>OV884011.1:125177909-125501300 GCA_930367205.1 Acanthosoma haemorrhoidale | reverse complement strand
GAAGATCATCACGTATCAATGATGTATACTCCTAGTTTTAGCGACGTGGGGTACTCTGGTGTTAGTGGAAGCCCAGTAGGTTAAGCCTAGGGTAGAAGTATCTACAACTAGTCGATTTCCCAGGGTCTCAACGACGGAGAAGGTACAAAACTCTAGTCAGTATTCAGCTACAAAATGGAGGTATCTGACTACTGGAAATGTGGGCCTGAAAGCTGTGAGCATAGATAATAAAATAGGCCACCACCGCGAGAGGAGTCCCTCTTCGGTCAGTTCCAGGGGTTATGAAATGGGAGGTGTTAGGTTCTTCCACAAATGCCGGAGAAATTAAGAAACTAAAGGTCATGTTATTGGTAAATGCTACGATAATATGCTTCTTGTTACAAAAATAATTTAAAAAATCACCGTTGTAGATCTGCTTTGATGAGGCACATTGTATTAATACAAACAGGTAGCTGATCTATGTTTACTAATATAGTGGCATTTAAGAATAAAGTGTGGCAGAAATTGTTCTCCCTAACATTCAGTTTGAAACTTATAATCTGCAGTAACAATTGTATTGCGATATCAAGAAGCGATGTTATGGAACCTGGATGAAAATTTTTGGGATGAGTTTGGCGAGTGTGAGTTGCAGGTGAAAGGTCCATTCATGGATTAGATGTAGAGGCACTAATATTGAATGCCTTTTTTTATAAGATTTTAATCACTCAAATTTACTAATGGGTGATTGTTGAGACTACCATTCTGAACTTGCTAAGAATAATCCACTATTAACCATACATAGTAGTTTGATGTATTTTTTTTAATCATTTATATAACTTAACACGTTTTATACTATTGTTTAATAATAATTTCCAAATAATAACTACCACTAATGATATCAGCTTATTATCATTAATCATATATATATATGCTGTTGTGTTTTCCATTTGTATGCAGCGGGTAAATGGGATTTTAGTGGAGAGTGAGCAAAAATTAAATATTCATTAGCTCATTAAGTTGAGTACTGATTAGTTAATTAAATTACCTCTTCTTGTCTTCCAGCATTTTCATTGATTCTAATTTCTGAACTTTCATCTCCAATTAATAACGCTGAGTCCTCTTCTCCTGTTCCACAAATTAAAAATAATAATAATAATAATAATAATAATACAAAATATGGCATGTTTTTAACATTATTTTTTACTGATAAAATAATTATAATAATAGGAGAATAAAATTTAATATTATATTTTTGTTGTTACATAAAAAAAAAACTTTTGTTACCATTGTCTGCATCTACCAACACAACTGTATCAATTTCCGATTGGCAGCATTTACCTACTTTATTTTCCATGTATATTTTACAATACACCAGCAAACTTTTTTTTTTTTTTTCTTTCATAGCCCCTTTAAATTTACAGATAATAGATCCTTAGGGGAATCTATTTACAAATTATTTTTGTAATTCCTGTAGCATCGCTACATTATATACAGGTTTTTGTTATTTTAAAAAAATTATATAATGAATAAACAAGTATTGTGGAGTTGAAGCGGTGCATAGATCAACGAAACCCATGAAAGAATAATTCTCTTGACAAATTAATACAATGTTACGTAATTCAAGACGACAAGTGTGAGTACCAGAACCATCTACATTTCCAATCATAAGTGCAATAATCCACGTTTCAAAGTGAACTGATTATAAAGCCATTGATGTTAAAGCTAGTTAAAGTTAAAGTTAAAATATGTGTGTTTAGTATGTCAGAACCCAACCTGAGATGTTTATAAAAATAAAGAAATAAAGGTAACATCATAAATAAAATAAATGTTTAATAAAGTTGTTTTGTTATTAATATTATTAAAACCTGATATTAGTATTTTTTGTAATGAAGAATACTAATATACTTAATAATTAGAGATTATTTTGAGGAATTAATATAAATTGTACAGCATTGATCTGTTCACTTTTCCATTATATTTCTATAATTGTCGTTTAACCTTCGGTTTTTGATACCAAGTGTGAATTCATGGTCATTCCAAAGCCACACAAACTACCTATAATACCTACCCTGTTCCTCTTCTCCTGCTCCTGATCATAGTGCACTGTTGGGGCACATACCAATCAAATATGGAGTCAGATTCCTCAGTAGTAAGACCCGTCATCGAGCAATCGTCCAGGTCATAGCCTATTCAACTTGCACTCCATCAGTAGGGCTAGGGTAACTAGGCCCCCTCGTGACGACCCGATACATGGTAATTGTAAATTGAATGAAAAATAATAGTTAATTTTCAGTTAATATCAGCATCTTGATTAGCTATTGATTGGACGATCAAAGCCGTCTAATAATTCTATTTTTATGCCAAAAACACAAACTTAGGAATATTTTAACTTAACTACAGCATTCCTGAAGATAATTTATTAACCATACATTTCACTGTAAAACAAATTTCTGTTTTGTTTTTTTGCCTTGGGACATTCTCAGGAGAGTAACAGAACCTACTGTCCTTCATATTTTCATACACTTCCTACTCTCTTTATTCATATTCTATTTTATTTCCAATAAAATTAGCTTATTAATATAAGCATATTAATAATAATGATAATCATAACTTAATCATTTTATTGTGTTAAAAAAAATGATATTTTTTTTTTTATTTTTGTTTTTGGAATGTATAAAAATGATCCCTTAGGTTTTTCTTGTAGATTAGGTTGAAATAGAGACATGTGGTTGTAATCCAAATAGTGCAATAAGAAAAATAATCGTTTCTTTTGTATTTTTTAATTAAAATAAGGTTAATTTGTTTTAGGGAATTAATCATAATTTTTTTATGTTGAAATGTTAAATTGTAGGAAATAAGACTCAGGAAGTGAACATGCAATTTTACAATAAATGTTAAGTTTAAATCTTAAATGTGTTACTAACAGGTTGGGAATACATTGTAGTTTTTAGTGTGAGTGTTGTGTATGAAAGTTAAATAATGAAAAAGAATTAAGAAATTACTTTTTAAGGAGTTATGAATTTATACATATTTTTTTAATCTGGAAAGAGGAGAAATGTAGTGTTAATTTTAATGTCGATAAATATTTATTTGTTTAGTTTATAAAATTAGAACTTTTGGGAGTAATTATTAAATAAAAATGGATTAAACAATAAAAGTGGTTGGTTAGTTACACATGTGGGAAAGTTTTGTTCATGTTTTTATTATGTTTTTACAATTGTGTTTTTTTAACAGCAAGGTTAAATTTATTATTATTATTATTATTAATATCACTATAATATAGAATGAAAATAATTAATCCTTATAATGAAAACAACTGTATCAAACTACATAAAAATTAATTCTAGATTTTTAACAAAATAATCGTGTCAATTTCTTTGTTCACTTAGTTCACTAGAGCTAAAACAATCTAACACAAAAAAGAATTGCGTTACCTTTGTCATCACCTTTAGGTCTTATTCCTCCAACTCCTTCTTCATCATTTCCAGGGCTCTAAAAATGAAAACATATTAATAAATATATATATATATAACAAACCAAAACATATTTTACAAAATTATTATTTATGTATTTATTAGACTTTCCAACAAAAAGTTGCTTTTTCATGCCGCGGCTGAGACTCCTGATACCTCTGTTCAACTAATCTCCATTAACCTCATCCAACTAACCATCTCCTATTAAAATCTTTGAATCCTTGTCCTACCTTAATTTTGGTCTCCCAATTCTACTCTTTCCATCAGGACCCAAATCTTTTGTCAAGGCTACCTTGCTGCTTATGTCCTCTCTTTCTTACATTCTTAGGACGACAATGCTACTAGACCTCTCAGAACTAGACTCGTAAACAAATTCTTATAGCATCGAGAAATTTGAAGCCTGGATGTCCCTACTTCCTCATCAGACCTAAAACCCATTGAAAATTTAAGAGATAAACTTCAAAGAAGGATTTCAGGACAGAATACCCTTTCTCAGACTCTGGGTAAACTCCAAACAACACACTTGGAGGACTAGGAGAGGATCCCACAAGATAGCAGGAAAATTCTAATAAAAAGTATGCCTCATCTTCTTCAAGCAGCAATCAATGCTCGAGATGAAAAAACAAGGTACAGCTTTATTTTTTTCTGTTGGTCATTACAGTTTTATTTTTGTTGAATCTTAAATGATCCACTTCATTTGCAAATAATTGAGTTAAGTTGAAAATTCACATTGATATCCAAAAACCATGTTTAAATTAAATAAAACTTACTAGTCACGAATCAACCTTAATAATCTAATACTCACAACAACCATGACTATCATTGGATCTTGCATGTTTACACCTTTGAAATCGCTTTTTCCTGAATCTGAGATCTGTAAATAATTAAAATTAACCAACAATAAATATTTATATGAATAATACATTAGTAAAAAGTTTTATTTTAAACAAATTTATAATTAAATATATTGTTTGATATTTATATTTATTTGTGTACTTTTCACATTGGAAAACCTATTTTGTTGAGATGCTGGTTGAACCAAAGCTAACAGTGGGGGGGAGCTCATTGTTAGCTGGGAATTTATAAATGCATGGATGAATTAGTCGGGTATTGGCTTAGGCTGATGAATTTAATTGATGAAAGTCTAACATCTTTATGAAAATTTTCCACCATCTTAAGTCAATATCCCCACCAAATCATCCACTCAAGAGCAAGTCTGTTTTTCCTCCAGAAGGTTGACATAAGACAGTCTGAGGTGAGAAGCATGGGGTTGAGAAAAGAGTATATATAGTGTGATGATAATTTTATGGTAAAATTAAGTTTTATTTTATAACAAATAATGGTTAGATAGAATATCCCCATTTTTATTTAGGCGTTGGAACAAAAACAAATATGAAAAGCCCTGTGACCCTTATCAATGAAAGGAGGTAACCAAAGGAAAGAGCCATAGAAAAACCCTTTAGTGACCCTTTAGAATAACCATCTTGGTGGGATGGGGAGAGGTTGCCTATACATACCAGTGTTTAGGAGAGAGCATACATAATCTTTGTTCTTACTCCTTAGTTAGTTATTGCCTTTGCTTTTGGCAGTCAATTTGTGAGTTAAGTTGGCCAACAGCCATGAGTCAGAGTGGGGAAATTTTATTGAGGTTTCTTTATAAGACAGGTATTGGATACTACAGAGGTTATATATTAAGTGGCATTATTCAACAAAAATATTTACATATTTTTAGCACTGAATTTTTCTCTCTAATAACCACTTTACAGGATTTTTGTCATTTGGGATATATAGTTTTCATAAATTTATAAACATTTATTTCATAATTAGAAACATATTACCAAGGCAATGTTGGTCTATGAATCATTATAATGACAAATAAATCAAATAACTTACGTTTTCATCCATAGCTAATCTTTGTACAACCTGTGAAAAAAATAAGTATAAAAGGTTATAAATATAATCATAACATGTACTGTGATTTGAATAATTGTAACATAATATGTAAAGAGGGTGGGGTGCATAGCATAATTGGCTAGAGAGCGGGTCATTATATTCTACATCTGTTTGGCAAGTAGTAGCATCAGTATTTGTAGCCATAAAACTAATCATAATGCTTCACGTTCAAGCTTTAGGATTTGGTATTCCTTCCTTCCAGATCAACCTTGGCTAGTACTTAAATGGCTAACTCCCTCCTTCCACTGATGGGTCAATGACTACCCTCTCAAGGTCAGTTTTTCATCGGATGACTCTCCTTTCAGTATCAAGCTTTTAGTTGAGGGACTTCCTCCTTCATGATCGAGCTTGATTTGGAAATCAAAATTCTAATTCTAAATAGAATCCACAGATTGACTTAACTGATTGGAAATCGTAGATGTAAAAAAAGTCTAATTAAATTGTGTTAATTCAACAGTGAGGTTAAAGAACTTATAAAAATACCTTTAGGGAAAAACATTTTATGCTAAATTAAATTAAAATGTGAAGATCAGTAATCTTGCCTGGATTTTTCAGGGAACAACCGACCACATTATCTTCCTTAAAGTATATAAAGGAACAATGTCTCAGTATATCCTATAAGCTGAACAGATACAGGTTTCTGAAGGACTAGCACAAAACACTACTTCTAAGATAAAAGGTAAAATCTATCAATAATCTCATCCCCCAGCATAGTAAGTCTTACATTTTTCATTATTATTATGTTAACTACTTTCAATACTTATTTAATACTTAAAATTAAAAGTCTTCATAAAAGGGATGGACTAAAACTATTATTATTTTTTGATATTAAATGCGATTAAACAAAATAATACCACAGAAAAAAAAGGAGATAGAATGGATTATATATTTTATATAATGAGGTTTTAGATTGGAAGAAATGGTATAATTAGGTTTAAATGATACTAATTGTTTGTTTAACTCTTTTATTTAAGCAAATAAAGAAAAGTATTGAAGAGAAATGACCAATTGGTGTCATTTGTACCGAACTAATAAATTTCTTGACATACTCTGAATGTGAACATGAACCAATACTATGGAACAACCATAATTTCATTGGTCTTCACAGTGATTTTTATTTTGTTAAATCAACCTGTTGCCTCACCCTAAATGTCATAAATTTTTCTTAATTTCATTTCATCTATATCAGTATATTTTACAAGTTACAAAAACAAAATTTTGGTATAAAAATAAAGCAATTTTTAATTAAATAAAATTGTTAGTTACTCACAAAATCTTTATTGTTGAATTCCTCTAAAACGTGCTTTATCTTTTTGTTAGAGATGACTATACTTTCAGTGTCAGGGCTATGAAATACATTTTGTTTGAGCCATGAATAAGATCGTGTCAGCTGTTGATAGACATTTAAACAGTTATCATGAGGCTCTTCATCTCCTTTGAAGGGATGGATTACAGAGGTCCTATACGGTCTCTTCCAACATGTATCACTTTCAGTTCTCTTAAGAACAGAAGAGCCTCCCAGATCAGTTCGAGTAAAACAACTCTTTTTCTGAAAATTCATTAAAATGTCATTATATGATGACTACAAGTTTCTTTATTTAGTATTAAAATAAACCATAAAACAAAAAATAATGAAATATTCTGTTAAGATAATTTCCACTAAGGAAGTCTTTTGACCTGGGACTAAGGTACCTTGGGTAACTAGACAATAGATATAATACTTGTCTTGAGCAGGTGTAAGGAAATACACCCTGGGAATGAAAAAAACTGGAAAAACCCGATACTATGTATTGTTCTTTAATGTATATATGTATAATACTATGTATGTCCTTTATGACATTTAGGAAAAATCCCTTTTAAGTGGGGGGGGGGGGTAGGTGGACCTATAAATAACAGCTGAAGGAAGAAGAAGGGGTTTAAGTTCTTTGTAGCTTTGTCAGAAGGGTGAGTGAGTTAAGTTAGACACCGGATTACGCGCACCATAGGCGACCTATCCCCATGAACACGCTTCATGTGCTTGTGTGGAGACCCTGTTTGACATATCATTTAATGTCAAGCTGACCTCATTTAGAATTGATATTAAACTATGAAATTGGTTTTAGAGATTTTAATATTAAGATATTAGAGATGGCTTTAATATATTATTATTAGTCACTGGCATTTCTAGAGTGTAACACACGTGCACAGTGTAAGTTCTTGTATTGCAAATCCTTTATTACTAATTTAATTATTAGGATTAATTAGGTTGACTTTGAGGAACAGAGTTTCTGTTGAAATAATTTGTATAGATGTAATGTTTTGAAACTGGTTACCAAGGTCCAGGTACAAAGGTTTATTATACTGCTTAATAAGGCTTATACTTTATTGCTAATGAGCTTTGTTTCTTCTCTTCCTAGTTTCCTTGACCATCTGCTATCAGAAGAATATGGCCAATGTTTGGCCCATTCTCTCTTATCACTTTTACATTGAGCACTTCTCATCTTAAAGTTATTTAGTTAATGAAGTAATCAACTATACTTTACAGATAAGTAAATTTTAGGATAATATTCAGACATTTAGGGCTGCTATGTTTCACTCTATTTTTCAAGACTAATAACTAACTTATGTTTGTTTTAGAAATTAATAGATAGTTACATTCCTTACTTTAATTTTTTATCATATTTATATATTATTTTATTTTGCTATATTTTTTTTTTAACATATATTCCCTTAGTTTTATTTTTGTAATTACTTGTTACTAGAATACTATAACATATTAAAATTCATAGAGTTCAAAGAAAACAAAATACTGCTTGGGAGAGAGGAGCCAAAATTATTAGCTTCATGAAAAATAAAATAATCTGACAAATTACTAATAAATAAATAAACCTTACACATAAAATATTACCTTCATTAACGTAGAGATCAAAAATATTCAAACTTTTTTTTAAAAAATATCCACCTGTAAAAAGTATATTTTTTATTAATAATTAATAAATAACTAATTTAAGGAAGTGTAATTTAAGGTGCATCGAGTTGTTGGTTATTAAAAAAGCATTTCTTAATGTTGTAATTTTTAAATCTTATAAGTTCTTCTATACGTTGAGATATTAGTGGCATTCCCAATTCTAAATGAATTTTGGTATTCCTGATGAACCTTGGTGTTTGCAATGCTACCTGGAGTACTTTGTTCTGAAACGTTGTCCGTTTCAGACTTTATGAATTGCTAGTGCACTACCATGCAGAACAGGCCTAAAAGTGAGTGTTGGCAATATTGTAATAATAAGTATTGTTATACTTGTAAAGTAATGTTGTATAACTATGTTTTAGAGATGCCTAACTGTTGATGAGTGCCTACAGTCGTTGCAGGTGTCTGTTATTATGTTGTGTTTAGTTTTTAAGTTAGTCCTGTGTCCAGATATACCCCAAGGTAGCGAGCACTCTAATTCTTAATATTCCAATTGATAGGGATACCATAAATTTTAATCTATCTTGATGATATCTGTGCAGTCAAAAGGTTTGTTTCACACTTTGAAGGATTTAGTTGTAATTCCCTTTTTTTTTTAACCAGGTGGATGCTTGGTTGAGTGACTTCTGAAGTTCTGTAATGAAAACTTCAATGGTTTCTCGATGGCACAGAATTAGGTCATCCATCGGCAAATATTGATAGGGTCGATATTGTAGGTAAGGAAAAACAAAATTAAACAGCCTTTGTCATTTCAGGAGGCATTAAGAAGAAATGCGATATTGTCAGTACAGATTCTTGAGGGATACTGGAGTAGTCTCATGCAAGTCTTTTATCAATTTCTGGTTCTTAGTATAGATACCTGAAAATGTTGAACGCATTATATTTAAGCTAATTTATTAACTCTCCTGCAGACAATAGTTTCTTTGTAACAAATCTGCATTTAATTTGTTTGGATTTTGTTGTTTAAAAAATACTTGTTATTTAAATTCTGATATTAGGGCTTGAGAATTGTATATTATATTTCGCAATAATTACTAATGAACTAAAAACTATCTCTACACATTTATGTAGTTTCTAGTTTTGAACTATATAAACTGAAAACAAATGTAAATATATGTACATTTTTAGTATTATCACTTAAAAATATATTATATACTAGATATTAGAGTATTCTGTCTTGTGTTAATTAAAAGGAGTTTACCTTTTTATAATATTGCTGATGGAGTTTCTAACATTTTATGAAAGCAGTTCAATCATTTTGAAAAATCTGAACTATTAGATTACCCCATCATCCTCAATCCCTTGGGGAAATACCTCTATTAGAATAAGTTGCTAAAAATCAGTGTAACAAAACTCACATAAACATCTGTATATTTAACAAGTTAAAGTAACCTTACTAAATAAATGATTCATTAATCATTTTCCAATTCTTTCAAATAAAAAATGGTTTCTTACAAAAATATTGAATAAACATACAATTAATAATTATAAATTATATTTAATGATTGCGTGAAATGAAATGATTTTATGATACATTATCATAACATTATTATAAATATTTAAAATGAATAAATATGGTAAAATCTTATACATATGTTTTCAATTGCTAACCACTACCAATTCATGTGTGTCTTTGTTATATTTTGTTTGTTTAATTATTTACACCCTGAATAGTCTCATTTAGGAATGTGAAACTGGCTATCCTATTGAAAGTCACCAGCTGTTATTAATGGAAGCAAAATCTAGTAGTTTGAATCCAGATTTGTCATATCATGAAGCAATTCCACTAACCACTATTAACTAATATCATAATCGTTTGGGTATAATGACATTTTGAACTCAGGCAGGAACTGATATCTACAAGCTAAGACACTTTAATAGTCTTTTTTCTACAACTTACCTTTGGTCAGACTAATTGTTCACATGATTTAACCTACTTGTGTCATCTTTCTAACTTTACTGACTTACTCATTTACAAGATGTTTCATATATTCCCTCCTCCTATGCTGCAGAGAAATTTCATATGCTCCCATTCATCTGCTTTTCTGAATGCTTACAGTCTGCTCCAAAATCCTCCATGGTTCTGTAAGAATGGTAGGAGGACTTGAAGACAAAATCTGTTTATCAAAAATTTCTATATGTATGGAAGGCTCCAATAGTTGGGGGGGATCATTATCCTTAGCTTATATCATTTTCCTTGACTGAAATAAATTACTTTCTAGCAATTGGTACTATGCTCTTGGGATGTGAATTGAAATGAAGAAAAAACATTATTCTGGGAGATGGTCCCCTAGGATGTGCATTGATCATTCCTTCCACCTCCAGGGTTTGTTTCTCTTCTATTCCAGTGCATAGGAAGTAGAAGCTCCTCTGTAAGTCCTCTTTGGGTCATAAATTAATCAGCCTTGAACAGATGTTTGGAGAGAATGTACTTGTCATTTACTAATACCATGTAGCAGTAAAAATAAATATTCCCAGGTTTGTTAGGCTATTCTTCAGTACCAGTCAGTTTTTAAGTGAAAATAAAATCCTTCCAGTTACTACCCAATAGGACTGTAACCTACACATGACCTAAGTTCCCCACACTAACTGACCTAGTGATCAGTTTATATCTGTTATTTTTACATGAAATAATTCAAGTACAAGCGCCAATTATTTATTAGTAGAAAATATGATAATTGGGAATACTTTAGGTAGTGATAATAGCCAATTTTAGAACCCTTAGGTGTATAAAACAAGAACTTTAAAAAAAAAAAAAAAAAAAAAAAAAAAAATACTGCATAGATTGGAAGAGGTAAATTCAGTACCTCTAAAAATAATATTTTTCAAGACCACCATGACTACCCCTTACACAACCAAGAACAGCTTGTTTTTTTTTGTTTTTGGAAGGTCTGAATATTACAGTGTGTATCTGTTGAAATCATGACTAAATAAAATCATCTGTGGAAAAATTATTTTTTTGGAGAGTCGTATGTGTTTAGCTGCTTGATTAATTAATTATGCAGCAGGTAGATTTGAATACTTAAGTGTAGTTATTGCATAATTAAGAATACAGTGAAACACTAAGGTATTTAAGTACTCCAAATGTATCTGTTCAATGATGAGCTTGAGTTTTTTCGGCAGGTTGGTGGATTGTCAAAAGATCCCGATTGACTTGGAGATTTGGGAGGGAGAACAGACAATTCATTGTTTTCAAATGTCATGTTGTATTCTGCCGTTTTAAAGAAAAAATAAATATATAATTTTCTACTTTGATAGACAATGAACACATGTTACTTTAATAAATACGTTAATTTAAACTGTTTCAAATTGATTAGCTTTCTAAAAATAACTTGCATTGAATTTCAAGAATCCAAAACATCATTAATGCTAGTCAATTCACTGGTTAGACCCGTATTAAATCTGAATAAAAAAGTTTTGGTTCCCAAATAGATTTAAGTGATTATAAAGAAAGACTGCATTTTTTAAATATTTATTCTTCAGAAAACTTGTATAATTATGAAATCCCAGAATGTAATAGTGATTTGGAAGAATTTCGATTATATTAAAATTAGTCAGACATTTTTCTGATAAACATTCTTTATTTAACAATTCCTGAACATGATATGTATAAGTTTCATTTGATCACACATGCTCATTTCACAAAGTACTTACAGAAGTGTCACATAGCTTTAGGATATTCCATCTTCTAATGGCTTTAATTTTAAAGGATCAAAAAATGTAACCTTTATAAATCTAGATGGTAATCACAATAAATATTTAACACATGAAATCTGAATTATTTTTATTATATAACCTTAAAAATAACAATATAATTTTGTTTTTAACATAAATAAATTTAAAATTCCTTTTTTAAAGTGAAAAATAACGCTATTTACAATAATTTTTTTACTCTCAAAAATAACAAAATCTTTGTTCAAATGTTTAAAAATGTAAAAAATATAACAGATTCAGTAGTTAAATAATTTAAACTTATTGCAAACAAAGTCTTAAACACAATTTAATAGATACGCTATATACATGTAATAACATTCATAGAAATACAATAATTCTATTTGTTACATTTTTATGGAATGGATACAATTTACAACACATTGATGATTATCATGTTGTTTATTATAGAATGAGGAGACAGTTAAGAATTTGAGGAATAGTTGTCTTCTCTTTTATCCATTTTATTAAATGGACATACATGTTCGTTAATTTTTTTTTAATTTACATGACTTAATTTATAATTTGTGCTCTTATTCTACTCTGCCACTTTTAATGTAGTTATCAAGTAATTTGACATACATTTACTTTTTTTTTTCAAAGTAAAAAGCTTTTTAAGGGAAAACTTCTGTTTTTTATAAATTATAATTTTGAAACAAAGCTAGTAACAGCAAAGTTCTAGTATTCATGGTTTAAATGCAATAAATAATCATAGACAATTATATGCCACACAGCTCATTGACTAATATTGTATTGTACACTAAGTGGCAGTACTTTATTTTTCTATTAAATATATGCAAAATAAAGGAACACAGCCACATAACTAAACCAAAATATAACAACATTTTTTGTAAGAAAATAAAGGAGGTAATGTTAACTTAGATAAATAAAAAAAGTTACAACCGACCACAAGGACAATAAAAGTACATATGTATATTATCTAATTTATAAGGCAAAGATTCAACATAAATTACATACACACACATATGTATTCAAAATACAGGATAAACAAAATTAGTTTTGGAAACAGATCTTTCAATCTATACTTTCAATTCTTTTTAAAATAATTTATATCAATTTAAAAAATGGATTTTTGGCAATTGAAATGTTTTTAGTATGCTAAATACTATACAATACAACTAAGCTTTAAATATTGAATTTATAACTTAAATGCCAATTAATAAATTAAAAATTGAACTAATAAAAGCAAACTAACACAACTTTTGCTTTACTAACATTAAATGACCTAACTGTGCTGTACAGCAATCTTGCTGTGTTTTCTCTGCATGCCTGATTAGAGGTTTAAGTTTTCGGGCCTTGTCTTAAAAAGTTGCTGAACCACATGCTCATCGGCTAAGGTGGATGTGTCTCCTACTTCCCTGTCATTAATGGCAATTTTCCTTAAAATCCTTCGCATTATTTTCCCAGAACGAGTTTTTGGAAGTCCTGGTGCATGGTGGATAACATCGGGCATTGCAAAAGGTCCAATCTTTCCCCTCACTAGAAAGCCAAAAATTAGAATAAAAAATTTGAACAGAATCAAAAGTGATTATAATAATTGGAAGGAAACAATTTCATTGGAATTGATTCGATATGGTGTTTGTGAGTTAATAAAGAAGTTATTTTGTGTCTCCACAGCATTTTATTATATTTTAATGATTGAACATTGTCAACAGACCAAACCAATATTCGGGGAGTTTGAGCTTATTCCAGCTATATCATTACCTATGGGGCCTGTCCTTTCTTCTGGCAGAATCACTGTGTACATGACCCTGTTGACATTGCAGGTTTGAGCCTAACCCCAGTAGGTGATTTAATTTTGTGATTAAATTATTATCCCCCCCAATTCATGGACATCAGAAAGTTGACAATTTTTAAGTTGACAGACAAATTACTCTCCTCCCTAAGTAATGCCTAAAAAATGGATGAAATGATGGTCCTTGGAAAGTGTAAAGGAATGAGGCCTATAAGGGTGACCATTGTTTAAAAATTATGACATACATAGCTTCCTGAGGTTGCTTTCAACCGACATTAGGCTCAAATACTCTTGAGAATGACTGCTGGGTCCTATGAAAACATTTGAAATTTAATAAAAAGCACTGGAGAGATGTTAATCTCACTTTTATATTAAATAACTGGGTAAAACAGTAATGTTTATCTGGGTTTCGAGGCTATTGTCTGTATGGTAATATAAACTATATCTTGTCTCATTTGCCCTACATTGTCTTCCATTTTTTATAAATTTTTTATGTTATATTTTGTTTAAGTTTTATTTCTATTATAATTGTATTTATTATCATTTAAACTGTATTAAAAGTATATAAATATGAACAAAAGGCTATAAATAAACAAATTACTAAGTATACACTTTACAATTGTAATTTTGTACTTGGAAGGCGAGTGATGTTTTGGAGAGGCTAGGATCAACAACAAAAATATGTTGATTCATATTGACCCCTTTATAATCAATAATAATGCGATTTATGGATAAAACATTTTGCCACATTTGTTACTTTCTACTATGTTCTACTACTTAGGAAATTAAAAAATTATTTATAAACCATTAACGATTTTCCGAATAATTCAAAAATTGCTAATATTATTCTATTTATTGTTAGAATTTTTTCTTTTTTTTTAAAAAAAAGAATAGTGATTTTGTTATTAGCAAACAAATTAAAACTGAATTGCTTCACTTCAAGTTGTTAAATAAAGTGTTTACCTATTCAATTTGAAGAATTCTAATTGATTTATAACTAACATTATTTACAATTATAAAAAGCAGTGACACCAGAAACCAGTATGATGAACTGGTTACAGCACCTCTCAAACATGAAATTTATTTGAAATTTCAAGATCATATATTCTCAGCAAGGTAAGTAAAGTATTTTGTAATTGAATAGGTACTATTAACTAATCAAAAGAAAATATTTTATATATTTTGGTAAAGGATATATTATATAGTATAACAATAGAAAAATACTGACCTTTAGCTTTCAATTGCTGGACAAGTTTATCATCAAAAACAGCACCAGCATTAGGAGTTATGAAGCAATAGAGGCATTGCCCTTTGACCGGATGAGGTCTTGAGACAACAGCTGCCTCTGCAACATCCGGATGCTCGGTGAGGACAGACTCTACTTCTGCTGTTGACATCAAATGTCCTGAAACGTTCAACATATCGTCTACCCGGCCTGTCACCCAAAGATATCCATCCTTATCTCTTCTTGCACCTAGTGAAAGAAAAAAATATATTTTGGTTTTATATCATTTATATGTATCAACAAGCATATTATAGCACAAAAATATTAATAAAAAAACTAAACTAAATTAACATTTTATTGTTCTCTTAAATGTTGATGAAAAATCAAATTAAATGAAAATTAATTAATATACATTGTTGTGATATTTAATGTTATAATTTTTGATTGTGTTTTTAATATAAACTCAAAATTAGCGGGCATAAATGAACGATGGATCACGATTCAGGAATGTTAAACACTATTAGTTGCGTTTAATCTACCATTAATATGTATAATATAAATAATGTCAATAATTTAATATCAATATTTTATTTTATAAACTTCAAAACAAGCAAAGTATAAATATCCGAAACAACTGAATGGCCAATGCCATTAAAAAATGTATCCAGAGGGCAGCGGAAAAGTAATAAAAGGCTGGGTTCGAGCCAGACTCGCTCTCATTCATCCGATCCAGCACAGAGACGCAACAAGGTTACTCTGGCACACACGAGCCGACGGAGATGCATACCATGAGGCCGGCTCCCATACACTTTCACCGGTACGCATAGAACAGGGACGCTGAAGAGGACAATCTGAACCACCCGAAGAATATTACATCGAAATACTGGCCAGTATAACGTTATGTGGTAATTTTAAATTATTTGTATCATTGATTAATTGTTGGATTGTTAATTATTAATTATGGGTAATTATTTGCATATTAATTTTTGGATAAATGTGTGTGAATAAACAATTATTCCTATTGCCAGAATTGTCCTATTTTATTAACAGAACCCTGGGATGGAGTAAAAGTTGAATATAAAAAATAAAGATAAAATATAGATTATAAAAAATTCAATTTAAAAAATATATATATATAATTTAAATATACGAAAACTAAATTGTTGTAACAACATGTTTACATAATAATTGTAACAATGTGTGTAGAGGTAGTTCTACCAAATGATTTAAGATAGAAAAATGATATATTCTGGGACAAAGTCCCCTATGAATAAGAAATAAGTACAAATTAATAAATGTCTAACAAAAAACGAAATATTACATGGCAAAAAAAAAATAAAGGGTAATCCTAAATTAAAAAAAAATTTCAGTCAATAATTCATAGATGGATTGTTATAAAATTAAATTTAATATAAAACCAGATAAATTAACAATAGTAAAAAAATATCTTAACATATGTTTAAAAAAAAAAGTATGGTGTAGCAAGCAAAAAAGAAAGGAACATTTGAAAGCTGTAGTTTTGTGGGATAGAGTATAAAAGTTGAGAGACGGGATCTTGCATTCTGAGAGTAGACTGAGGATTTAAACAGTAGTTTATTGTATATATAAGGGAGGTGATGATGAGAATTGATGATTCAGAAAAGATATGAACCAAGGAAATATTGTCCATGGAAAAAGGGTAAGAACAACCCTAACTCAGAGTAGAGTTGGGAGCACACCAGAATCCAAAAGACAAACCTCACAAAACAGTTGATGATTTACCTTCAACATATCCATGAGCCCCACCGAGACCCCATATGCAAAACAGCTATAGTCAAAGTCAAGGAAAATCAGGGGGAAGACATGGAGTTGAAATGGGGAAGAAGGATATGGAGAGAACAATTAAATAGTTTAAGGGTAGGTATTGAACATTGGGAGATACGTTGGTTCAAGGAAAGGGTTCGGTTAATCTTAATTCCTAGGTTTTTACCAATTGAGAAGAAAGTGACAGGATGATCTTTTTGGATTATGGCAAGAAAATTGGTAAAGGATCTGAGGTGGGAACTGGAACTACTAATAGTAGCCTGAGTTTTATCCTGAATTTTGGGAATCACAGCTAATTAGTCAGAGTGGGTAAAGGATAAATATATTTGGGAGTCATCAGCACAAAGGTGATAGGAGCAATGATGAATGTTTTTAGGAAGATCATTAAAATAGGATCTGAAAAGAAGAGATGAAATACTTTAACCCTAAGACAAAGTAAGGGAAGCAGATAGGGTGGGGGGTTGGTTAGGTGTAGTAATTATTTGGATACAGTTAAAGAGAAGTGATTAAGATTAGCAGATTGAGCTATTGGAGAAGGTTAATGATTATAATTCCGAAAGAGTTATTGGGTGGTCTATGGTATCAAAAGTTTTGTTTAAATCTATGAGAATCAGGGTTTTTAATTTTTTTTTTTTTAACAAAAGCGGCATGAATTTTACTGGTGATATTAATTAGAGTGGATTATGTGGAGTAGCTGGAATAGAGACCAGGTTGGAAAGGATCAAGAAGTTTGAACAGTTCAAGGAAATTGGTGGTTTGGAATTGGACTACTCTTTTAAAAGCTTTTAAGAGATTACAAAGGAAGGACTTGGGCATAAGACATTCAATGATGTAAGATTAGGAGCATTTAGAAAGGTTAGTTGTTGGGTTGAGCAACTCACCAAGGGAGATTTCAGGGACCTAGCCTATACCTTGTAGCCACAAGAAAGATATAAGTTTCGGTCTATGACTATTTGCCTTATCATTAAGCTATCATTCTCAATATCGAAGAAGGCCAATGATTAGGAGTTAAAGTAGAGGTAGTTTAAGTGGTCTTCACACTCTACTTGAAGGTATGAATTCACACTCTACCGAGTGATAGCTTAGATACCTCTAAGGGTAGGCAAAAACCAACTGGATCCCAAAGGGGACTGCGAACCGGACAGAAGCAGACTGGACCAAAGTGGGAGTGCTCTAGGAAAAGTTGTGGTGCCACTGAAACCATCGTTTGATGGAAGGGGTCCCTTTCAAGTAGTGCCATTCAATGGGCAGAAGACGGGAGTATCCACAAGGAGAGGTGTTTAGCCTGTCAGCACCAAGATCAGATATAGCGGGAAAGGAAGTAGATGAGTCAAGGTGAAGAGTCAAGTAAAAAAACAAGGTCATGGTTGGAGTGTAGCAGCAAGAGCAGTTTTCAATTCAAGATTAAAATAATCAATTGGCGAGTTAAAGTTGTAAATAAAATGTTTATGAAGTATAAATATAAATATAATATAAGTATAAAAATGTTTTCTGGTTTCCAAAAACTAACAAAACCCTAAAAAAGAGGTAAAATAATAAAATAAATAAAAATACTAATTTGAATGACTTTGGAATAATTTATTGAGAAATCCGAAGAAAATGAATTTAAATTAAATAATACTCAACTGGATTATGAATTTAAAAACAAAATTGAGCCTTATCTTAACATAGTGAGATTATCTCTGTCCTGTTTTAGTACTGATGTCACTTCAAACCCTGAAAAATTCTTTACATTTTGCAAAGCAAGCTCTTAGGGACAAAAACTACAGGTTAAAGTTCATATTTCAGCCAAATCAGATGATGTGGTCATGACCTGTGGCCCAAAAACTCATATTTTTCCCCTGAAAAGTATTTTGTCACTTTTTGACTCTGTGCAATGCAATTTGGTGTCATGTGTTTTTACATATTAAAAGCTACTTGGTGGAGATTCCTTTTCTTTTTCATGAATTTTCCATCAATATCTATTATTTATTTACTATGCATTAATATCTATTTCTATGCATGAACATTTATTTTTACTATCTCAGTTATTTAATAGTAAGCTTAGTTAGGTAATTGTATCTTGGTTATTTTAGTTTCTATTTAGTCTGAACTTTATTATTTCATTAGTAAAACAGTTTTAACCAAACAATTCCATTTATTTCTTCCTGTTACTATTTTCTATGATACTAAATTTGTAAGCTGGAAACTATTCTGGACCCGTGAAAATACTCAAAGCACAAGAAATAGTTTGGTACTAAATTTAAGTACATCTAGACAAATTGATAGATGATGAATTAATTTTAGATAATGAAAACATTCAAGAAAAGCTTACCATCGCCAGTACAATAGAAGCCAGGAAACTTAGAAAAGTAAGTGTCTTCAAATCGTTTGTGATTGTCAAAAAGAGTTCGCATCATTCCTGGCCAAGGCCTACTGAAGACGAGGTATCCTTCACCAGGCCCTTCTATCCTTTTGCCTTCTTCGTCCAAAAGTTCTGGCTTTACTCCAAAAAATGGTAGGGTCTATACATTTAACAACAAGAATAGTGTTTAAAGAATTATAATAATTTGTCTCTACAACCTATGATATTCAATTTAATTTTTTTAACTTCTTTATTTTTAAAAAATTTTTTCATTAATATTTCAATTGTTTAATGAAAAAAAGTGTAAGTTCATGATCTTCTTTCTTCCACTAATTTCTAACACCAAATTTACTCAGCTCTCTGAAACTTTTGTTCTTCTATTTACATTTCAACGTTGTTTTAAATTTGCTTATTTTCACAGTAGATATACTTGTCCATTACTTCAGAATAAATGTTTCTATTGACATTGTGTATTATATTTTTCTTAATTAAACTTTTGCACACTTCATTTTTGTCATTTTTTTTTTAGTTAATTTACATGATGTGAAATTTAAAAAAATGTAATGATCATTCTTTTGTAAAGATAGAGAGGGCACCTTAATAGTTAAAAGGTTTCCAAGGTACACAATAATTTGGACAAATAATTTTTTGTCTTATATTTATTTTTAGACTTACTGCAGAGCCAGGTTTCATAGGTGTGCATCCAGGCAGAGGTGTCAGAACATGGCCACCTGTCTCTGTCTGCCAGAATGTATCGACAATGGAGCACTTCTCTCCACCAATCAGGCGATAATACCACAGCCAGGCCTCAGGATTGATGGGCTCCCCTACTGAGCCTAGTACCCTCAGCGAGCGCAGATTGTGCCTGGCAATCAACAAACGCTCATATACTAGTTTCATGTTAACAATCCTGATTAGTATGCATTTCATGTATCCAGAAATTATAACACATTTAAACAGTTGGTGTTGAATATTTGAATATTATTGGCCCACATTGTCATGGAGGGGGTAGAAATTCTGAAGATAATTAAAACTTACTATGAGGAACTATGTCTTTGTGGAAATGACCCATATTTGGTGCTAGAATGAGAAATATTAGAATCTTAGTATCCAGAGACAGAAGGCATTCTTAGAGAAAAAGTTTCAGAAACAATTCATAGCATGAAGGAAGAGAAAGCTGGAGGAATTGACAGAGTATCAATAGAAACAATCAAAGCTGGGATACAGCCAGTGGTAGAAGTTCTCACTAGGATCCACAAAAATTGTTTGGAAAACATTACCTTCCTGGTGGAGTGAGGGATGGGTCACCTAATACTCATATTTAAGAAAAGAGACACCAGGAGCCTGGACAACTATAGGGCACTTACCCTGTTAAGTATTCTGTACAAGTTACTCCCATAAAATCATCTATCAGAGGATTACAGTTGAGATTGATGAAAGCCTATCAATGTACCAAGTGGGATTCTAGAAGGATCAATTCATGGCAGACCACAACTAGGTAATTAATCAACTGATATGAAAAGCCAAGGAGATTAATTTCCCCAGGTGCTTGCTATTGAAAAATAAAAGAAATGAAAAAGCCTTTGACTTTCTTAAGTTCTCAGGTATTCTATCAGCTGTGAAGATAAGAAATATCAGCTCAAGATTCAGAAAATTCATTCAAGAGATGTACCTGAAATCAGCCAGCCGCAAAATTTATGCTTGGTGAAAACTGTGAATCGCGTCAATAAAGTAAGACAAGGAGATGTAATATCTCCCCAGATTTTCATTCCTGCTCTTCAAGATTTGCTAGACGCTTGAGTGGGAAGGAAAAGGTTTAAGCATAAATGGAGAATGGCTCAACCACCTCGAATTTGCTGATGATATTCCTGATAAGTAGGAGTGTTACAGAACTGTAGAAGATGATCTCAGAGACAGTGGTAAAAGCTAAGGAAATCGGACTTAATCTCAACTAGAAAAAAATGTCATGATATTGAATGCTGAAGATGTGGTCCTAGACTACCACCTTAAGCATGTAACCAGTTTCATATATCCTGGGCAGGAAGTTTCTGGAGTACAGGTGCAAGGAGATTAATAGGGGATGTTCCTTAGCTTGAAAATCCCTACTCAGGAACAAGCACCTATTTTAATCAACAATGAATCCAAAGGTAAAGAAAACAATATGGATGAGCAATGTTCTGCTGACCCTCACTTATAGTTGTGAAACCGTAACATGTTCCATAAGCTACAGACTACAGTTCAAAGCATGGAGAGATATACCCTAAATATCCTAAACACAAGGAAGGATTGAAAGATAAGAAGAGCAAAAACACGCTTCCCAGGTATAGCCCACTCTATGTACATAAGGAAATGGTATGGGCAGGTTACTAGGCTAGATTGAAGTCGGACTAGTGGACAAAAAAAGGGAAGAGCTATCTACCTGGAGAAGACTTGCCTTGAAGAGAAAAGAGTGAAAGAGGATGGGTGAGGTGCACTACTTGACCAGAACCATTCCAGAATTGTGAAACATAATTCTGTAAAAATTGTAAAAAAATTGTAAAAACATAATAAAAAAAAATAAGTGAGCACTGTACTATTTAAATCTCACTGGTAGGTGATTTTGTACTTATATTTTCAAGTTTTGAATTTTTAAGAAACTATTGAATGAATAAGGATTATTATTACTATCAGTTTTTTATTATTGTTTTAAGAAAGGAGTTTTCTGTTCAGATAAGTTGCTAAGAGGGTCCTTGCCAAAACCCTAGCAGTTAGGTAGGTAGCTGTACCCTGGGGTTTTTCAGAGGTTGCCATAAATAACAAGGCAAGGAGGCAGGAGAGGTCTTAGCTAAGATATATTGAATTAGTAGAGTTTACCTGACTCAAGGCAAGGGGCCCTTGCCGTAAAGCTCAGGTATATCTGGTAGAAACTCATGAAGTAATGGGAAGGTTGTGATGGGAAACACTGATGACTTATCAAAAAAACTTCTTTTTTTGGAGTGGGAGAGCTGTAGTATTTATACGGCAGGTGAATAAGCTACCTTGGGAATGAAATATGTAAGTTGTTAGTGATTCAGAGGCAATGAGGTCTGGTGTTACAGATATGGTCGTGTAGCCACATTAAGAGACTAGTATTAAAGAAAGCAATATCATAGATCGAAATCTGAGTTTGACTTCTCAGAAGGCATACAATACTATCAATATATTTGATCGTAATTGCAAAACATTTAAAGAGTATCTTTATGTATGCACAAAGAATCATCATGAACCTGTTAATACTAAAACCAGGTTTCAATAATATTAATAATAAAACAACTTTATTAAACATTGATTTTATTTATATATTTCCTAATTTTTTTTACTATTTTAATAATAATATCAGTTTGGGCTCTAACATACCAAAAACTAATAATTTAACCTAATTTTTCCTTAACTAACTGTAAACATTAATAACGTATTGTTGTGATATTTTGATGTGACTTTTGATAGTGTTTCTGATATAAACTCAAAATTAGCGAGCATGAGTGAACGGTGTACGACCCCTGGATCATGGTTCATTTATGTTTTGAACACTATTCGTTGCGTTATGTCCAAGAGTAATAGTTAACAAATAAAAAATATCAGGAATTAAATATAAATGATTTAATATTGTATTTGTTAATTTTAAATCAAGAACAGTTAATCATATATGAGACAAAGAACATTGGAGAACAAAAGATGTCCAATATGGCGGAAGAGCGTATATGATTCGATCCAGAATCGCTCTTCAAGCTACCTCGAGGATTGACTTACTACTGACAAAACAACCCCACCGTATCACTAGTTGCACCGCCCTTGACTTTATTACCTCTGACCACAGACCAGTACTGTATGCAGTGGATGGTAAAGTGGCGACCCCTCGCCCCACGAGATACGACTACCGTCGTGCCGACTGGGATCTGTACCCGTCGCAAATTTACCATAACTTACATACGGTGCCAGTTCTCCGCACGAAAGAGGAAGTAGATCATCAACTAACTTTCATAACTGATGTGATCGTAGACTCAGCTGACACTGCGATCCCGAAGTACACACCCATGCCACCGTCTCTGCGACCACCTCCAGACCACATTCTTTAAATTATTGCCTTGCGCCATAATTGGAAGAATAGATGGTACAGGACGAGAGATCAGCAAGCCAAGGTCGCTGTGAATTCTCTCACAACGCAAATCCGGGGCTTGATGAAACTCTGGAAAACAGCGCAGTGGCATGAGAAACTTCGTAGCACTCACGGAGATCACAGAAAGTTTTGGAAGCTGTTGAAGACTACAAAAGGCAAGACAGCCACTGTCCGCCTTCACGAAGGCGACAATGTTCTGACTGCTGAGCAACAGGCAACAAAACTGGCTGACCATTACGCTAGGGATATAACGGCTAGGACGGGATACTACCACATGCCTCCTCCGGTAGATGCTGAACAGAACCACATGTTTGTATCACCGAAGCAGCTCAAGGCGATTCTTCGCCGGTGTCAGGGAAACCGAGCACCAGGGCACGACGGGATACAAACAGTGCTGCTCAAACAAATGCCGATGAGAGGGATAGTACAATTAGCAAACTTATACAACTCTTGTATGAGATTGCGGTACTTTCCTGACACATGGAAACAAGCCATCTTGTTCCCATTACTAAAGCCAGCCAAGAGCAGAGATCACCCAGCCCACTACCGCCCGATCAGTCTGCTACCAGAGATGGGGAAAATCTTTGAGAAAATTCTTTTGAATTATCTCAAAGATTACTGCTCGGAAAACAACATCATTCTGCCAGAGCAGACTGGATTCCAATCCAGTATGAGCTCAGAGCACCCCCTTATGAAGGTACAGTCAGAGGCTAGCCATAATATGAATAGAAACATAGTCACGGCTATGATATCCCTAGATTGCACCCAAGCATTCGACTCGGTGTCTCACAGGACACTGTGTCAAATGCTCTGCGACCGGGAATGCCCGGAGCAACTCTATTCAATTTTTAGTTTTAATAATGTTATTTTATTCAATTTTTAAATCAATTTGTAAAAATAAACAATTTTTCCTTTTGCCAGAAGTTTCCTATTTTTATTAACAGAACTTTAAGATAAAGTTAAAGTTAAATATAAATAAATAAATTATATAAAATATATAAAAAACGTAATAGTATTCATTGAAAACTACACTTTGAAAACATTGTGATCACTAACTGTCTTTATCGTTGGGAAATGTAAATGGTTGTGGTTCTCAGTCTTGAAGTACATTAACGTTCCTGTACTAACTCTTCGATAGAAGAACTCTTTCATCCATGTCATACTATTCTTCACTTTTCTTCCACACCCATGCTCGACACAGTTCAAGAGTTAAATACGAAGGCCTCTCACACCTAGTACTTCAAACTATCAGCCATGCCTGCGTAAGTCTAACTGCGATCACTGCCTCCGTGTTGTTCACCTCGATCCTTGAAGACTGTACTAGACTCCAGTTTTTCTTCCTTCTTTAGTCAACTAAAGAAGGGATTAGCCGTTTCCCCCTTTCTCGATGCTCATGGCATTCCTTTGTCCCTATTGGCTTCGTTCAATGTATGTCACAAGTTTTTAGCGTTTTTTCCTTCCTGGCACTGTTCTTTATTTATGTCCATGACTATTCTACGTCATGACCCTTCCCCGCCATGTGTGGCACTAACCCTCATAGCACATGGCGAATTTTATATTTAATCTCATTTCATCTTACTAATTAATTTTAATAATTCTAATTTTATAAACTGAATAAATTTAATATAATATAACTAATAACATAACAATATGTACTATATAAATATGATAGATAAGAATTCATCACAATTATTAGGTCAGTTTTATTCTGCTGGACAGAAAAGCCAGTCTTTTAAAAAAAATCCAATCTTAAGTATAATTTTAATTTGAAAGTTTCTAAAAGCATTGTGAGAAATTGTAAGTAAAATAAATACACTTACTTTTTAATAGGCTCGTCACCGAATTTCATGAGTGCCCTAATGGCAGTAGGAGCTGTGTAGAACTGGTTTACTTTGTACTTTTCAACCACTCCCCAAAACCTGTCGTTGTGTGGATGGAATGGTGTTCCTTCAAACTAGAAAAAAAAAATTTCACCATATTTGGGAATTAAATTGGTTGAAAAAAAGTTTTATTGAATATTGTCAATGCATACAGCTTAACTAAAAAATCCCTTTGAATACAGCAAATATATTTTCAAGGTGAATCAATTTAAGAACTGTAGTGTTACGTCCTCTGGCTAAAATCAAAACCTAAATCTTTTTGGCATATTTCTAACATGATCTTTCTTTTCAGGCGGGATTCTATCTCATACTTCTCCAAGAATTCAGAAATGCCAAAACTCAGAATGCAACTGCCTAGCTAATACCATACATTCTTATCAACAGAATAAAGTAAAGTCAAGTTCAATAGTCAAATCCCGTTTCCTCTCAAGATAGTGATTCTCTAAGCTTTCCTGTTTACTTAAAGATCACATTTACCTTGGGGTATCTGAGCCTATTTTCAATTGGCCCCACAGGCGGCAGTTCAATACTCAATAATTTTTAAGGCCATTTAAAATTTGTTTTGCAAATAGCTAGACCCCAACCTTAATCCAAGTTTGTTTTGGGATTTCTAAAAAAAAATTTAAAAGGATAGAAAGAGATAAAATTTATGATTGCGATAGAATTTTTAAGTAACGTTTAAAATCGAATAATCATTTTAATGAATTCAAAATTAGAGCTTTCGGAAAATTAAAAAAAAAATATTGTAAAATCTTGTTAATTAATTTGTTGAGTCTATCAATTAAAATTAAAAGCTTATTTGTTCAGCTGGTTCATTATTGATTAATTAAAGTTCTTGGAATTTGTTGACGACTCCCATAATTTCTTTTTGTTTAAAATTTATTATTATTTTGTATTTATCTTTATTTATACATGTATGTGTGCTTGACACATCTGCTTAATACGAATGGTGTGTGTTTGAGCATGAGGGGGGGAATCCCGTTTTTTTTTAAACCTCAAATTTTTAGTTAATTTTTACTAGGTTAGTTTTATCAGTCTTAATATTAATTGTTCATACCGGGTGGACATTTTTCTTTTCATTTATTATTATGTATTTTATGCGTCAATATATATTTCATTTTGGGTTACTTTTATACTGTCCACAATTTTTAACCTTTGCTTTAATATTAAGTTTAATTTTAATTTTAATTTAATTTCCTTTTGACTCAAAATGGGCCACATTCAGGTGAATGTATGAAGATTATAACTATAATCTTCTGCATTGACAGAATTGTTTCCTTCTTGCTTACATACCTTACATTTCTTGCCCAGGTATTTTAGGCAATCGAAGAGTCTGCATAAAGTCAAATACAATTGTACCAACTTCTCTTTTTGAACACATCAATCACTTAGCTCTTGTTGTTTTTTATGAAATTTGATGAAAATGTGAAAAATTTTATTTCCCTTCTTCAGACCCGTGAATATTTAGCACTTCATTTAGGCCTGTAAGCAATAGGTTTTCAGGCTCTTCTTTTGCCTGACAGATGTATGAAAGTCATCTGATAAATATTATGCCATAAAACAAAAAATCGAATTTTGGGCGCTTGTTTCTTTTTTCAAAATGACAATTTATTACCACTGAATTGAAGAAATTCTGTAAAGTTACCTTTGCACTGTGGTAACATCACGGCCATTTTAGTTTGTCAAAGTTTTAAGCCAATTAACTTGACATATAGCAGTTAGTAATTTAGCCTACTAATGAGTAAAACAAACAAATCAGTGGCACAATACTTCATAAAGAAATAAGGCCGACCATGCTACTATATAATTGGTAGATGCCATTAAGGAGCTAGGAAAAATAAATAAAAACATTTTTAAAAGCCTATTTGATTGTTTATTTAAAACATTTTTTGGCATTTAGTTGTTGTATTGTATCTCAATTGAACAGCTAACCCCTACTTTCTAACAGCTACAGATAAATCATCTTTTGTCTGTCTATCTGTCAGGCAGATGCTCTGCCCCCTGTTTGAAGCGTGTTATGGTTATATTTATTCTAATTAAGATATAATATCAAGAAGTTACTGATAAAAAAAAATTAAGCATGTTTATCTTAATTTAAAGATTTCTCAAGTCATAGCTTAAGGCTATTTCAGAGATGTTATGATTTTTTTACCATGGTTAAAGATAATTTATAGGGAGTAAAAAAAAGGTTTTGAGAGCTTAACATAAAAATTTGGCATTTTATGTTTTATGGGCCGATGTCAATAGGTTTTATTTTAGGGCAATAATGTAACTATTCTATTTTTTTTTTTCAAAAAGACCTTGATAACAATTTTACAATCTCACCCAGTCTAGTAAGTATTACATGACATTTTACCTTCACTTTCTATGAATTTTAAAGCGATTTCTAAGTTCATAATTAATCTAGTTGGTAAAAATTAAAAAAAAAAAAAAAGACAGCTCGGGAGGTGTCAATAGTAGGGAAGTTGTTCTAATCACAAATCAACTTCTTCTTTCACTTTTCCTTTTCCACAAAATGTTTGTCTCAACATTAATAAGATGGATAATATGAGAGCTAGATAATTATCATTGTAAACAATAGGCTATAAGACAATACTAAAAATAATGGTTTAAGTATAGAATTACTTTTACTTACTATTACAGAAGTAGCACCATTGGCAAGTGGTCCATAGACAACATAAGTATGCCCTGTGATCCAACCGATGTCAGCCGTGCACCAGTAAACATCATTTGGGTGATAGTCGAAAACATACTTAAATGTTGTGGCTGCATATAAAAGGTAACCTCCAGTTGTATGTAGAACACCTTTTGGTTTTCCCGTGGAACCACTGCAAGTGTTTTAATAAAACAATTTAAGTTTTTAATTAAGAATCATTTAATTTCATTGAGATTAAAAGTATAATTATAAAAAATTAAACATTATGTATATGCATTTATATAATTTTGATGAATTTCCGAGAATATATTGTGACAATATTTTTATGATTATTTCAGGGAGGGAGAGGGAGTGAGAGAGAGGGAGAGGGGGTGAGAGAGAGAGAGAGAAGTATTCACTTCAGGTGCCGGGTTCCAAGAGTCTGAAACAAAATTTTTTTTTCTTTCAAAACCTCCTTATTGATAATATATATACAATGAAAAAAATAAATTAATAAATTTGGAATTGCTGCTGCATTCGCAGATGCATATTAAGGAGTGCATAAAATATAATACTTTCAGATTGTTGTTAATAAGTCCAATACACATACACTCACTAGGTGATGAGGCTCACCTTCAGCTTGTAACCGTGGAAAACACTAACACTAAAACCTAAACCTAGAACCTAAGACTAAAGCGTTCCAGCCGTGACAGCGTCCTGCCATCGATGGGGGAACGGAGCGGGGGTTATCATGTTAAACACCGGGTTTGTCAGGTATTGCAGGGAGTCGACAAATTTGATATGTCTACGTTGGATGAACTCATCACTGGGTAGTGGGGGGTCTGCTCTTGGCTGGCTTTAGTAATGGGAACAAGATGGCTTGTTTCCATGTGTCAGGAAAGTAGCGCAATCTTATACAAGAGTTGTATAAGTTTGCTAATTGTACTATCCCTCTCATCGGCATTTGTTTGAGCAGCACTATTTGTATCCCGTCGTGCCCTGGTGCTCGGTTTCCCTGACACCGGCGAAGAATCGCCTTGAGCTGCTTCGGTGATACAAACATGTGGTTCTGTTCAGCATCTACCGGAGGAGGCATGTGGTAGTATCCCGTCTTAGCCGTAATATC
The DNA here is from genome assembly GCA_930367205.1 of Acanthosoma haemorrhoidale. Taxonomy (NCBI): domain Eukaryota; kingdom Metazoa; phylum Arthropoda; class Insecta; order Hemiptera; family Acanthosomatidae; genus Acanthosoma; species Acanthosoma haemorrhoidale. The sequence goes on along the minus strand of OV884011.1, from coordinate 125,472,333 downwards.
CCTAGCGTAATGGTCGGCCAGTATCGTTGCCTTTGCTCAGCAGTCAGAACATTGTCTCCTTCGTGAAGACGGACAGTGGCTGTCTTGCCTTTTGTAGTCTTCAACAGCTTCCAAAACTTTCTGTGATCGTGAGTGCTACGAAGTCTCTCATGCCACTGCACTGTTTTCCAGAGTTTCATCAAGCCCCGGATCTGCGTTGTGAGAGAATTCACAACGACCTTGGCTTGCTGATCTCTCGTTCTGTACCATCTATTCTTCCAATTATGGCGCAAGGCAATAATTTTAAGAATATGGTCTGGAGGTGGTCGAAGAGACGGTGGAATGGGAGCTGGAACAAAACCCCAAATCTGGGCCTTATATAGGCAGGTCAGAGGCGGGGATACATCTGCCGCGCCCCCTAATGGGCTTCAGTTGTATCATGCACTAGTTTTCCCCTCTCTCAACTGATGTCTTTTGAAGGTTTTTATTATTAAAACATGGAAACCTAGGTGGATATTTTCTGGGCCGAGAAGTGGGGAACTTCTATTTATTCATGGTACAACAGAAGACGGTGGTACAACAGGTACAACAAAAGACAATTAAACAAGTAAGCACTACAAAATCAAAATAATATAAAGCATCAAAATAAAATCCGGCTAATGAGAATGTAGAAATGACAGACAGACACCTTATAGAGGATAGACATGACAAAGCTTCAGGCAAAGAGGAAATCAGGATATAATTCTTCTAGTAACAAATTTGGTACATTAATAAATGATTCTACTAATTCCAAATTTATCCAACCAAAATTGTAACCATTAGACAATTCTAGTTATTATAAAAAATTAATTATTACTCACCTTGTATAAAGCATGAAAAGAGGGTCTTCTGCGTTAACCCAAACTGGGTAGCAGGAGGTTGAGGCCTCCTCCATCATGTCATGCCACCAGACATCTCTGTCATCATCCCAAGGGACCTGAAATCATATCATTCAGACTGGGCAAATATCAGACTACAAATTAGAATGGAATGCTTGAACTCTTCTCACATTTAGTTGTTTAGGATGATTAGAGTCAGAACCATTGGTACAGTTTGATGAAGCACTTAGTCGGGGAAGGTGTTTTACGACAATGCAGTTTTCTACTTTGTGGCCAAGAGATTCACATTTTTGGAGTGCTGTAAAATAAAATAATGAACGTTTTTATGGACAGATAATGTTAAAATTTTTCTGTGGAACAGTTACATGTATGTATTAGAATGGTACTTGAGAACTTTCTTAAATTAACTAAAGTAATAACTAGTAGTATCTCCCCATAGATGTTTATTGAAAATGTTGACCCAGTTTTTGGTAAAGTAGATCACCACCATCAAGGCAAGGCTCGAATTCTAATCAGTCCGTAGCATCCAATTATTAATTTACTTAATTTGGATATAATGAACACATGTATGTGGCAGCTATGCTGCGGGAATTATATCAAATAGTCAAAAATAGTGTCAAGTGGCGACATTTTGCAACATCTTTGTTGCAAACAAATACTTATATCAGGTTTCATAAATATTAATAAAACAGCTTGTGGATTATTTACTTTTAATTATCATTTGAATTATTAATTTAATCAAATTATTTATTCTCATAAAAAATCTGAGGTTGGCTTCTGCTGACATACTTATACATTTAACCTAATTTGACTTTATTATCTTTACACATTAAAAAACCTAATAATATCAAAACTACACTGGAAACATTGAAGTCAATTCTGTTCATCTCTTCGGGGAATATAACTAGTTGTGGTACTCACAGTTGTCATCTTGAAATATGTTAATGTCCCTGTAATAGCTCAACAAGAGACTAGTTCTTTCATCCTGTCATTCTTCTGTTCCTCGATTTTCTTCCATACACCTGCTCAACATTCTTAACGAGTGAAATACGAAAGCTTCTCACACCATTTGCTTCAAACCTTCAGCCATGCCTGCGCATCAACCTCATTCCTGTCTCCCGATCTTCCTCACTCATTCGGAGTCCGTACCAGAGAGAGTTATTTATTTATTTTCTAAATTCAAATTAATCATTTTATTGAAAATTAAAAATATGTACAAAAAATATAAATAAAGCTGAAGATGGCTCCTTTTACTGCAATACTTTGCATTTTAAGTAGTTTTTACAAAAACTTACATTTATCTTATTACGGTTAAAAATTCTACACAATGCAAAGGGACAAGGTGATGGGGTTCACTTTCATATTACATAGAGAGGGACCTAAAAGTATCTTACAGCTAACTTACAAACTAACTTAAACCTAAAGCGTTTTCGCCTCGACTTCCAGTGATGGGGGACCGGAGGTGGGGATATCATGTTGAACATAGGGTTGGTAAGGTATTGCAGCGAGTCGAAGAATTTGATATGTCAACGGTCAATGAACTAACCCACAGTAGGCAGTTCAAAATTCTTGGACAGTTCACTATTTTTCAGCTGTTAGAATGAAGTATCTCGGATCACTTTCATGAGTATCCTGTTTTGAAATGTTGGAGTCGCTTTGCTGTCGCTTCCCTCAGATGACTAAAAAGTGGTGCACCGTACCGCAGAGCTGCCCCGAGCACGCACTTGTATTCCATAAGCTTGAGGCACAGAGATAGATTGGGGGATGTCAGCAAGTGTGTGAGCCGGTAAGACTTCATGCGTACTTGTTCTAGTTTTCTTGCAAAATGGCCACAAAAACGGCTTGTTTCCACTTGTCAGGAAAGCACCACAACCTTATAAAAGAATTGAACAGATTATCTAGTTGTAGTCGTGCTTTGGTGCTCAGTTTCCCTGATATCGGTGAAGAATCGCCTTCAGCTGCTTTGGACATATGGTTCTGTTCTGCTGAGAGAATTCAGAATCACCTTGGCCTGACAGTCTCTGGTCCTGTACCACTTATTCTTCCAATTATTGCACAAGTTTTAGAATGTGGTCTGGCGGGTGGTGGTGGCTGTAGAATCAATGGCGTCAGGATGGCAGTGTCGACGATCATTTCATTAATGAAAGACAGTTGACAATCCACTTCTTTGGTGCGGAGAACTGCCCCTCTATGCAGGTTATGGTAAATTTTTGACTGATACACCTCCCAGTCGGCATGGCAGTAGTCGTACTTTATGGGGTGAGGGGTCACCACTTTATCTTCAAGCAGCCTCCTTCTCTTATAGTTGTTTTCGCCAACTTAACTTTTGTCTTCACATTTGTTATTACCGTAGCTGTCCCATCTACGTCATGGCCTTCCCTTGCAGGTGATCTCACCTTCTATGTCACGACCCTACCGCAATGTGTGGGACTAATCTGCACACTGAATGGGTCTTTTATGTCTAATTCATAATTATCCAACTAATCAAACTTAATAGTTCGAATTTTATAAACTAAATAAATTTAATCTATTTTGACCTTAAAAATAACATTACAGTGCATATATCCATTTTAAATACATGTTGAAAGGAACACATCACTGATGCTGTTAGAATTCATCTATAAATTTCAACACCAAACTCAGTAGGTCCTATTTCCTGGTGAGTTATGCTATAACTTTATTTATTTAAAGACAGTTTCCTTAACATAGTTGAAATTACAAATTCTTTTACCTTCGTCACAAATTTCTTTTAGCCTCAAGAGTTTCTCCCCTCTGTAAACAAAGTCTGCAGTCAAAAGAGCTCTAGCTCTGCAGTCGTGCATTCTCTCACCAAGCGAGTCTGAAGAAAATCCAGCAAACTGAAAAAGTGGTCCTAAATATACTCATTGTTCAGCATTTAACAGTAAGGATATTGACAACAACCCAAAATATATATTTTAGTGTGATTCAATCAATATATGTCCATCAAGACAACTTTGAAAATCGTCAAATTTAGTTTTTCAAATAATCTAAACAAATTTTTTAGAATGATTTTTTATTAAGTCTAATATAAAGTGAATTATTCCAATTCTAGTGAGATGGTTGAAGGAGATAGCATCTCAATTGGCTTCCTTTCTCCCATATTTCAGTCAATGACAGAAACCGTGCCTAATAAAAAATATAACAAAATTATTTATTTAGAGTTATGAATTAACAGTTTTGTAAGAAATAAAAACGAAAATTTATCCTTCTATTAGCTTGTTAGGATTTTGTTGTGTTTTTTCAAACACCAAAAAAGTCGAAACCAGTGGTTTTCACTCCCCATGTTTATAGTAAACCCATGGCTGTATATTCTGGTGATTATAAATCCCTTGCTTGATTTAGAAACTTGATATTTTCATTGAAGTTCCATTTGATGACTGGCTGGGATTATAAATGAAATAGTACAATTAACTCCATAAAATATAGTTAGGTGCCATTAATTAACTAATTATTTGGAATAATCAAAAATCTTATTGCAATGTCTAAAAAAAAGCATACTAATAAAAACGAAGTCATGTATCTCTCTTTTTAATTATATCTCCTCATTGATGCTAATACATTATTTGTTTTTAAATAAAATTTATCCTCATTGTTGATTTTGCCATTATTTCTGACAAATCTTCCAAGATGGAAGTTTGTAACTAACCCCATATAGGATACCCCACAGAATAAACTCAGCATTCCACTCGGACAGGAAAGATGGTAACTTTTAGACGATTTTCAGTTATTGCCCTTGTTTTAAGTGCCTAATGTATACATAAAATGTATAAACCTCTTTGCTTATTCCAACAGCAAAGAGCACCTGGCCATGGGGTCCAAAATCAGTCCTATTACCAAGAGCGTAATCTTACCTGGTTTACAGTTAATATAGCAGCAACAGAAAATAGAAATATTCTCATTCGAGATAAGAAGAGAATACTGCATTGATGGGTACATCCATAGTACAGAACTACAAGAGCACTGTGAGTATTGGATAGGGCATTGCGTATGTTTTAAAATGTTTCAGTAACTCCTAGACTGTCCATCCAAGACCCCAATCCCAAGCACCACTTCAGACAGACCACTTTTTTTGGCTGTCATCAGGTGTTTTATGTAGAATCTCAAATTGCATAGTGGTACTAGTTGTTTCAGGACTTACAAAGATGCAGCACTATATAGGATATGCATTTGTCATTATCAAGATAACTCGGGGGCATGTTTTTGCTTTATTAGATAAATCCGGAGACCTCATAAATTTATGATGGATCAATGAATTGTTGAATGATAAAAGCAGTCCCTTTCTTGTTCTCTAATCTTTCCAAGTGTCAACTCAATCAAGCATAAATTGGATCCGTTGCAAAGAAAGCTTTTATAAATCACTGGCTACTGCCTTAAACCAATAGTTCAGTTAATTTGTTTGCATATTAATATAGTATCATAGTTATATTATAAAATAAAATTAAACAGTAAATAACTACCTGGTGGAATTAATTCTATTGAAAGGTATTTAGTATTTTGAATTACAATAAAATTTATTGAACTCCATAAGTAGCTAACTAACTTAACTGCAAACAAAAAACAATAAGATTATTTAACATAATTGTATGTTATGTACGAATATGTGTGAGTTTGTATGTTATAAGAGGAAGAAAAAAATTGTTGTTTTTCAAAACTATATTTGAAAACATTCTCTCTAGTTTCAACAATGAAATATGACATTTAGTATGGTTAATATTTGGGTTTTCGTGTGTGGGATGATCCTCCTAACACTTGAGGAACTTCTTTATGAGGAAAACCACATAAATGTCTTCCGACCCTGTACCTTCATTATGATTTCACTTGAAGATTTCTTATTGGAAAGAGTTTGTCTTTACAATTCTTTCCACTGTACCCTTATATATCATCTTTTCAAAGAAGATGATATCTCTGCTGATGGATCACAGAAATTATTCCAACTCACATGATAAATTATACAGTTGCTTGTATAATTCACATTTTCAATAGTATTGAATAAATGTGAAAATTATTTATTTATTCATACTTACGACAATGGAATGGACAGCACCTATCCTCGCACAAGCCAGCATAGCGACCACCGTTTCCAGGATCATTGGCATGTAAATAGAAACCCTGTCTCCCTTGGCGACACCTAATGTTTTTAAAACGTTGGCAAACCTGCATACTTCTTCCAGAAGTTTACGGTAAGTTAGTCGACTGTAATCATCTGGATCATTGCCTTCCCTAAACAGAAGAAAATATAAAAATTAATAATTATCAGTGAGTTTTTTAAGCAATTAATTATTAAGTATCAGATTTATAGAAACTAAATACAATATGGAATTATTGAACAATTCCATATTAAATGAAAAAGTCACTTAAGCAGAGTGGCAGCCTATTGTTATAAACCTTTTATAGGTTACATAGTAAATGAAAGCAATGAGCATTGTAGGTCACTAAGGATAAAAAAAAATGTCTATATGTTGATTATAAATCTAATGTCTAATACTGCTAAATCAGAAAGAAGGTAGTTGTGATAACATGGTTGATCATAGCGAATTAACACTTTCTAGCCTTCAAGGGGGTCCATGCACTCTCTTTCATTTATGGAGCTTCTAATTTTGCCAATTGAAAAGGCATTTCATTCCTAATGATGTTTTAAATACTAATAATACTACTTGTACGGGTAACAAGCATCTTTCTATTTTACTCTGTTGGGATCGAACCCTGAAAACTTGTGCCCCCCCCCCCACATTAATCAGTTCCTCTTCGATATCATTGAAAGCAATTTGAAATTGAAAGCAATTTTACTTTCTACGTGCTTTTTGATATATTTCCTGTATTACGAAAAATAAATGAATCAGGTCAAGTAAAATGAATGGATTCATCCTCAGCTCAGAAGTGGCCCGAAAGCTAAAGGAGCTTAAAACACAGGGTGGCACTACGTTATTGCATATTAAGACCACAGTAAATTAATTCACAAAACATGAAATGACACTTAGGAGATGATAAAATATTGGATTTGGAATTTCGTTAAACATATGTTAGCTTGGGTCGTTTCATTTTTTAGAGAAATTATTATGTTAGAATGCTTTGATTTTTGAATTTGACATAATTTTTCTCACATTGGCCAATTTGTGAAGTAGAAGTTATTAAATTAGTTTCTGTATTTAAAAATATAAAAACATGCTTCTTCTCATGGACATACATTTGTAAACATAATACACATGTATAACTGGTTATTTTTGGCACAAAATTGATAAAATAAATGAGATTTGAGGTTACTAAGAGAAAAACCTGGCAGTTGGACAGGTTTAATTAGGGAAAATTCTTCATGATAGAGGAGTTCCAATGGCATGCATTGAAGTGCTGAATTTTGGACCGCCTGGTGAAGTTGTGCTGGGTTTTATAAAGAGCCGAATCTTTAGGTTGACAGGTGGTGATAAACCTTCTTGCTGTGTTAGTTATTTTATATCCTGAGTCCACCAAGGAGCTGAGGGGGAGGTGGCGGGTTTGGAATGTTAATAGAGAATCATGTTTGTTAAGGTAATGAGGTTTGCAGTAAGGAAGTCACCCATGGTATCACCAGAGTTGAAGAAATATACGGGGTCTCATTGAATCGTCTCTAGATCAGGTAACATTGTTAGATAACGGAAGTTAGATTATCGATGTTACAGTAGGTGCTGTATCTAGAAGGAAGTACGAACTTGAAGGGCCCATTGGGCAAATAGAACTGAGAACGTTTATTGACAGGAAAGGTACAAAGGGTTGAAAGGAGGATATTAGATATCCGGGGTAGTAATAAATAAATAATTCTATCGAGTTTTGTGGGACAAGTGGGGATCCAGAGTGTGGGACAACAAATGGATTTAGGGGTGTGGTAGGTTGTCGTAAAAGTGTTGGTATAAGAAAATTAGTGTTTAGGTCACCAGAAAATATAATATAATTGCAGAAAGAGGCACCTAATGTAATATAAGAAAATGAAGAAACAAGGTTGTACAGGGCTGAACCAAAAAAAAGTGTCCAAGGGATCATGAATATGACGATAGATGACTGCACAAGGAACCGTCTTGAGTTTTCGATAAGGTCTTGATCTGCGATAAGGTATTATAAAGATTTTAGGTTTTAGGACTTGAGGCCAGGGCGGATATAGAATCGAGCCGATAAGAGAGTAGTTAGGGAGGGACACAGAAAAAGAATATATATACTTAAGCACTCGTATATTATTTAGTCTGTTACAATGTCGGAAGGCTTTTCCAAGGCTTTTAAAAAAGGCGATGTACTTGAAAGTCGGGCGAGAAGTGTGAAAATAATATGCTCCCTTGATATTAATGACCTGTTTCCTGATTCTCGTTTCGAGAGTTGGTACCACGGATTGCGGTTTTTAACTGTTCTAAGATATTCTTTTTTGTTTATTAATAGTGACTTCTTCATTATTTTTTTTATTTTTTTTTTTTCAAAACCCGAATCCTTTAAGTTTTCATACATGCGTCTGAGGTAAGATGCCTCGGCCAGTGTTTTTTTTTCAATAGCATGATATTTTGCATAGCGGTTCCACTTAATGGCTCAATGCTTCATAAACAAAATATCCTCATTAAAAATATTAAATTTTGATCAATTAATCAGCAATAAAAAATAAATATTTGTATTATATCGAGTAAGTTAGCACATAAAATACATCTACGTCCTGATGTATACATGGTTTCGAGCTGTAGTGGACTACAATTACAAACAGTCAATAAAATCGTTTTTGCAACGATAGACTTTATTGCTTAATACTTTCCTTATAATATTTGTTGATTTAAAAATATTTTTCATACCTTTATTTCGAAATTGAGAAAAAGTTTAGAAAAAAATCGACCTTTTTAAAGCTTATAGCGATTAATTACATTTTTTATATGCCTTAAACAATTACTCAATTGAACAGTAGCAAAAAGAACCCTTATAGATATACAGAACCGAAATGTTTGATAATATAAAATGTAGTCTCTCTGATGCCATCTTGTGCCTGCAATCGGAATAATAATTATTTTCCAATAAATTTAAGCAGAATTAAAAGGTGTGTACTAAAAAACAAACATGTTTAGCAATTTATTCAAAACAATTGTACAAGAGCTCTTTTCAAATAAATTTTTTGAGACCCTGCTTTCCTTGAAAAATAAAAAAGTCAAATAATATATTGTTGACTTTTTAGTTGCGGAGACGGAACTTCATAGCCCTTACCTTTTTACTATTTTTATAATTGAGTTTATTTCTATAAAATAATAAGGTTATAATCGATATTAAAAACATTCGAGAAAAGTAGGCCATGGGCATGGAGAATTGTAACTGGAAGGTCAAAAATCGACAGGAGCATACAGCTTCCCGGTCCAGTGAAAGGAAAACCAGTTTCACGTTGACACGCAAGTACGGTAGCAGAGCTTCCGCAACGTGTGGTCTCGATTAAATCCTTCTGATATCGTCAAGTAGCAGTGAAGTATTTAGTGGCGGTTCGCGAAAAGCGGTTTGCTGACGTAATAAGGGGCAGTTACTATTGTTCTCAGAACTTTTTATTGAAAGGATTGGATACGCTTGATGTTCGAGTTTTTTGCTGTCATCCATAGCTCTATTCCGTATGTCCAGATTGGCTTAAGTATAACTTAGTAAATAAGTAATTTATTTTCTATTGAGAGATGGGATGTCCTTTGAAGTAGTCTGTACAGTTGCCCAAAGCGTCTGTTTAGTTCTTGTCTTTTTAGTCTCGTATGTGGGTTCCATCCAGGTCATTCGTTTTACGAGATGGAAGCCTAAGTACCGTACTGTCTCAGATACAGGGAGAGGAATGGAATTAAAAAAAAAAAGTGGACAAGATTTACGGCAGAGGGTGAAGGTAATGTGGGAACATTTTGCTTCATTAACTTTGATCTGCTATTGGTCGCACCAATACTCGATCTCATCAAGGTGTTTTTGAAGATTATGGGATGCTGTATCAGGGTCTGGGTGGGGTCAAAAGACTGCAGTGTCATCTGCAAATGTGGGCAAGAAGGTATTGGGAGAAGAGGGGACATCAGCGATGTATACGTTATAGAGGATGGGACCCTGGACACTGCCCTGTGGAACTCCTGCTTTTATGGGATAGTAGTAAGAATATTCTAAGCTTGGAAGAAGCGGTTTGAAAGGTAGGACTGTAGGATTCGGAAAAAAGGTCTGTGGTAAATATTTTTTGAGCTAGTAAAGCAAACCTGCGTGCCAACCCTTGTCAAAATCTTGAGCTATGTCCAGAAAGGCAGCAGTGCAATACTGTTGTTGGAGAATTTGAGGAGTTAGGAGATCATATCCAGGGGATTTTCGGTACGGTAAGTTTTTCAGAAGATATTTGACCTCAGAGGGGTCAACTGCTTTTGGTGGAAGTGAGAGAGAGATAGGTGAAGTGAGGAAATCTTCAAAAGTTGTGCTGATTCTTGATGAGGCTAGGGAGAAAATTCATGCAGGGATAAAATATACTGGCAGGGTCAGGAATCGGACCCACGACTTCCGTAATATCCCGTCGGGGGCTCTACCAAGTGAGCTGCTCTGTACGAGTCGACGACCATCCCAATTTGAATTCTCTTTGGCAAAATTCTCGCAAAGATAGTTTTAATACTAAGTTCAGCGATAATTTTAATATTAAAGTAAGCAATGTAATGACTCAGTATATTCTTAATTTGGCTAATAATTAATAATAATAGTAGCATCCTTACCACAACTAAATGACAGTAAATTAATAATAGAGTACAAAACCATAAGGTTAAAAAAAGTTAAATAAATAAATAGTTTGTAAACTATTATGCCTACTTAAATTGACTAAATTATACCTGCCTGAATGCCGAAGAAGTATTGAAATAGGAATCATTTCCGTATATATTCATAAATCCGTAAAGATGAAGCATGGTAGGTACTAGGAGAGAGAGAATTCCAGAGAGTGCAGGAGTGAGCAAGGAAGTGAGTGTAGTTCTATAAGAAAGGGGGTGTATGTCGTATGTGAGTAATGCTGATTTAATTATTGTAGATTGTATTTTTACATGGAAAAGACCAAGACAAAATTTATTTTCTGAAAAGTGTATTCGGCTTACGTCTGCTCCAAAACAGTGTAAAGATATTTGTGCTTGATAGCGAAGCAACTACCTAATTTAAGAATAAATAGTCTTCAAATTTAATGTTTGAATTGTGGTCACATAACCTTCATTATAAATCATTGAAACGCAGAACTAGCACAAGCCTATGTTAATAGCGCAGAAGTCCTTCTAGTTAATAGTTAGAGATAACTATTTTCTTTTTTAGAATACTTTGATAAAATCACAAAAAGCATTATTTAAATGTAAGTGTCCTACGTAAAAGAATTTCAGTGCTGTCCGTCACAGATGCTGGTCACTTAACTCTTTTCACCTTGATGGATAAGGCCTATCTAACGCATAAGTTAAATTTTTCTTTTCTTTGGCATTTCGCAATGACGCAACACACACTGATAAGTATATATTGGGGTCAGGTATTTGAACCAAACAGACAACAAGTAAAACCGAATGCATGACAAACTGTTATGTTCCATGTTTATGACTAATAAAGTAATGAAAAAAATATTTGATCACGAAAAAACACAAGGTTGTTAGGATATTAATTGTTTTGTGCTGAAGGACGGCCCAGTGAAAAATAAACAAGAAAGTAATATTTTTTTTCAAATACACAAGTCATCCAGAGTAATGTTTATAACGATCCAACAATGACTAATTCTAAAAATAATGATCTGAGATTGTTTTAATTTGTTAGCATTTAAAACTTTAAGTTGTGTTTATAACCATCGAAGAAGATCCTAAATGTGAGGTATGGCAATTTTCGATTGTAATACACACAACATAATAAGTAATATAAAAAAAAATCCCGCAGATAATATTAAATATGACAAGCACAAGCAACTGAACTGTTATTACTCTGCTGCCACTGTCTGTGTCCATGCTCCGCAACAGCCTAAAATTTCGAATTGGTTGATAGTTCTCGAAGAATTTTTCTAAACGTATTTTACCAAAAAATGGTTAGTAAAATTCTCGGGGGTTAATTGTTAGGGAGAATGAGTAACGGTCATGCACCGAACAACATTTCCCCTAAGTTACAGAAATTTTTTAGCTCAATACACATCTAAATGGTAGCTCCCACAGGTGGAATAAGGGGAATAAACTAATTAAATAAAGCATACACGATATGGCACACTGAATGGGGACACCTAGTTGACATGGACACGAATGTGGAGCTCTAAATGAAATATACTAGTCTATCAAGAGATTTGAAATTAGAACTAACTTGTTTCCTTGATTTCTAAAAAATATGTCTTATTTTTTATAGTTTCGTCGTGCTTTTTCCAAACCAGAAAGAAACCCTTATTCTGGTCTATGTAAGTTTCGTTTTGAAGCTTGAAACATTAAATTGATTACCGTTTGATATATGAAAGACTTAGCCATATCTGTAAGACCGGAGAAATTGTTATTAATTAATTAGTTGATATTAAAAAAAATGTTTCTATAATTTCAAGTAGGGTATCAAACTAATGATATCAGTATACCTGGTCATCAAAATGTAAGTTTTGGTTTGTTTTCTCAATGAAACTATGGTCAGAAGCTAGCAAACGACCTAAGCAAGAACTTAGCTACGGCTGTGATCTTCCACGGACGTTGTACCAAAGACATCGCGACCCGGATTGCCCGGAGCATATGTAAACCAAGCTGTTTATCGCTGTGGTAGAAAATGGGGTAGGTATGGATAGGAAATAGCCCTCTGCAGTGGTGTCTCTGACCTATGGAGTTCCTCAAGGAGCCGTACTATCCCCCTGTGTACATGTCTGGTCATTGTAGCCCATAACGAGAAAAGTCCTTCGTTAAAGATATCGTGTATGAAATCGGGAGAAGCACTTCTTCAGGCCGAATTAGGTTCCAATAAAATTAGTAATAAACTGGAGAAGTTAAGCATGACAGTGAACGCAAGAAAGGCTGACTCTTCTCATCTCATCTACTCATTCCACTAAGGGAAAAACCACTACCTTCTTTCTACACTGTATGAACGGAAAAGAATTTTCCTGCGAACAGCAAAGTGAGCCTGGACATCAAAATGTCTACCGAGAAAACTTAAACAAGTCTTACTTGCTCCCACACTTACTATATCTTCCAATTTATCATTAAGTCTCAAGCTGATGTTATACGAGAGTATCCTCTATTCTGCTGTACGGTGACAGCTATGTAATATATTTTTGACTGATAATAAAATAATGTAAATAATAATAAGTTGGATTATTATTTGGAACATTTAGAAATCCCCAGCAGGTAAATAAATGTAAAAGTTCAAATAATTTTTCAAAGTGCGTTGCAAATACATGAATACGGAAGGTACAGTAAACAACAGGGACAAAACGACACAGCAAATTGATTTTAAAGAACTATTCGAGTAACTTGAATTTTGAACTAAGTTCGGGCGACTCATAAAATTGGTGCCCAAATTAGTAACTATTATTACAAATTAGTGTAATTGGTCGAATCTAGAATTTGTTCGGTAAACTCTACAATATACATTATACATACTATTATAAAAAAAAATCATCAGCATTTTGACTTTTACCTGTTTGCTGCTTACAAATATTAAATAAGAGTATATAAAGGACATGCGAAATTGTTTGCTTTGATAACTTCATTTTCCAACTTTTTCAATAGTAATTCCGTGTATTTTTGCATCGAACGTACATTGTATACAGTAAGTATGGGATCGTAGAGGATATTATTAGGGTAAAATTGACATAAGTGGAGTGCATATCGTGACACATGTTATTATCTCAAGATGGAAAACGTCAATAGCAGTAAAGTAAATTACATAAATAATGGTAAAATCGAAAAAAAAAAGAAATTCTTTGTAAAATGAAACAGAACCTCCATTAATGATCCATGTTATATAGACACTTTAGTACAATTTGACAATTACCTCTTTACCTCACTAAATCAGTAATTCAGTTTTGATGCAGCTTAATAAATTTAATCGTGCGGGTTTTCTATACAATGACAGCATTTTATGAATCACGATGAGATATCACGCGATGCCAGATTTATGTTTATTTTAAGATATTTAATTTATTAGATAGTCTAGAGACTAAATAGAATCTACTGAAATATTTACCGTCACTGAGAGTTTCCAAAGAGAGCACAATCCCTGGTGAAAGAGATATGCAATACAATTTTACAAATCATGACCCTGTATTATTCATCATGATGTATCTACTAATATAAAGAGTTAACATTTTCTTTTGGACCGGTCATCTAGTTTGCTGCTAGCTACGTCACATCTTATTCTTCCCAGCACTTAGTCCAGAATGTGTATCGATGTCTGACATTTCATGTTATATCTTCGACATGAACAGGTAGAACATTTTCGATGCCCTTATCGATCACTTGCATAATGTTGGCAACTCCAGTATCCACAGCCTCAGATGTCAAGAAATACGATGGGATGATAATTCTTGACTCAATTTTGGAAGTACACTAGGGAAGTTACCCAGTTAACTAGCCCACGAATTAGTTATTGTTTTCATGGGATATTTTCAGCTACTCCAGAAAATGGCGTGATGGCCAGAGAACAGAGCAGTTGGGATGTCCTTCATTACTATAAAATCCACTTTATATGGATTATATTTTCTTTAAGTGGGGAAGAAAGTACATGGTGAGATTAACACTATTTTGTTTGAGTTTGTTGGTTATATCAGCTAATGTTCTGCTATAATGTTAATTTTTCCTAGCCCAGCCTTCATTTTTATTCCAATCAGGATTGTTTTAAAATATTCCAGTGCCCTGTCAAAATCAGCCAGTAATAGTCGTAAGTTGAGACGTTGATCAATCTGAAAAGATATCCAATCTTTCGTGTAAGTCTAACATGACTAAATCCTATTGTTTCCGAATTCGTGGTCAGAAAATCGGCTGAACATGACGTTCCGATATTTATGATAAATTTTATATCCATGGACTTCAAAATTATTTCATGCTTTAAATGTGTTTATGCAATACAAAAGGTGGATAATTTTTTTTGGTTTAAAAACTTTAAGAGCGTCATTCTTTTATTCTTTAGCCAATTGATAATGAATCAGTGTGAGGCCAAACTCCAAACAATTACCACATTTATGACACAAGTGTGTCTGTGAGGTTATACCCGGGCACTGACACTAAGGTTTTGTTGTTATTTTGTTTTGCATTATTTTCAAGTCATAAAACATTAAAGTGTTTAGTTGTTAGGACTTATTTCGGCGTAAAGCCCTCGTTAGTATATTCGAACTCATTTTGGAGAGCCCACCGATGGAAGTTTGAGATAGTGCAGAAAGCAAAGCCCTGGCTCTTCGGAACCTACCCGGGCCCAGGAGGCACCCCAGTCCCTTATAACAGACAGTGTGGTTATATATATTGTTTGGTAGGACACGAGTTCTGATCAGACGATGTCAGAACAATCTATAGGCTGGAAAGTGGAGCGATACTAGATCTAGAAGAATTTGATAAGTTAACGAGTACAGTTGATGGTGAAATGATGCTATCGATACGTTTTGAATGTATTTACGTTTGTTAAAAACATACTCTCTTAAGAAATAATAAACGAACACAAGGACAGAAACCACAATACAAATAATAATAAGTACAACACCCCCAACCTAGAAAGATGTTAATGTTGATATTAATTAGGCATTCTTGTTTGTGAATACTTTATATGTATGCTTTCCTAGAGCAATTAATAAACATCATTCTTTTAAAATATGTTTTTATTTTAATACTTTACCTGGAAAAAATATATTCATCGAAATCTTTAATTTTATTTCCTACTTCATATGATAGAATAATATTTATCTTTCAATTTAACAAGTAATTTTTTAGTTAATAACAGTTAACTGCTACTTACGTAAGTACGTTTCTTTAATTCGGTACCCTATTCAATATTACAGAAACGTTTTATTAAATAACAATTAAATAATGACAGTCCTTGCTTAGACACGTGGGATACACCTATCCCCCAAAATGTATATACCATTTTCCTCTTTCTATAGTTTAAGCGAACATACTTGTGTGTTGGGTATAAAAGAATACACAGACACTAAAATAAAACATTAACATATATTTAAAATATTTTCATGAATATTTATTATATATATAAAAAAAAGGAACTGTTTTTATTTTTATAGAAAATTGATTTTTCCTAAACTTAATATATTTCTGGTTTTCACATATTGTTTGATAATTAAACTATCTTCTTGTAGATCGGTCACGGGCTCGACCACGTTCAGCTCAACGTCCTTTACCAATTGAAATTGTTGGTCATACGGTAATCCTAAGAGCTATAGATTAATAATTAATTGTATGAATAAAATTGAATATTTTTTATATAATTCTATAAATCATTATAAAAACAATTAATTTATTTAGTTTGTGAAAAAAATATGATTCTTAAAAATAATCCACTGTGTATAAATGCAGATTAATTAGAAGGCAAATCTAAATTAAATCTGGGGAATAAATGAAAAGTTAGTAGGCGCACAGGGGAAAACAGTGACCCGGACTCTATTGAAGGACCGAGAGCAGGTGATTATTGACAAATAAGGGTGAAATGGCAATATGGGGTCGTACAGGGATTTTGGTTAGTCAGCTACTACGACTCCTACCTCTCCAATGTGAAAATAAGGCAACTTATATTGCGTTGTAGTCAGCTGGCTCCTAATGGATGTTGTTATCATCAGATATGATTAAACATGTTTTATGAAGATGTATGTTTACATTTTCACGTCTTTCTTCAATATCAAAGCTCCAAGCTTCTTCAATTTTATGTACCTAGCTACAACACTATTTAAATGGGGTTGAATGTTCGTGAATTCAACAGTTTTTTAAAAAACAAATTTTGCTCCCATCTTTAACTCATATGGTGAAAACAGAGCATTAAAACACAAGAATCTGCTAACTAATGACTTGAGAAACTTTAAGAAATCCCTTTTTATTAAGAAAGCCTTAAAGCAGGGTATTGTTAAATACACCCTTAACATTTCAAATATATCGGATCATTTTTACGTTCGCTATCACTGAGCCCACAGACAGACATGCAGTGCAAAGAATTGACTGAGAGAAGATGGTGCCTGCAATTATACAGGGATATATATGTTATATTATTATTGTTTGTCTACTTTGAATGGTGAATTATGAATGAAATTACAATGATTATAAAAAGGGATGTAGGGAAAAAAATAGTCCGGGTCAGATGCCAAGAGCCGACATCGTGCCAAATCCAGCATATGCGAATAGGCACCAACTGAGGAGGCCTAAACTGAAGCCAGATATAGATTGATGGAAACCAATCAATTCTATCATAATCGTGGCCTTTTCTCTCGTGAGATTTTTTGTCAAATATACTCGTTGATTTAAGGATCAGCAGCCCTAGCATTTTTTTTTAGGGTTTCTCTGGTTTATTTAAAACCAGAAGACATGAAATTTTACACAGAGGTTTCGTATAATATAAGGAAGAGACGAAAGATGTTATTTCATTGAACACTAGTAAACGTTAATTAATTAATTTGTCAGTTGATAATTAACAAATATATTGAGGCGTTCAATCTCAAACTTAAATATTAATCTGTAAGAATTAATAAGATATTATCTTCTGATCTGCATCTATTAAGAAGAAGATAGAAAAGGGGACACCTTCCCCAAGTCATATTTTGCCTTCAATCAGCATTCCAGATTCATACAACGTTTACGTAAGGGGTAAACAAAAAAAGATAAAAATGATGAACTTTTGGGCAAAGGAAGCCTTTTAATGGAGACCAGCAGTGCCATTACTACCCGTTCCAAAGACTCCCGTACCTTGTAAGAAAATAAAGGCTTTGATCCCGGGTTTTTTGAATCAGACTAGAAAAGAGCATTAAAACTTCTTTTGCAAGAACTGGTGGACAGTTGCTACCAGAGGCCAGGTGCCCGATTTCTACAAGAATCACCCCGAAACAAAGGATCAGAAGCGTCTTTGGAGTCTCTGAAGCTCACCCTCAAGTACTTTCTTGGCAGCTCTAGTCTAGAACGACTGGGACAGTCTCTCCAGTGATCCTGCCAGGCGGTCAATATACAGACTTGATTCAGTCATCTTTTGTCTTAAATCGACATTTCACGTCGAAGATTCAAACTACGTTGGGTTAATCTAAGATTTTTGTATTAATGTACACTGCAATTAAACAATTGTATGTATTTACATTTAATTATTATTATATTAACATTTATTATACATAGATGTATGACATAGTGTGTATTATTTATCCAGGCAACTCTCAAGGTTCAATAACTATAAAAAGCTAGATTTGCTAATTATGCAACCTCAAATTGAAGGGTTTGCTGCAAAAAGGAGGTAGCTCCAATTTTTCCATTTGTTGGGAAACCAAACAAAACGTTTAAAAAATTCAAATTTTAAGTTATGTAAAAATATTGTTGTTGCTTACTTTCAATTATGGTGTTTACATATTACGATTGGAGCTGCATCCTTTTTGTGCCAAATAAAAGAGTTTTTTTTTTGACACAAGAAAGTGTTTCTAACTCCCAACAGCTATGGGATGGAGCTACCTCCTTTTTGCAGCAAACCCTTCAATTGACGTTTAGATCAGGGACAATCTATTTTATCTATTAATATATAAGTATATATATAAAGTTTAAATAGTGCATCAAATTGTAGATTTCAACCTCAATCCCGTCCTGGTTAACAATATGTAATTTGGGTTTTTAGTTTTTAGACTATTGTCAAAAACTATCACTAACACAGTTTGTATACTTCAACTCAGCAAGTGTTTTTATTAGAGACATGCTATTTTGTACGACAGTTAGTTATATGCCAGGATGAGCTAAAAATAATACCAGCCCTATGAAAAATAGAGAAGGATTATTAATAAAGTAATTATGATTAAAAAAAAATATCAACCATACAGCGTAAGATGTCATATTAATGATCTTGACGTTCTGGATGATGAGCATTATCTTTTGAGACTTATGGGGCGGTTTATTACTAAAGTCTATGAAATCCTTCACACTTGTGTTGAATTGTCGTCATCTTATTATTTTTAATTCACCAAATTAAATGAATATTGTTATGTGACTCCACAAGAATTTCGTTAAACATTAATACATTATGAAAAAACTGCTTTGTTTTGTTTATCAAAAATATTTCGTTTTATTTAACAAACTATCTTGGTTATCAAAAATCGTCTTTAAAACAAATAAAACACTGAGAATTAATGAACCATTAATATAAAGCAGCCTATAGAAATAAACTAGAACGAATTACCGATTTGGTATTTTATTATAATAGTGAACGAATAACCAATTTGGAGAGAGAGCGAGATAGAGAAAATTTAGTTTATTAATTATTAAGATTCAATTTGTAGTCAGTACTATGTTTTAATGTTCCTATTTAGTTTAACAATTTGCTATTTTAGTTTTACAATTTTGACTTTATATACTGTATTTGTTTCAATTTTTTAAAAATTGTTTAAAATATTTTTCAAATCTGAATTTTTGTGTATTTTGAAATGACGTACCATGGCGCATTTTAACGATTCAGCCTATATGAAGTGTTAACATATATATCTAAGCAAAAGGTTTCACAAAGAATGTAATGCTGTTATGAAATTGTTTTTTTCTCTGTTCATTTTTATATTTAATTTCAATTTCAAAATCATTATTATTTTAATTATACCATGTGGATTTGGGAGGCCTCTGGGCTGTTTGTAAATACTGTGTGAATGAGCGAGTGAATGTAAATTGTAAATATGGTATGAATGAGAACATTTATCACAACTACTTATTGCCTAATAAGGTAGATTGTAATTTTAGCACAATAAAGAAGTTATATCAAAATATTTTCTTGTCCTTACTTGAAACAGGTTCGGGGGAATCGACCGATGACTGATTGTGATTTTAGCACAATAAAGAAGTTTCAATATAATATTAATTCTAAAAATTACATGAATTTTATTGATTTTAATTCATGAAGTTGGCTGTACAGCGTTAAATAATAGTCTATTCAGATGTCGTAAAATTCCATTTATTGTGGGAGTTTATAATCGGCTGGTGTTTCGATATTAACCTTGTACCAAAACTTTTCTACTCATTGGCGTACGGTGCATAGTCGTGATAAAGGCTTTTTCTTTGATTATGCAAGGTTTTTGGTTTTTTTTTCTAATTGCGTCATGTCAGTATCGTTCATGTTTTCATGTGTTTAAAGAAAGTTAGATGATGATCGAACGTCACACCAAGGTATGGTTTGCTATTGGTGTTAATTTACTATTTATAAATATTAGTTTAATTCTGTTCCAAAAAATCGACACTACAGGGTTTTCCTTTTAGTATTCAGAACTTATTTCGGAGTACTTTTTTCAATGCTCTTCACGATAGGTAAATAGCTAGATATAACTAGCAATTATATTGTGATTACATGTTATTTTCTTAATTGCAGGCTAAGCGTGAGGGCTTATATAACTTTTAGAAGCAGGTACTAGTTTTTTTTCAAATTATGCCAACTTCTTCGCCATGAACCTATAGAAGTTACCCTTTTATCGGACCAAAAAACACACACCTACCTTTCCATATTTTATCAATAAATTTCCGGAGTCAGTATAGAGAGAGGGGAATGGTTCACGATCCTGGCACCCCAAGAATTCACTTGGGGCGCAGTCATAGTAGCCACTGGCCAAAATAAATAAAAATATCTTTCATTCACTGTAGGCAGTAATGACCTGCTTATAGAAGGAAGAAATTTTGAGTTTTTTCAGACAGTCGGAATCAGACACTTGAAGTGAACACTGCTCTCTCTCTCCCTGGATAGGGTCTTGTTGCTCTGCTCGAACCATATGTAATTTAATTACCTCTGCATCTCTCTTTCCCAACCTCGCTATGTTTTAGCCCGGGGTTGTCAGACCCCACACCTTAGTAGTGGGATTCTCTTCCTTTGTCTCGCTAAAACTAGCACCTCCTTGGAAGAGGCCTCTTCCATGCGGACGATGGTCTACTGGGGCCCTACAAACTTTATCTAGTAGCGTCTCCCCCAGCAATCCAGTCTGCCTCTCTCCGGTCCACACTCGCCTTTGGGATCCGGACGGTTTTCGCCTACCCTTAGATACAGGGGCATACCTTCTAAGATCTTATGGAGTCAGATTAAGTCGAATTAAGCTGCTCGTAGACAAGGGCACTAGCAAAGATCAAAGACCACAGGTTTTATCTATCTCTTTCTGACGCCCGCCGGGCAGTGGCCAGGTCAACGGTACCTCCTCCAGCGGGCGCCCCCCGACACACGTAAAGACATGTATCACAGCCGTGAAATAACAACTGTCGTCATTTAAAAATAAAAATTTTGGACAGACTATACACTTCCTGTTTATTCCTTCACATAAAAACTACTTACTAATAAATTGACTAATGTAGTTACTTTAATTAGTGTAGTTAATAAAAGGTAAACAGGTTTGTATCTGTGTTCGTCTTTTGTTCTTGTTATTCGTTTAACGTAGAGTTTGTCTTTTTCTATTTCGGCGTCTTCTCGATTTTTATTCAGTTTGTCGGTTTGCTCTTCTTCCTTAGTAATGCTTTTCCTAATGTTATTTTGTATTATGTCTTAGAGTTAATTGAAAATGAACTTGTGTCTGGAAGAGGGCTTAAATAACCTGCTTACATATGATCTAAATTCAAACGGGGATGTTATATAGTCCTCTGTTAGAAGGTTCAAGGCCATTAAATGATGAAGTTTTCTACTTAAAGGTGCTTGATTACGAAATGGCCCTTTGGCCGGCATCGGTAAATTGAACTACGTTTTTTTCCAAATGAGCGAGATCCCAGGGGAATGTACGCAATTCCAGACCCGTCTAAAAATAAGGAATGTGAAACTTTTATTAAACATAACCAACACTCTACGTTAATTATTTATGAACTGTTGGAGCGATGAAAGAAGTTGGATCGTAAAACTTTTCCCAGAACCGTAAGATACAATTTGGTACACAGTGAAAAGTTATCATAAGTTGAATAATCTTTGTTGAGGATGCTCTTTTAAAAGAAAAGAAAGAAAAGCTTTATTATGAAGTACAAGCAAAACACTGGTGTATACAAATATTAGAAATTACGTTACTACATACTGGGTGGAAGGTCTAGGAATGAGTGAGTTTGGGACTGAAGCTGAGACATATATGTATAAGAAAAGGATAGTTCTGGGAAGTAGGGAGTAAGGGAAGTAAGGGTGGGTGCGGTTGCCTACTTAAAAATAACATGAACCACCAGTGACTTCCATGAAGTCACGAGGCAGGTATACAGTTCTGCACAGGCCCCTTCTACTTGTTCTTAGTAAGATTATAAATATTATCATTATAATATTCTTAGCATTATAAAACTATATATAATTAAATTTATTTAGAGTGGCTTTTATCTTTACATGGTGTTCTTTACCTTAAAATAGAGCAATATAAATGGGAAATAATACCATTTATACTTCAGTTAAATTCATTATGGATTATGAGAAGTTAATTTTAAGAGACCTAGTTTTAGAGGGTTGTGCTGTAATGTGGACATATTTAATACGAATATAATACATATATAAGATCCCTTTCTATCTGTAATTTATGCATATTTTATTAGGGTATGGTCTCTTCGAAAATCGAATTTTAAATATAAAATAGCCAAGGAACAATTAAATCTATTCCATAATAAAAATCGTCAAATTATCTTAATTATCAATAATGTAATTATATTAAATATTCAATCCATTCGTTAAATTTAAAGTTTGTGAGGTGAAATAGTTCACAAATAAACGGGTAGTGAGATTTGTTGCGTTTATAACGGGCCTTGCCAACAGGGACTGAGAAACAGGCGCTGGAAGAATGACGTCAGTATTTAGGATCGAACAAGTCGCTTAATACTATGTCCAATTCTCACATCAGGTGGTAGAAGCGACAAAGCCAACTTAACTTCAACCCTAGTATAGAGGGAGAAAGAACCACCAATAAAATTTGAGAACATAGGACGAAATAGCGAGGGTAAACATTGTTATTAATTCTAATTTGTTTACTAGACTTTTATATTTTGGACCACTCTTAATGTTACTAGGTTATTTAGTCAAAATTTGAATCTTAATGAAATTCGTTGATTTAATATTTTATTAATGAGTATAGGAGCAACCTCAATGATATGAAAAGAAAAAGATGCAAATACAAATTTCTGCACATAGATCACTTAAATCGTTTTTTGAATAATGTTATTGATGAAGCATTGAGAAAATTCATTTAAAAGGAGAAGGCTATTTTCAGGATAATTTGAAGCCTTGGTATACTTCACGTATTAGTTATGAGCATATCATAGCGGAGATAAGGAGAATAGATGGTTGTTCATGTGGCAGTTCCAGTTGAAGTAATGTTCACGAAAAAAATAAAATTATTGTTATATGTACTGCGAAGTACATTAAAGCCTCGTTACCATTAATTATTTTTTAAATTTTACTATAAATAGAAAAATTAGTTAGAAAAATATTTTTGCAATCAACTAATAAAAAATGTGTTATTAACCAAGTGATAGTTATTAACCCTAGTTATAGGGTAATATTTAATGCGGTAATAGGGAAAAAAATGATCATTTAGAATAGGGTACCAAATAAAATCCGCGACGTTCTAGTTGAGAATATTAAATTATAATTACAGAAATTCCTTTAACTTCAAATATTATCATATTGAAGTTTACTGTTTTTTCGCAGCCACTGGCAGACATAGACATGAAATAATCCGTTCCTTCACATTGAAGTACACGGAAAAGTTCAATGACGTTCCGCTCGAGATCCTATCGACAGTTAAATAATCTTTGTAGAGGAGAGGCTTTTAAAAGAAAAGAAAGAAAAGCTTTATTATGAAGTAAAAACAAAACACTGGTATATACAAATATTAAGAGTTATATTACTACATACTTTACAGACAGTATCAATGTCTGTCCTCCATCTGAACATTGTGTTCTTGTGCTATAAAATGTCTCTTTTTGCTTTTTCTGTTTCTAACTGCATTATCTGTGTGTACTATTTTACTATTTACTATTTTGTTTCGTTTGTTAATAAAAGGTAAACATGTTTGTATCTGTGTTCGTCTTTTGTTCTTGTTAATCGTTTAACGTAGAGTTTGTCTTTTTCTATTTCGGCGTCTTCTCGGTTTTTATTCAGTTTGTCGGTTCTTTGCTCTTCTTCCTTAGTAATGCTTTTCCTAATGTTATTTTGTATTATGTCTTAGAGTTAAGTCATTTAGTTTCTTACGAGTTCGTTTAATATTGTTAGCACGCAATTTCTTTATTTCATTTTTATCTCTATATTTTATTACTGGTTTATAAGAATTATTATGCTTTGATGGGTAGTAGTTTTTATCATTAATTGTTCATCAGAAATTGTCGGAATGTCTTCCCGATTTTGGTTTAGTTTTTCTGTTCGACCAGTCTTTTCTTTTATTATTTTTGTCTTTACTAAGTCATTTATTAGGCGTTTATCATCATGATATTTTTTAACATATTGTTCTTTTATTGATATTTGGAGGTTATTTTGTTTAGTTATTCCAAACGTTATCTCGTCAGGAGTCATACCTAGTTTTCCATTTAAGGTGTTGTATGCAATAGTTGCTAAAGAATGTTTGTTAGTTAGCATATTATTAGTTAATTTTGGATTATTTAATGTCCTTAATAATTCGATTAATGTGGTGAGTGCACAATTCTAAGATCCTAAAGAATTCGAGTTATTAGGCATTGCATACATTGGTTCTATTCCATTCATTTCAAGGAAGTTAGAAACTAATTTATTTTCATACTCTCTTCCGTTGTCCATTCGCATAGAATTTGGTGTCGGGTAATGTTCTAAGTGTTGTTTTATAACGTCACAAAGGTCAGTACTTGTTATACTTTTCACGGTTCTTGTGAATAGTCTTTTTGAAAAAGTATCAACTATAGTGATTATGTATTGTCTTTCGTACTGTAAAGTATCAATCATTAAATCTTCAAAAGGTTTTTCTGGTGTAGGTGTTAACATAAATTTAGTTTTAATTGGTTTCTTTTTATATTTAGTTTTTATACATATCATGCATTTTCTAATATGATCTGTGACAATAGAGGGGAAATAATATTGTTTTCTTAATTTGTTATAAGTCTTAATTGTTCCTTTGTGTTAGGTCTTTCCGGTGTAATAATTTGAAATAACCTCGTTTTGTTCGTCCTTATCTGTTACATTTAGTACATGATAATATATATATATATATAATTACAATGTATGCAAATATAATACCTTAAATTCTTTATTGCTGTTGACGAAGTCTTTCTTCATTTGTATCAGGTCGTTAACAATAAGATGGTTGAGTGCGTCCTTAAGTCTTGATGGTAAGTTTCTGAGAACGTGGTCCACAATTAGTACCTTTTGTGATTTACTAAATGTAATATTAAGTCGTTTATCAATAGAAAATCTTCATTCATGCATAATTTTTGCGCGTCACCAGTGAGTCTAGAAAGAGCTATTTGTATACGTCTTTGTTCATTATGTATTCTATTGTTGTGATTGTGGTGATTGTTTCGTTACATACTGCCAAATATATTTTTTCTAGCGGTTTAGTGAATGTTATTAAATTAGTTGGATCACCATTATAGTGTGGAAGATGTCCGTAGTCTTCTTTAGTCATATGATAGTCGTTAAGAGCCATTTCTGATTCCTTAATTTGTCTGTTTCTATCTAAAATATCTCTTATACATGTTCTTGTCATAAAAATAATATATATATATATAATTACACTGTATGCAAAAATAATCCCTTAAATTATTTATTGCTGTTGACGAAGTCTTTCTTTCGTGTGGTCTATATTAAATTTATTGTTTCTGTATAACCTGCTTAAAGCGGTGAAACGCACCTTCAAGTGAACAGTCCTAGGCTCTGTTAATATTACCTCGAGCCTTCTTAGCCTGTCCGTCAAAGTGGTAGCCGAACAATCCCAGATCCTGTTAGCTAAGCAATCTTATAATTCAGGAATTACTCACAGATGCAGAGAATATTTCTATGGATTTTCTTAGCTTGGTGACGAACCGTCTTCTCTTCTTACTTGAAGTTCGCAAGTCCCAAGTGATTGATGTCTACAATGAAGTCCAGCTTTCTTTCTTCCTTCAACTTCCTCAGATATATAACACATTTCCGTAGGTGATTACCTGGTGAAAATCTATTGAAATAGATTAGTACCTAATATCGGCGAAGTCCTGTTATGTGGGGTATCTTCCCAGAGGTATTTGCATATTCTCACGCTATTGGAGTGGTATCACTGTCCGTCGCCAAATAAGGGATCTGTAAACGGTGGACTACCGTGAATTTACTGAGTATACTGCCAGGTGCCTGTAATAATCTTTGTAGAGGGGAATCTTTTAAAAGAAAAGAAAGAAAAGCTTAATTATGAAGTACAAGCAAAACACTGGTATATACAAATATTAAGAGTTATGTTACTACATACTGGGTGGAGGGTTTAGGAATGAGTGTCTGAGAACAACTGGTCTGGGGCTAAAGCTGAGGGTAGTTCTTGGAAGTGAGAGGGAGGTCTTGAAGGGATGCATGCGGTGGGTTACTTAAAAATACCAGTGACTTCCATGAAGTCACGAGGCAGATATACGTTCTGCTCAACCCCCATCTACTTTTAGCATTATATAAAATATTAGTATTACATATCTGACGTCAAAATAAAATACAATCCCCCCGCTCAAATCGGCATTGGTTAACTACCCGGCGTGTTCCCATGAGGTCTACTGACTGTAATTTTCCAAGTGTAGGAATGACTAAGTATGAGATAAGTGTTGTTAATGAAGAAAAACTTAAACTTGTTATGAACTGTTCTTCCGATTTGTCAAGAGACTCACTCGCGTGAAAATGGCTACTTCCCCATCGTACATATATAGCCTCCTCAAACTCAATCCTGTATCCATTTCCTCAACACAAGATTTTGCTTTTTCAACCCAACTAAGCAGGGGGGTACTGCTCAAAGATCCACCACTTTCTTCCATCGCTCCTTTCTCGTCGATGGAGACAGCCTTTGGAACTATGCACTGTCGTTCCTCTTCTTATTATTTCATATTTCTCTCAATTGCATTAGTTTTCTCTATTTTTTTCTGGTTTGTTAAATCTAAAATATAATTACCAGTTATTAGATGTGTACTTACCTTACACACTTAGATGTACTTGATGTGCACACAGAGTACTTGACAATTAGATGTGTACACTTAGATGTGTACTTGAACCCGCTTAAGGGTTATTTTTGTTATTCTTGGGGAACTTATGTCACTTTAAATTTTTCTTTCATCTCATTTCACATAAAGTTTTGAAAATTTGTAAGAGCTATCGTTTGTTGTTTATAGTGAACATTGTCTAAACACAAAGGAAGCCAACGCGGGAGCTGTATTGAGTAAGATATGTAGGCCCTACTTTATTGGTAATCTCAGATCGAAGCAATAAAGTCATTTCTGTAATTCACAGTCGCGTAGGTACTACTTACTGTCTTATATAAAATAAAATATGATCGTATGCTCACTTTTATAGCTTGGAGCAATTGCTAACCATTTGTATTAGTAAATACTTTTCAATCATTATGTTACTTCAATTTTATAGCTATATTTACAAAATATAGCTAATTAGAGTAACTATTTATCTGTATTGCTTTTTTTGTATTCATTGATTTTGATATTTATGTATATCCTGCGTTTTAATTTGTAGTTTAGTCGAATAGTACCTTAACTTTTATATTATTACTTTTCTTTTAGC
This sequence comes from Acanthosoma haemorrhoidale, assembly GCA_930367205.1. Lineage (NCBI taxonomy): Eukaryota > Metazoa > Arthropoda > Insecta > Hemiptera > Acanthosomatidae > Acanthosoma > Acanthosoma haemorrhoidale. The sequence continues at coordinate 125,444,659 of OV884011.1, read as the reverse complement.
CTTGACTTGATTCAGCATTTCAGCCTGCTTTGAAAATAGCAACATTAAGTTTTTTGGATTGTTGGGAAAAAAGTATATTCTTCATTTTTTCATTCGTTTTTTTGTTCATTTGTTTTGTTTTCATTTGTTTCGAGTGTTGAAAAAACGAAGCAACAAAGCTCTCCCGATACCATGGATGTAATATTTGATTTCAGAAAAGCTGCCCAATTCCACCAATGAACTTAAGGAGGGTCAGGGTATATAGTGTAATTAGTTATGATACTCGGATCATTCTCGACAGATCACACTCTTAACAGGTACTAATATCAGGCCTTCATATCACGGGGTGAGAAGCAATGAGACGCAAGTTGTAAAATGAATTACATAGAATATCCCTATCGCCTTGGGAAATGTACCCCGAACCTCCAACTTTACCGATCATATAAAAAAAATTATACAGATTAACTAGAAGACGTTAAATTTGAGTAAAGGGCTGTAAGCGGTCAAATTTTGTTATCACAACGCTCACAATATTTTTTTAAGCTACAGAATTGAAATGGTGCCGAATTTTATCCTAATTCAAAACCAGTACACGTGTGCTAAACGGATTTCTGAAAAATATATCAGATAGAATAGTAAATAAAATGCTATGTTCTATATAGCAATGCAGAATAAATCCTTTGATATCGGCCAATTGAGTTCAATGATAGTTGTCCCTCTGATATTATTCTGCCACAATTTCTAGATTGCATAAATCTTACGAGTTTATTTAAAAATTGAACTACGGAAAGTAATGTAATCCAAAAAATCCTTTCGTTTTCAAATTTTTTGTCTCCGGTATTATAGGGTGATGGGTTACTGTTTCAACATACCTCATTATTCAACTGGCTTCCAGCACAACTCATCACGTTGCCATTTTCCCGCCTGTAAAAAATTAGAATAACCTATTCGTTGTGGGGGCACACATTCAAATATTCCTTTAATTGGTTTATTTGACTAATTTCTTCTACGGGCTACGGTTTGAGGGTAGCGGTGGGATTCTGCAAACCATAAAACATTTTCTGGCAAGATTGGAATCATCATGCGAGAAACTTATTGTGGACTCGGTATAATCCATCGCCATATATCCAGAACAAAATCTGTTTTTTTTTTGTTTTATTATTTGTGAAGAATAATAAGCATGTGGGTAACTAGATACATGTAACGTACTGTTTATCGATTGTAGTCTCCAACCAGAGAGTTAGAAGCTAGAATCGTTACCGGCTGTCATCTCCATTTCAAACAAGAAACTTTCATCAGCGATTCAAATAGAAATATTTCCTTAACTGAAGATAGACATTTTATTTTATTAATTGTTAATGAAAAAAATATTGATTTGTGGCTAATATGAGGAATATAATTTTTTGTTCTTCTCAGCGCAATTGTTCTTATTGGTTCATCACCATATATATATATATAAGTTATTCGCCACCGGGTAAAATGTGATAAAGATAAGGAGAACGGAAACGTAAGACTAACTCCAGTTCTCGAAATAGACTGTCTTTATTTCTATCTGTAATCCGACATATACGGGATCATGGGATGTTTACGTCCCACGATCGCATTAGTTTACAATACAATAGCTACCTCTGACTTTAACTTATATATATATATATATCAACACCTTATATATCTTTTATACCTTTCAACGAGCTGTAATGAACTGAAATCAACGGTCCTCATGTTTAGCATACTCACGTACTTATGGTACTTGCTCTAAAGGGATGCTAGACAGTAATGTGAACATGAAAACAAGCCAATGTTTGACCCTACCTGGTCAGTTTTTCGGTGAAAGACTAAGATAAGTCTTCCTGGTCAGTACAGGGAGCTTCGGTCTCCTCTTGTAGTATCTCAATGTCGGACTGAGGTTATCTAAATAGTTTAAAAGTTCTTACGTGAAATTTTAAAGACTTTTGTTTGTTTATTGTCATATCATTATTTATGACTCGTCAGGAGAAAATTTTAATTTTAATTGAAGATGGCAAATATCCAAATTATTTATTAAAAAAAAAAAAAAAAAAAAAAAAAGGCTTGATGAAAATTATGATGTAGATCGAGTGTTGGGAGAAGAAAAAAATCTATAAAACTTTAATATAAATTTTTGGAATAGAGACATTATCTAAGTAGAGAAGAGAGGGAAAGGAAGTGTCCTTAGCAAGTTTGGCCCACAATGTAACACATGTTACGAGTAAATATTCAGGAAACCACCAACATATGTGACGAATATATAACTGCTCTCACGCTCTGTTGAAATTTGTATTGGCTGGTTATACAGAACACAAAAAGTTCGTGTCTACTACGAAATCGATCCAGGGAACCACATTTATCTATCACATACGCATATTTAGACAGCAAGTTTTGTAAATACAATAGCAGTCGTAACAACATTCGACCCTATTTCCCTGTTTTTTTACCTCTAAGTTTTAGAAGAGGGTTCATTTCACCGAATTAACTTTTCACCTTAGCCTTAAAATACTTTGCCAAATCATCTTGAAATGTTAACTATATGCCACCGATAAGATTTTGAGAAGAGTAAAGATCTGCCAGCAGATGCTCCATAAGAAGTACTGCTATGAAGTTGCCATGACAGTTATGCCATACAATAAGTACCGTGCTTCAACCTACATTATGCTTTCGCTATCCAAAATGCTCCAAGTTCCAGTCGAGTCGTTGCTCCTCGCTTGTGTAACTGTCTGCCTGACCGAATGGCGGTCACTTGTCACCATCACACAAAAAATAATATGTACATATCATAGAATAAGATCGATGTACATATTGGAAAATAAGAATCTCAGTGGGACCATCAAATTATAATTCTTCTTCAATTAAATTATAAATATGCAAATATTTCTGAAGTGTAATATTTGATAGCTCATCATTCACTCACATCTTAATAATATTGAGTTAATTGCAGTTTAATGCAGGTTAATTAAATAAACAACGTCCAATATTGTTTTCCCACAAGTTCATATTTCTATTTCACAAGCGCTTACGGCAGCTATCAAAAATCAAGTGCTCAAAATGTTGCTTATATTCGCGGTGTCAGCGTTTATAAAATATAAGTGTTTATTTGGTTGTGGGAATACAATATTAAACGTTGTTTACTTAATCTTAACCTACAACTAGCAGTTAAACCATAACTTGTTTAATGTTTGACCGTAATTCGCTATATAGCCATGGAATCATTATGAAAGAATTAAAATTATGGTAAAATCCAAAATTAAAAACGTAATTAATAATCATTGTTTAATTTTCCCTTGAGTAAATTCTATCTATATTTGTCTAATCCGAGAGGATACACTGTCTACTGATCCATAATTCGTATTTGAGTTTCAGAATGTCGACAAGGTTACAATCAATGGCCTCTTCATATCCCTTTTACTATTTTTTAGGAGGAGGGATAATTTATAATATATAATACTTAATAGTAAAATTATTTATTAATCAATTTGTAAAAATTTATTCTTGAATAAATTGGAAGGGCAATGTAAATTGCAATCTCATCATATAAAGGTTTTTTTAAATCCACATTAAGCCTATTATGCCATATTAAGTTTGAATTATTAATTATTATTATTTAACTATTTGAGCGAAGATTCAAAGATGCCCCCACTCCATAAATATGGCCCATAGCGCTCCGAGTGCCGCTCATAGCCTGCTCAAAGGCTCTCTCTCGATAGTTGATAAGAAACGTTTTTTGGCTCTGTTGAGGGAGATGAAGGAGATGAAGAGGCGGGCAGTATTTTGGAATGATACGTAAGTTTGGTATTCATTGCATAAAAGATATGCCATCTGTAGCGACCGCTAACTACATAAGATAAATCACCCTATACTCTATTGTATATACACTGACAGGCAAAAAATTCCACCCACCTGATTTTTTCATGTTTTCATCTCAAAATATTTCTGCTTTGGATTGGTCAATTTTTTTTATGAATAAATATGTATTTATAAGTCAATATAGAGGATGGTAACCCATAATCTCTAATTTAATTAAAGGACTGTCGTTCCCAATGTTTACTTTCCATGGAATTAAAAATGTTTATTCAGTGTCATTTGCGTTCTGGTGCAGCAAATTTTTTATTTTTCGGCTTCGATGTTTTAATTTTCTCAATTTTTAGTTTAAAAATGCCTCTTTGTTCTGAGGATGTTGCACGTGGTGTGGCACTTATTGATGATGGACGTTCCATTATATATGCAGCTAATGTCATCGGAGTTCCCTATGAAACTCTACGAGACGCCGTCAGGCGTTTTCGAGAAACTGGGTCTTACCATAGAAGGGCCGGTTCTGGACGGCCTAGGGAAACAGAACCACAGGATGACCGGTTTCTTACTTTAAGAATTTTACGAAATCGGCACCTAACCGTTGTTCAAGCGATTCATCAGCTCCAAGAAGTTCGAGGTGTGCAAATTTCTGAACGTACTGCTCGGAGAAGATTAAATGAGTATGGACAAATGGCTTTTCGCCCAGTAGGTGGACCAGAACTCACACAGCTGGCTTTTGCTCGAGAACACAGTCATTGGATTATGGACGAATGGTGTGCTGTACTTTTTACAGATGAATCTAGATTTGCTCTACGATCTCCAGACGGGCGTGAAAGGGTGTAGAGAAGAAGAAATGAAAGGTATGCAGCCTGTAATTTCCCCCAGAGCCAACCTTTTCAACGTGGTTCCTTAATGGTGTGGGCTGGGATTTCTAATGCACGATAATTCACGTCCACATGTCACTCGCTTAGTTCAGACGTTCCTTCATCAGCACAACATTGAGGTCTTAGCCTGGCCAGCACGTTCTCCAGATTTGAACCCTATCGAGCATTTATGGGATAACCTCGGAAGACGAATAAGATCGCGTTCAGCGTAGTACCTAAGTAGGTAGAAGGGGTCATGTGGCTTCGGTTGAGTCGGCCGGGAGATCGGCCTCGATCTCTCGGCTGGGTGTAGATCTTCAGTCCCCGTCAGGGGGGCTCGGGTTCGATCACGTCCATCTGTCTCCAGGCTTCGGCGGTCCAACAGTGCTTTTTTTTCCTTTGGTTCCTTTGGTAGCACATGATTTACTTCAATCCACTGCAGTGTCAATCACCACCTTCACTTTTCCCCTTACTCTAGCATCAGTGTACTGCCCTCCCAATAAATCTATTTCCGACTCCCAATTCATCTCCTTTCTAGACTCCATCGGACACCGTTTCCTTGTGGTTGGGGACTTTAATGCGAAGCACCAACATTGGGGGTCAAGAGCCACGAATACACGAGGACGTGCTTTTGCTGTCTGCACTCACACGGAAACATTGCTCCACTACACTCCTGACACAGCCACCTATTGGCCATCTGATCCCAACCGAAATCCTGATCTCCTTGACTTCTTTTTCCACAATAGTTTAGGAACACTAAACTATTCACTCACGCGCTTCGATGACCTCTCTTTTGATCATAGTCCTTTATTATTAACCATTTCCCTAAGACCAATTCACAAACTGCCTCCTCCTTCATTTATTAGGGGCCCAGTTGACTGCTTATAATATCATATTATAATATTCCTTCACTACTCTGATCCAGAGGTCGGCTTGGAAGGCATCGTCACCCCATCGCCACCCAAAAATCCACAATCATAATCGTTTACCTCAGCATCTCAAAGATCTAATCCAATCCAAACGCCGCTACAGAACAGTTTGGCAAAGATCCCGGCATCCTGCTGATCGCCGCTCGTACAATCAGTACTGCCAATTGGTAAAGGGGCGATTGGCATCCTTCCGTTCCGATTCTTTCAATTCCTACCTCTCCTCTCTGTCTACCAGGGATAACTCCTTGTGGAATGTAACCAAAAAAATCCTAAAGTATTAACCTGTTTCACACCCACTCCGTCGTAATGATGGGTCCTGGGCGGCTTCGGATAGGGATAGGTTGGAGGAATTTGCTTTGCATCTTACCCATACTTTCACACCTCGCCTTTCTCATCAGAACCATACTCACAGCACAACTGTGGAATATTTCGTAACTTCACCTATTCCTCTCTCTCTTCCACCAAAAGCCGTTAATCCCTCTGATGTCAAATACCTTCTGAAAAACTTACCTTACCGAAAATCCCCTGGATATGATTTCCTTACTCCTCAAATTCTCAAACAACTTCCTTCTAAAGCCATAACCTTTCTAACTTACATATATAATTGCATTATCCGAACGACGCACTTTCCTCTCCTCTGGAAACATTCCATTATTGTCCTATTCGCCAAACCCGGTAAACCACCCAATGACGCCTCATCTTACCGTCCAATTAGCCTACTCCCTATCCTCTCAAAAATATTTGAGAAATTCCTACTAAAACGTCTACTCCAAACGTTTAACGTTTCAACGTTGAATCCAAAAACCTTTTTCCCACACACCAGTTTGATTTCCGCCAACGACATTTCACTGCTCAACAAGGCCTTTGCGTTGTTTATCACATCTCCTCAGCCCTTGAAACCAAACAGTATTGCACTGCTGCCTTTCTTGATATAGCTCAAGCTTTTGACAGGGTTTGGCACGCAGGTTTGCTCTACAAGCTCAAAAGATATTTACCACAGACCCTTTTCCTAATCCTACAGTCCTACCTTTCAAACTGCTTCTTCCAAGTCCGCTGTGGTTTAGAATATTATAACTACTATCCCATAAATGCAGGAGTTCCACAGGGCAGTGTCCTGTCCCACATCCTCTATAACCTATACACCGCTGATGTCCCCTCTACTCCCAATACCTTCTTGGTCACATTTGCAGATGACACTGCAGTCTTGTCATCCCACCCAGACCCCAACATAGCATCCCATAACCTTCGAAAACACCTTGACGAGATCGAGTAACCAATGGCGGATCAAAGTTAATGAAGCAAAATGTTCCCACATTACCTTCACCCTTTGTCGCAAGACTTGTCCACTAGTTTATTTTAATTCTCGTCTCCCTGTATCCGAGACAGTACGGTAATTAGGGTTCCATCTCGACAAACGACTGACCTGGAACCCACATACGAGACTAAAAAGACAAGAACTAAACAGACGCTTTGGACAACTATACAGACTACTTCAAAGGACATCCCATCTCTCAATAGAAAATAAACTACTAATCTACAAAGTTATACTTAAACCAATCTGGACATACGGAATAGAGCTATGGGGGACAGCAAAAAAGTCGAACATCAAGCTTATCCAATCCTTTCAATCAAAAGTCCTGAGAACAATAGTAAATGCCCCTTATTATATCAGCAACAAAACCCTTCATACCGACTTTAATATACCCTACATTCTAGAACTCATCCCTTCCAAGTTTATGAAATTCCACAGTAGCCTTTCCAACCACCCTAATCCTGTAGCACAGTCATTGCACTGCGCCACTCATCCCTATAATCCTCCTCGGAGACTGAAACGGCAGTGGCCTCGTGACCTGCTATAATCGCGTGACAGTGGGAGTCCTGGCCATGGCCAGTTTCTCCAATCATGTCCTGAGCGTCTGTGGCTCTCGCGCTCTTGGTCACCCTCCACTGTCTAGTATCCGGTGACGCGGCTGACGGAGGAGCGTGGGGGACTTCCCAAGACTCCGCTTTCTCTTTCATGTGGATTTGGGAGGCCTCTGGGCTGTCTGTAAATATTGTATGAATGAGCGAGTGAATGATGAATTGTAAATATGGTATGAATGAGAGCATTTATCTTAATTACTTATTGCCTATAATAAGGCAGATTGTAATTTTAGCACAATAGAGAATTTTTATAATATTTAAAAAAATTAAGAGGTGGCCACAACACCATTCATAACGATCTTAATATACCTTAGATTCTTAAAGTCATCCCTTCCAACTTCATGACATTCTATAGTAACCTATCCACCCACCCTAATCCCGTAGCACTGCACCACTCATCCTTATAAATGCGTGACAGTGGGAGTCCTGGCAATGGCCTGTTTCTCCAATAATGCCCTGAGCGTATGTGGCTTTCGCGCTCTTCGTCAGCCTCCTCTGGCTCGTATCCGATGACGCGGCTGACTGAGGAGCGTGTGTGGCTTCCCAAGACTCCGCTTCCTCTTTCGGATGCGAGGGATGTGACAACCATGTGGATTTGGGAGGCCTCTGGGCTGTTTGTAAATATTGTATGAATGAGCAAGTGAATGATGAATTGTAAATATGGAATGAATGAGAACATTTATCTCAATTACTTATTGCCTAATAAGGCAGATTGTATTTTTAGCACAATAAAGAAGTTATATCAAAATATTTTCTTGTCCTTACTTGAAACAGGTTCGGGGGAATCGTGCGATGACTAGATGTTGGTCTGTCTGGCTTACTGTTCTAAAATAGCAGCCGTCAAAATGATCGAATCCTGAATATCTAATTTGAAACATTAATGGTATTGTCAGTGACCCATTATTAACACTTTATATGTTTTGGATAATACGGCGTTTTGGATGGCGAATAGCTCACAAATAATACAAAGAAAAAGCCAATTTTATAAATATTAGGTAGCCTACTTCTCCTGGACGTTAAACATTTCTCTACCCATAAACTGCGTGATTTCGGATAGTTTGTTTTTTTGTTCAATATTTATTTAGCAGTTTTGTCATTTTTGTGAAAAGTTGATGTTCCGTGACACAGATGGTTTTACAAATAAAACGAATTGTTTTATATGCAGAGAGGAAGATACAGAGCAGATTAATTCAAAGATCTTGATCGTTAATTCCAATTATTTCATAAATATAAATTAGATCATAATTGATGTAACAAAATTTAAGACCGTTAAAATTTGATACTACAAAAATGCGAAGCCACTGATTCTTGGTTTAATCAGTTAATTTTGGTGAAAATTACGAAAAGCATCGATCGAAATTGGGATTCTTAAGATCATCCCACGGGCCAGCCTGTCTTATCATAGTTTGGCTGCCAAAACATAAAATCAGAAAATTTTCGAAAATCATTAGAAAAGCATTCTTCTACCATCTATTGAACCAACACAAATCGTAAGTTTAATGGTGATCAAAGATAGTAAACTATATATACTTTTTCCCTTTAAAAAAAAAAAGGAAAGATAGTAAGGGTCCAAAGATCTTAATTTATGTTTGTTTGCTAATTAGATATGGGATGACCCGAGCATTTAAAAAAAAAAATATATATATATATATATAAGAATGATGGCAATAAAATTACTATCTCTGCAAATAAAACAAAAACTGGATATCGTAGGGAATATTCCTAAATATATTTGACATTGGGAAGGCAGAAAAGTAATTATATTTCCTCAAAACATGAGTGTCATATCCTCATTAATTAGCTTGCATGAAAGATATATTTATATATCTTAAATATCTCGGTGTCCTGAGTAATAATATGCTATTTGTAAAGTATAAAACTGCCGAAGCGAATCCTACGTCAACCTGTGATCTATTTAGAAGCATTATATTATATATTACACGGCAGTCCCCGATAGTGTTAAAAATAAAAGAAATCACCCAAAATGTAATGTAGGTCCATTCATAAATTGCCAAAAAATTAATATTTTCCGATCATCATTCCCATAAAATTAATGATCTTGCTACCCTGATTAATATTTTCTTAATTAACTTTCCTTAGAAACTCGAAACTTCGTCGTCAGCCTACTATAGAAAAATTCTCTAAACCTCACACATTAGATAAAATGTAGCTACGCTACAGTAAATATAATTAGCACGATGTACATTTATGTAAAGATTCCAGTTTAAGGAATCTGTAACTCACTATGTATGCGTTGAATAAAGGATGTCGGGCTAGATATTGTCAAATATCCCCAAAGTGGGGAGGAAACGCCTGCCGCGGGCTTTGGTCACTTCAACCTCTAGGCACTGTCCGGCAAGCGCCAATAAAGAGATAAAGCGGGTGGGCCGGTGGTCTTTCACCCTAGCCGCCGGCCTAGTCGGTTTTGATCTGACTCCATAAGATCTTAGAAGGTGTGCCCCTCAGTGCACTATGTTCAGAAGAAGAGGAACAGGGTAGGTTTATAGGTAGTATATGTGGTCTTGGAATGACCACGAATTCACACTCGGGATATCAAAGGGTAGGCGAAAACCGTCCGGATCCCAAAGGCGAGTGTGAACCGGAGAAAAGCAGACCGGATTGCCGTGGGAGACACTACTAGGTAAGTTTGTAGGGCAACGGCAACCGTCGTCCGCGAGGGAGAGGTCTCTCCCAAGGAAGTCCTAGTTTTAGCGAGACGAAGGCAGAGATTCCCACTAGGAAGGTGTGGGGCCTGACAACGCCGGACTAAAACATAGCGAGGTTAGGAGAGAGAGATGCAGAGGTAGTTGAATTAGAAGACCATGGTTTTGAGTAGAGCAGCAAGCGCCAGTGCAGAGAGAGAAGTGGTCAAGGTGCCGGTTTGGTAAGTTCTACTTTACGCTCTTAGACGCGGGGTTTATATAGGCAGGCCAGCCGTGGTTGGGATGGCTCCCCATCTTCGGCTGTTTCCCGCACTAGCTTCTCTCCCATCTCCACCTGACCTCATAAGCTTTATTAAACATATAGAAACATAGATAGACATTTTCTGATCCGATAAGAGGGGAACTTCTAATTATTTGCAATTAAAAGGTGGCCACAACAAAGGGTTTTGAAACAAATAAACCAAACAACAATGAAACAAATATATATAATTTTAATGCTACTTTAGTAAGAAAAAGTCATTATTACAGCTCCCGTCGTATAAAAAAGGTAGGCAGATCTCCGTACCTTATAGTTCCCTTCTCTCCAACCTTGGCAATAACTTAAATGTCCAGGGGCAGAATACCGTAAATTCATTATTCGTGAGCACAAATTAAAAAAAATAAATAAAACGTCGTTGTTCCGTGTTCTCGCGAATGGGAAAATCGAGATTCCACTAAAATTTTTCAAAATGTATGGGACTTATTCATACTTTACGTGCCGTGAGGGTTTAATTCGGTGAGTTTAATTTCTCACATATTACTTCCTACTATAAAATACGGCAAATAATACGTGCACGTACATATAACAAGAGGAATATAACGGCGTGTCGATAGGAAGTGTAGTAGCCTGAATTAATTACAAAGTACGTCATAGTCCCCTAACATGAGGGGCAATATCCTTGCCTGCTAACTAGCTCTGACGACGGCACAACGGTGATGATTGGACCTTGTACACGTGCTGGCCAGCAAATCCCTTTATTTATGTAATCCGATCACTAGCTGTCGGGAACACCTTACACAACCGTTAACGATGTCATTCCGACAGTGTAATGGCATCGATAATGATCGTGACGACTCCCTAAGCCCCTGTAACGGCTCGCCTCGTTACAGTTTCTGGGATTTTTCAGTTCACTGTTTGCCGTGAATTGCTTTATTCTCAAGGGGCAAGAACGAATCGGCTATATATATAATTGCTATAATATTCAACGTCCAAGCAAATGAACAGTAAGATGGAGGTTTATATCAAATAACATTTCATTCGATAAATTCCCATCTTTTTTATTAAAATTAAAGCATTATTTTATCATTTTGAAGAGGAAAATGATTTTATCAAGTAATTTGTATTCTATATGCGTGTTTCTTGATTTGTCATAAACAATTTTTATGGATGCAACATCTACTCTCGAGATACAGTTGGATAACACATCAAAAAATGTTTTGTACCGTTTATTTTTGAAACAAATATAATGACCATGTATGGCTCCCTCCGAAAAAATGTCTGATAAATCCTGTAAAAAAAAACAACATGCGGACAGGTGCGCTTCCTGATTAGCCACTATTGCAAACCCATGGCCTAGTCGGTTTCCAATATTTTGATTTCATATAACCTCAGAAAAATCGCCTGAGCAACAATTATTCAAAGGAGATTACTATGTGGTCTATTTAAAGGTACAGAGAATCGTTTGCTATTTACGTAGTATTATCATATATTAACCATACCCCGATACTTTTCAATTATATTTATTAATATATCGTTTCTATAAGTTAATTTAAAGTTAAATTTGATTGTGGATCAGAGACGCAGTGTAACAAGTAAATCTTAAAACATATTTGTTAGTCTCGCATATCATCGTTGCCTTAAACTAAAAATAAACTATAAAATGGAATAACTGAAATCCCCCCCCCAGAAGTTTTGTCATTACAAAGTGGTGGTCGGTAGCAACGTCATAAAAGGAATAGTTATTACATAATATTTTTCCTGATCACTATTTCGGGGGATGCACAAAGGGTGTTAAAAGAAAAACTGGAATTTTATAGATAAGTGTCCCCTCCCCCTACAGGGTGATCAATCAATCAAAATCTAAAAAAATAGATCTTACGGGTCTTCGTAGAGAGACTCTTGGTTTCGATAAGAGAAAAACCAAGCCATCAACACATTTTGGGACTTGGTCGGGTACAGGCGATAGTTTTAATTAGGGCAACAGTGATATACTCCTTAAAGTGATTTTGTTACTGTTGCCTTAATTCTTGTTGACTTAGCTTTAAGCTTATAAATTTTAGTGGTGAAGCTGAAATTTAATTTGAAATAAAACCAGAGCTATCATTATTCGTCTGTAAGTCTATCTGTATGACATTACAAATCGGGTTATTCTGACCAAACAAATAGTTTGTCCTGCTTCACTTACAATTATTAAAGGACTTATTAAAGGAGGTTAAGCGAACGGAAATGTAAAAATGCTCCGAAAAATTAGGTTTCAAGAGATAATTCACTGACTCTCGAATGCCCAGGCCATTTTTGCCGTTTCCCTAATCAATATGCTAGTTATTAACAATTTGTATTTTATTAGCACTTAAACGATCTCTCGATAGTTTTGCTTCACGATATATGCCCTTTATTTCATTTACTCTTTATGTGTTGACTTAATTAAAATATTTCCCAATAATAATGAAAATTGGAAAAACTCAAAAATGGATTTGACTAACATAATTTATTTATTAAAGGTATATACTTAGACCACAGCCAAGTATGAAATACAACATGATTTTTGAATCTGTTCAAATACGATTCGAGTCAGATTTTTATTTATTTACTCCCGCAATTACTCTGAGGAATTCGGTCAGACACTGAGCATGAATTGCATGTTTTACAATGGATCAGTCCCATTCAATTCTAATTAACTAAACGGCCACGAGGCCTGCTACGAATACGGCCATCCCCAATCTTACTTATGATCAGATATCACTACCATTCAGAAATAAGCCATTTAAATATAACTTCAGTATAAATAACCTCTTAACTTTTGAAATTTATGTGTTTGGTTTAAACTGTTTAACATCGTTAAGGATTAGTGACAAAAGTAGGTTCTCAATATCGCTGATTTAAAGTTATCTAGCTATAGATTTAACTTTTTGACTATATTCTAATGATACACTGTTGCTTTTTATTTGGCTGATATTAATTTTAGACATTTTTTTGAGTAATCGTGCATTTTTCTGGATTTAATTTTATTCCATGCTTCACACTGAATTGGTTTACATTAATGTTTAAATTCGCGATACTTGATGCTCAATCGGCATAGTAATTCACGATGTACACTATTGAATGCATGACTGAAATCAACGGCTACTAATATTGTGGGCTTTATAAGGTCCATGTTTTTTTTAATATAATCTGTTAGAATAATAAGAGCTGTTTTAGTGCTGTATCCTATACGATATTCAGATTGGTATGTGTTAAGATAGTTGATTTATATCTATTTCTTAAAACAATTTTATTTACAACTAAATTTGCGATTCAACTAATTATTAAATTGTTATTACTTGTATCCTTCCCATGTCATTATATTGGCTATAACATAATAATATATTAGAGTGTTTCTAAATATAGTGTCTCCACATGGTGACGATTTGTTTAGTCCTAGTCAACCACAACAAATAAACTCGGGTTTATAATTACCAAAAAAACGATTCGTGGAGAATTTGATTTATTTATGAATCAAACTTTAAATTATTTATACTTATAACAATCTAAGGTTGCATATCGATCAAACTAAACACTCGTACGCTTTACAAAGGTTTGCCTCAACTGTCTTAAATCAGTGCCTATGGTTTTGAAAACCACTCTATTTAGGAACAATACCCACGTCTTTTGTCCACCCCGTGATGAATTTTGAAATAAGATGGGAATGATTCTTCTATCACCACCATGATCACTTTAGTTACAAATCCATTCTAATTACAATCCCACAAAAGCAGGAGTTCCACAGAGCAATGTCCTGGGTCCCATCCTCTATAACCTATACACCGCCGATGTCCCCACTACCCCAATACCTTCTTGGCCACATTTGCAGATGACACTGCAGTTTTGTATAAGATCGATTTACTTGATAAGATCGAGCATTGGTGCAACCAATGGCGGATTAAAGTTAATGAAGCAAAATGTTCCCACATTACCATTTAACTTTTTCACCCTCTGCCGCAAGTCTTGTCCACTTTTTTTTTTTAATTCTATTCCTCTCCCTGTATCCGTGTTAGTTAAATTTTGACTTACCAGGTATTGATTTGCACACAACGATATAATAAAACTATTTGCAAATTAAATTAAAATAATATTTAAGGTAATCGTAATCAAACTATTTTAACTACATTTATCAGAAGTTTATTTTTTTGGGTTGCACAAAGTATATTTGACTTATTTCGTACTTGGATTACGGAACTTCCGCTCTAAATGCAACATACAATTTAAATTTAGCAACAATGTTTAGTTCTTTTATGAGTGTAACTTACAAGAGAATGTTTGCTGAAGGTACCAATCTTCTGTATTAGTGGATTTTCAGGTGCTATTGTTTTGTTGAAATATGTTTTAGTTTGGGAACGAACGAAATCTGGCATTGGGGAGTTGTAAGTCGCTAAGCATAGAGTTGTTGTTTTTTTATTGTGTGGCGAGGGTAGCTATTAATGATTCCTAAAATTTGGATTCTTTCAAATTTACTATAGTTAGTTTTGCAAGAGAAGCTCCATTCTCTTGATGATGATAATAATAAATTTAACTTGATATGGAAATACACAAATAAATTCAACTTATTTTGACATTGTGGATTATAAAATTAATATAAATTAAATGAGCACGTGACAAGCTGTGCTGCACGAACGAATTTATAAAGTTCTTAATAGTGTCTACATATGGTTGACAATTTGTTAAGTCCTTGTTACACACTCGAATAAACTAATATCAGGTTTAATAATCAACAATAAAAAAACTTGTGGAGAATTTACCTTTAACTAGAAGTACATTTAAATTAACTATTCTTTTAATAATCTCAGGTGGATTTCAGAGATTCTAAACACTCATAAATTTATTCTAATTGTTATTATTGTTATACATTAAAAGTCCTTAATATCTAAAAATACACTGGGAATTGATGTGGTCATAGCTTTTTCTATCTTTGGGAAATCTAATCCTGGTACTCACAATTATTCCCTTGAAACACGCAAATGTCCCTGTACTGGCTTGACTAGATACAATTTTTAATCCGTATCAGTAATCTTCCCCTTGATCCTCTTCAACACACGTTCCTCAATATTCTTCAGGAAAATAAGACGGAAGCTTCTTACACCACGTGTCTTAAACCTTCTCCCATGCCCGGCACATGTGCATCACCCTCGACTTAGCGATCTTTCTCGCTCGGATCCCGTAAAAGACAGATCTCCTCGACCTCTTCCTTTTATTTTTTAGTTGATCCCCCTATTCATTCCTAACCTTTCTTTCTCAAGGCTATGTGGCATTTCCTCATGTCCAGGACATGGCATGACAAGGAATGTCCATTTGTTGGGACTATTACATATTAAAACCAAGTTCAATGCCGTCTATGACGATGCTAAGGTAATAGGCTAGCTGCCAATATTTATCGGCTGAATATAGTTTTGGCATCGCCTCAGAAACTCACTGAACCAGTATTTCACTATTGGGCTAGTGGAGTATATATTTAAGGAAGTGTGAAATCTACAATGAGCAAATACACGGGCTATTTCGTCAAAACTAGGAATTTCCCGTCCCAAAGTAACTGTATAGTTTAGTAGCCTATCAGCTAACAATAGTATTTAATTTACATTATATTAATAATTCATTTTCCATGACTACATAATAATAATTAAAGCAGTAAACGAGTGACTTCAAGGACCTGTAAATTATTTCTTCAATATATTGATCTTATGTAAGATTGTTTCAGAGAAACGTTAAGAAAACACAATTTTTTCAAAAATGGAACATTGAAATTATTGGGTAAAAAACTGTAGTACTAATTTTCACAAAAAATAGACCCAAAATAAACAACATGAATTATAAAATAAGCAATGTTAAAGTTCCCTTTTACAAAATGTTCCCTTACTTTATTAAAAATCAATAATTTCACCCAAAAATAAGCTAATCCTACACAAAATCGTAATCCGTTGTATTCTGACATATGCCTTCCCAGTATGGGCAAGCCAGTCAAACTACAAAAAACTTGAAATGATTCAAGATCTAGAAATAATAATTAAAAATGTTATTTAAGAAGGTCTGAAGTGTTTATCTGACTTTCATTTGCCAAAATTACAACAGCATATGGAAATTCATTGTTAACACAATTTTATTAGACAATTATTTAATTTAGGAAATTGATAATTATGGAAAACTGTTACTGAGAAGCTGCACACGTGAGAAAACTGAATATACACTGTTTCAACAAGTCTCACACTCGGATCTTGTAACACTAGTATTTTTTTGGATTCGCAAATACTTTATTATTTACATAGTTTGAACGTGTGTATTAAAGAAAAATTTATTTGGTGGTTTAAAATTTTTATTTTGGTGGTTTAAAATTTTTATTTTGTAAGTTTGTTCATTTAATTTGTAAACAAGGTTATTTATTTTTTACTATCATTTTCATTCTGTAATCAAATAACTTTTTATACATTTCTCCTACTATTTTACAACGCTCGTTTATAAACATTTACGACAATTACTGTACAATATTTAAAAAAAATGTAAATAATGTTTTTATCTGCTTATTTATTTTGTATTAACTTAATTTATGTTTCTGTTTGCAAGGTTTTCTGGCACGAACCCTAATGTATTCACTACCATATATGTCTATTACGGTCATTATGAGCCTATTTTTAAACCTATATTTGACTTATCTACGTACGCCAGACAAGATCGTGTTAGTTAATTAATTGGTAGAAAAAAAAATTATTTAATAATTTTTGGCTTTGTGCATGTAATTTATTCTTTGTCTTTGTAAACAAATAAAATCATGTGCGCGAATTCCATCCATGTTTTATTTAGAGGCATGTAACAAATTTTTCGCAGCGAAGCAAGAATCGTAACTGCGAGATAAATCAAACTTGAGTTGAAGTTTTTATCCCCTCAATTTCTTTATATCAGTTGTGAACTTAATAATATAATTTTTTCCACGTTTAAAAATTTTTCCTATACTCACTATTGATAATCATAATCAAGGCAGACAACAGCGTAATCTGGGGTGTTGAAGATATTTCTTTAAAACACATTAAGGCAGATGTGAATCTGACAATGCATCCGTCACTCTTTAAAAGAATAGCCTGATCAGACTCTCCCAAAATATAGTAAATTGCTGATTTCTCCCTCGCCATGACCAGTTCGAAATTCTTGAGCCACCACAATAAAGGCGATTGGATTAGACCCTTCCTGCCTCGTGAATGGTCGCAGATGAAATTTTCCCATATAATTATTAAACTAAAAACCGAAAAACAACACAGAATAGAAACCACTGAAATACAAAACAGCTGTGCACCAAAAAACTTTTCAGAAGCACCTACTTCTGGCCAAAATCTTCGTACCAATATTAAAAATAGAAAGATAAATAACCTACCTGGAAAGATAAGTATGTTTAATATGATTCATGCAGCCTTTAAAAAGTTGTGTGCCAAGTGTAGTGTGCAGCTAATATTGATTACATCAAGGTTTTACAGCGTTATGGTTCCCGAATTTGTAAAATTGTAACGATTAGGTGTGACTTATGCGATTATTCAACATGTTATTACTTCTCTTGGTTTCAGCTCTAGCCGAACGAATCTTCAGGAGCTTTCACTTTTCTGTAGCAACAGGTTGCAGACAGTTCAACGCGGAATGAAAGAACGCATGAGAACGCGGTAAACCATGAAATGTCAGATTAAAATACAGTGCTCCATACACAGAAATGTATTAATCCTGTCCTACTTCATACAGGCTTATGATCTATAGATATCCTTTCGTTTTTAAGTAAATGATGTAAATATTTGAGCCACCTATCAGACAGTGAGATATTTAACAATACGGAACTAAAATTGAATTCCAGCATAGAAACAATATTCAAAAGCGGTAAGCTGAGCAATAAACAGACAGTTGTATTGTTTTTATGAAGGCAAATCACTGGTCCATAAGTATGGAAAAATTCAACAGTATTGCCAACTTCGGTATTGTTCGGTATTGCCAAATATTGCTCAATATAAATAAAGGTGGAATAGTAACGACTTGGACAATAAGGATAATGGTTCTTGTCAACTAGTGATGGACCATTCCATAGATTTGGGGGAACCGTTCCTACCGTTTCGTTCCATGATAGGAACGGGTATTTCTTTTGTTCCGTTCCTCTATTGTTCTATGTATTCTGGTCAATTCGTTACCATTTCCTGTTACCTATTATGTTACTATGTTAAGCATTATCTCTAGAACTCGTTCTTAATCGTTCCCAGATTCAACTTACAACCGTTCCAATCCAATCCGGCTTTTTTTCGTAACCAATGCAATCACCCATACTTATGACAAAATATTCAACAACAATACTGAATATGTAAAAAACAAAGTTCAAATTAATTATATCATGTATTTTTGCTATACCTATAAAGTAATATTTAAAATTTATGTAGTTAAATAAACTATAATCACTTAAGAATTTATTATTATATATTTGAAAATGAAGAACTTGTGAAATAAAGACGAGGTTAGAGGGGCCGATTGAATCGGAGCTTTCAGGATCAGGACGAAGCCCAGAGAACGAGGGCATTCGAAGAACGTAACAAGTCGAAAGACTGTTGAAACGGACCTATTAGGACCAGAATGAAGACCAAGAAACGAGAAAAAAGGATTGAACCGTACCTCGTACCGTTCCACCAGGAACGGTCTGGTCCATCCCTACTGCCAACCCCCACAGTAAACCACTGCTGTCAACCTAATGGGAAGCAGGATTCCCTCCCCAAATGTGTGGAATTCACAGCATCTACATACGCCAACCAACTGACTGGGCAGCATGATGTGTCCACCACTAGTTATTAAATTAAATGTTATTTAATATAGACCTCTGCCATTAGTGTGAGGACCACGTCCCCAACCAATAATGATTAGGTTTAGGACAACAGTAGGGACTACTCTTCACTCCGTCTAGCAAATTAAAAGTGTTAAAGAATGAATTGGAGCAAGCCAGAGGGCCTGCTAAGAAACACTTCTAACCGATTCACTAGAGCATAATTTGCTTTTTACGCATTCCTAATAATAATAACAATTAATTAATCCTAATATTAATAACATAGATAATGAAAAAAAATGTGAGTCTACACTAGACTCAGTCTCTCTCTCTCTCTCGGTAAGTCACAGTTCACCCTGAGTTTGGCACATTTTCGGACCGTCTAAGTTAGTGTAAAAGGTCCGTTACCCGTCAACCATGCAATTCCACCTAAAGTCTATGTCTACTGTCTCTCAAGACTACCTTACCCGAGAGTCTGCATCAGTTCGAATGAAACATATTGTAAACGTTAGATAATTGCATGAGTTCATTTATTAAATATTCCCTGTGGATTTCATTATATATAATCAATTAGCCTAATTATTTCTTCAACAAGATTGCATATAACTTATTTTGACGGGTAATAAAATTGGTTTATTATTTAATAATCTCTCTCTTTTTTCTCGACAATTGCAGTGAAGAATTTATTCACCAGACCTTTATGTAATAGACTAGCTTGCGCAATCAAATTTCATTAAAATACGAACATAAATAGTGCATTTATTCACAATTTACGAAATGGAGCGGAGCACATTTCACTGGCAAATTCGAAAAGACTACTACTTGCTCATTTATGCAAGTGGCCATTATCTTGATTCTGTCACAATTTATCTTCCTGTCTTAACTATCAGAGAGAGACCTGAACAATGAACGTTGAATATTCCGTAGCAACCTCACTTGTGTCACCTTTTTCCAACGAACTTCTAATTTTGTATGGGATCGATATTAGCGGCTGGTTGGGTTCGTTAGTAGAGCTAGAAGTAGGAAGGGGGGCTCAAGCGGGAAACCATAGATTTTTTAGTCATCATTAATTTATGAAATATGAAATTATCGAATAAAAATATTATCTAATTCTCTTATCAAATCAATAATCCACACGGTTGCGTTATTTTAAAGAATAATAAATATCATGGGGAATTAATTTGATCGATTGATGAATATAAATATCTAGAGGGATTATATCGTCGATTTATAATGAGAGCGTCATAGATACTCTTTCAATATTTTATATTTGTTAAAAAATCACTAAGTTTAATTAATAAGCCAAGCCTTGTTTCGTTTTTTTTCATATTAGAAGGTGTAGAGTTAAGTAGGTTACAATTAAAATTTAAGTTATGGATTAAGAAGACATATACATTCAAACCTGTTTTCAAAATACCTTTGTGAAAAATTTTTTTTAAAAATAAAGGAGGGGTAAAGATAAAGCAAGGAATTTCCAGATATGCAAAGTATTAACAAAAGAGTAACCAAAATAATTGATGAATGACGAATACCTTTTGTACTATGAGTTACATCAAACGTAGACCCTCCTGAAACGAATACAAGGTCCCAAGGAATAAATCGCGAGAAATTTAAAATAAAAAACAAAATCAATAACATAAATATCCGCAAATTTCACTACTCGTATAATAAACTTATGGAAAAAAACTTCAATAACTTATAATAGACAATTGCATATCAATCATTTTTACTTTGGGATCTTCAAGCTCTGGTCTCTCCAAAATTGTTTTAGTGACATTAAATAATAAGGTTAGCTTAAAAAAATCGATTGTTAATTTATACTTTCTATCTTAATAATCCTTAATACTTTCTATTCACAAATGTCATAAATTTGAAGCAAATTATGAAAAATATTTTTATTTAATAAATTATATCTGATTGCATTCCAAATTTATGTATTATGTTTTCAAATCTATTCTTTGTATTGTGTTATTTTTAAACCCATAAAATTTGTATATATCTAGTTTTAAGTGTAATTATATATATTTTGTTTCCAAATTGTCGTCCTGTTGATGCCTGAACAGGAAATACGCTGAATAAAATAATATTTTGGATAATCTAACTTGAACAGTCTAAAATGCAAATATATATTTATAAAAAAGATTTTGACTGTGATATTTACGTGTATCGTATATCCTAATAATGCTTTGAATTTTAGTGAGATAGTACGTTAGTTTTTATATTAGTCCATTATGTAAAATATACAATTTTTCTTTTGTGTGTGTTTTAGCATTTCGGTAGCATGGCAATGCGAATAGTTGAAAATGCTACTATTTCCCCAAACTCGTAGAAATAATAATTATTACTGTGACAGATTCGGAAATTTTAAATTTATTTTTGTTAGAGCTCAATCTACGAGAAAATAACTTCTGCCAAGCCCGATAAAGGTTACTCTTTAATTTAATAGATTTAGGTACATATAATAATTGTAGTATGCAGCATCGGTGGTTTATTTATTTATTTTTTGTTAATTTATTCATTTTTTGTTGAAAAATGAGAAGATTTCGCAATAGCATTCTTAAGTATTTATCCTCCATCCAGAACCATCAAAGAAAAGAAAGTAAAAAAAATCTCATGTTCGATTTATTGTCAACGTTGAAGGTTTGCTTGTTTGCCTCTAGTATCTATATAGATAATATAACATACATGGCAACTTCTGAAGTCGAGCATTGTTTGATCATGCATGTGCACGTGTACATGTGTGTCCACAACCATTGCATATTACTTCACACAATTATTTTATCACAACCGACGCAACACGGGCTGCCTATTAGCAATCTACCGGGTCAAAATAATAAAAAATGATGGAATATATTTGTTATAAATTTCAATTATAAAGTGAGACTAAGGTTCAGGGATATTACAGATTCGGTTATAAATGAAAATAAAGATAGTAAGCATAATATGCATATGTTGAGGGTTTCCGTGGGGAATTATGATTCTAAGAACCACAGGGGGATAAAAGGCTAGCTTCTTTATTCCGAAAAAAAATTTCCAGATGGAAATTCAATAAAATAAAGGACCCAGGAACGATATAGGCAACTAAACTAATTGAAAATTCATAGAGCTGTAGTTTATGGAATCCTCGACCCTCAAATCCCTTTGCGCCCTTACATTTTCCTCTAATTTTTCAGTTGAATCCAAACTACACAATCAGTGTGCGGTCTGTGATGTTTATATGAGGGAAAATGAGTGCAGTTTAGAAATCAGACGTTTGTGATTTTTATGTCAGAAATGAGTCGTGAAATACTGAATTGGAGAGTGAATTTATTAAACTGATTACCACTGACTTTCAACCTTTTTTGTAGGATTTTCAAAAAATCGTAACCACGATATTTATTGCAAAGTAGCGAAATGACGTGGAGGACACTAAGGGATTCCTTGTTCCTAGATTTGTTTATGCGCAGGAAACTAAAAATAATTAAGCATTTAAAGTTGACTAAGTATGTTGCTCTGACATCCAATCCAAGTTTACGGTCACGAGTATTTTTTTCTTAGGATGATATTCGAAACCC
The DNA here is from genome assembly GCA_930367205.1 of Acanthosoma haemorrhoidale. Classification (NCBI taxonomy): domain Eukaryota; kingdom Metazoa; phylum Arthropoda; class Insecta; order Hemiptera; family Acanthosomatidae; genus Acanthosoma; species Acanthosoma haemorrhoidale. Next base: position 125,421,885 of record OV884011.1, on the reverse strand, counting down.
AGAGTATTAGAAACTAGAAAAATTACAGTTAGACATACTGCCGCGAATATTGCCGAAGCGTTTGTATAGGCAATGTTTGATAAATATTCTATTTTTTTGGACAAAATAGTTCGTTTAGTCATAGACAACGCAAAGAACATATTAAAAGATGCTTTTGGTATGAAAACTATACATCTGCCTAGCTTTACACACAGTTTACTGTTGGTTGTCAAAGATTTTCTAAAGGAACCAGATTGCCCAAATAAGCCGAAATGATTAGGAGGGCATCTAATTAAATTCCTTAGCGTTATGGCATTGTACCCGATTATTCAATTTGTCATATGCAGTTAGTATCATAGATCATGAAATGCAATTGTTACAGACAACGTTATTCATCCATCTCAAATAAAAATGATCACGGTCAACATTTTACATTCGCATAGAGAGAAATCGTAACCTGAATGAACTAAGTTGCTACGGACCGCCCTAAGGTCCACTTTGCACCTTGAGAGCTTAAGGTAGTTGCATTAAAATAAGATGTAAGTACAAAACCTTAAATTGTAGCACGTGGTGTCCAAACAAAGTCTTTAGTTATGAAATGTTATTAAAACACTCTCAGGAAAAGGAAATGCCCATGAAAGGAGCCACGGATTGACAGTTATTTGGAAAATTCGATTTTTCACCAATTTTAAATTGGTCCAACCAGTACCAAAACCAAGTCTTGAAATGCAAGAATGTTTGATTGATTTGATCTGTCCTTTCAAACAATTGGTGTAAATAGTTCTGATTGCTTTTATTTGATAATGACAAATTTAAATTATACTTATATTGATCTATTTGTGAAAAAGACTCCTAAAGTAAACATTAAATATTTTACATTTAACCCTAATATCAACCAAATTCAACAATTTGACTGGAGTAAGCCAATATTGACATATTCATTGTTAAAATTATGTACAACTTAATGCTTGAAAATCTTAGGAAGGATCGTAAAGTAATTAGTAATGCCGATTATAAATAGCATCATTATTTTTTCATATCGATTTTAAAAAGAAAGAACCATTACGTTTTTTGCCTGCTAACTGATAGATGATCACAAAACTTTTATGTCACGCTGACATTCTTAATAACCTCTTATTACCCTTGTAAAAACATACTATGTCATCGCTTCCTACTCTTACAAATAGTTTACCTTTTTTTCAGCATTAATACCTCGGAAATTGGTAGGCTGATTTTGATTTAAACATCGTCTTAGAATCCCGACGGTGTTTATAGGCCTCTCTAGGTAAGTTTATAGAAAAAAAAAGTTGTATAATATGTGTGTATGTCAAATTATAATATATATTTTTTAGAACGTCAAATATGTTAAGGCTAAGCGTCCTTCTTCATTTTCCTTATAACTGTGACAACAAGACTTGACAGTAGGAGATGAACTAGTGAATCGACCTGTTTCATTATAGACAAAACTCGGAACAAATCTTCCTAGTGAGACTGCTTCAACGGTTTCTTAGGGTGGTTTAGGTCAATCTGCATTAGGCCATAACAAGCACTTGCCCAGACCAAAACCGCATTAGGACAGATTTCGACTCTGACCTGTACAGACAACGAATCTCTCAAAAAAGTGGAGAAGCGTGTGCTGCTTGGGCCAGAACGGAACTAAAATTTCCCTTTCAGAGGGGGGTCTGAATAAATACAAGGACAATACATCACTCATATCAACTTGTAAAGTCAGCAGCTATTGCTTGTCATCAGAAAACCCATTATTCTCGTCAATTTCCTCAAATAATTTTTCAATGACACCAGACATATCATGGAAAACTTAGAAATTGATAAAAAAACATTGAAATATGGGACGTGACATATTAATTTCAATATTATTTTGATATCCTATTCCAGAACTCTTGGAACAGTACTGGCAATAATTTTGAGACGCACACAGACTAACTTTTTCTTCTGCTTTCTACATTTTCTTCAAAATCGTGAGTCAAACCGTAAACATCGTTGACCCTTCTTTAATGGTATAATCAAACTGCTGAATTAATATTACATAGTAATACAAAAAAGACATTTTACTGCTGGAGTTGTAGGGTCGTATAATGTCGATCCTTCTTTTCATTTCATATGTATCTACTCAATACACTATATAAACAAAAATGTGTCAAGTTTTTATCAAATACATTACACTAGGTTTATTTTAAGTTATACGAATATGTGTTTGATATACTTATTTTCAAAATTTATCAAAATTTAATGTAATACTGCTGGAATCCCAAAGTTTAATTGTGTTATAAAATTATATGACCGAAGCGTGGTTATTTATTTCATTGCTTTCTCTTTAATGCATTATACCGGGATGTTTACCCTGTTTTTAAACTCCTTTATGTATGGGGTTGGGATCATTATTTTTGGGATTTATTCGATTTTATGTAATTCTTTTAGAATTTCAAATATTTATTACCTTTGAAATTCCAAACTAAAATCACTACCGAAGCGTAGTTTTCCATCAAACTCTAGTTCTCTAGGTTTTTTAAAGTAGTCTTTCAGAGAAAATATTTATTTCATAATTAGCGTGAACATTTTTTGAATGGTGAAAATAAACAATGTTTAGTCAAATGATTTTTGTGAAAAGCGCAAAGCCACTGGTTTTTATTTTAATGGCGAAGTTCCCCTGAAAATATTAGTTTTTAGACTCACGCACTTAGTCCCCATAGCCCCTGAGATATTACGCCAATCGCTCTCATTAAACAATGGGTGACGTGAGAATAATCGATTCTAAATGTTAATGCTAAGACATACATATTATATTATAATGAACAGCTCAATAAAGCAATCCTATCATTATTATTATTATTATTTGTTCCGGCATTTGTGCACCGCGGCCTCACTGAGACCTATTGTGCGCCGTCCATGTCCCTGTCCTATATATGTGACAGGCCCACGGCCTTTGCAAATCTGAGGATACTGAATGGATCGATCAGTTCACATAGTTTGGGGTCTACAATGCGATCACTACCAAAGTGAAGGTATCGCCTTCTAGCTAAGTTATCACAGTCACATATTATATGACGTGCCGTTTCTCCCTCTTTCTTGCAGAATCTGCAGATTGGTGATCCCACTATCCCCAAATTAAAGAGGTGTTTATTTAACCGACAGTGACCTGTATAGAGTCCTGTCACACTTTTGAGTGTCCACCTGTCCATTGATAGAAGTGCTGAGCTTCTTCTCTTACAGGGTCCATTAAGAAACAGTTTCGAGTGTTCCTGTTTCTTAGTTTCTCTCCAAGAAAGTCTTGCCTTGTCCTCTAAAGCTAATTTTATACGCCTTTTAGCGTAGCTGAGGCTGATACCACATATGGGTTCAGGTGCAAGAGGTGTCTGTTCTGAGCCCACCCTTGCAAGGCCATCTGCCTTCTCATTGCCTGTGATGCCTGTGTGTCCTGGCACCCAGTCGATTCTAACCTTATTGGCTAGCGAGAGTGTGTTTAAGTTGTTTTTACACTCCTCAACCAAATAAGATCTGGTCGTATAGCTTCTCAGGGCGCCAATGGCTGCCTGGCTATCCGTGAAAATTGTGATCAGTCTGTTTCTTACACCCTCCCCAATTAAGGTTTGGGTACAGACATTGATCGCCATCACTTCGGCCTGAAAGACCGAGGTGTGTCTACCTAAAGGAATAGAAATCCCAGATTCTGGTTTATCTTTCCTCCATATGCCGGCCCCTGATCCGTTTTCTGTTAGTGAGCCGTCTGTGTAGCAATTAATCCCATTACACAGTTTATGTGGTTTGGTCTTTGTGTTTTCCGCACAGTACAAAACGTCTGTGTGTTTCTTAACTTGTAGGTCAGAGTGCATTGACAGCACCTCGTCCTCATCAATTCTTCTGAACAAGTTCCCATGCCCCATGCGAGTCATGACTTTGGATCTTGTTCCTGATTTCGCAAGTCTGTAAGCCACGTTCAAGGCTTGCGCTTCTACTTCTATGTGCAGTGGATTCAAGTTCAATAAGACTTCTATCATAGTATGATATAATTTGTGATTAAAACTAAATCTATTGCATATATGCCCTTGGGCTGCAGTAACTTGGATAGTTTTCTAGGAGTTTTGATATTTCGCAATTTACAATAACATAGCGATCGAGCAATCAATTAAAAATAATCTCTCTTCCAGAGCGTTTTACGATTAAAGTATTAATCAAGTTAAATAAAATATTATTTCCTATAATTTATGTTTTTGTATTTGTGTTTATTTTTCGTGAAAATTTCGGCATAACCACCCCCAAAGAAAAGCATATATAATACAAAGGGATCCAAGAGGGAGGGCTTATAGGGCACATGTTCATTGGACAAGATCCCATAGCAAAATTATGGAGCGTTGATAGAAAATACTTTATTTTATTTGCTGACCCTTAAGCCTACCAACATTCGATTACGCCTCGTTCCCACGACAATCGAGAAATAACACAGACCTTATAAATCAGGTGACCCAAAGGAAGGGTTCAAATAAGTGCAATTCAATGTCTTTTTTTTTTATTAATAGAGACTCCCAACCTTCTAGTGAGTTTCTGAAATAATATGAGTAAAAATAATTTTTTTGTTCAATTAATGACCTTATAAGCTAATCGTACAATTTAAAAAATAAAAATTATACTAGTCCTGAGGCCTTTCTGAAGTCTCCTTTTTGCTGTGCCCTCATAAACTCTTTCGGGGTCTCCGGATTCATCCATCTCCCACGCAGGACAATGAGTGTGGGCATTATCCTCAGAAGTAATATGGAACAGTCACTTTAAGTCGTGCTTGAGCTCATGCTTGAACTCATTGTGCTTACTTCGTCCCCATCGATCCAAGTCCGAATCGATTTTAAGCGTGCTGAATTTTTTCTGCAGTGGTTATTATTGAGTTTCTGCGAAGTAGAAAGTATATCAGGTTTTAGTCGATGTTAAGGGTCTGTCTTTGAAGTATATGCGGATTTCTTGCCATTAACCAATCGAATTATTAGTCCTTAATAATACAATCTATTAATTTGTGAGATAGAATAATTTAGAAGAAAGTGTTAAATATTTTTATATGTGTAACCAGCCACCACATAAATATAATAATAGGAATAATAGATATAAATCGACTTTATGAGGTGGTTGTGATGTAGGTGACCTTACTACCATAAAAAAAAAAATTGATTGACGGGTAATAAACCTCAGGTACGTCTGGGCACAGAAGTAAAAGGAGGAATCGAGTAGAGGGCAGATGGCTCGGCACACAGGGTGGTATTCAGAAGGTATTAAAGTCAGGTATTCCCTTGGTTCTAAGGAGGTGTTAAAGATACCCTTTTCACACAGAGGGGTGAAAAGATATCTAAGAGAGACTTCAATAAAAAACCGTCTTTTTATAGGAATCAGAGGGAAGACGCTCACCTCTGCGAGCTGAAATGAGCCCGTGATTGGGCGAGACGGTTGGATGAGTTGGGCCTTCACAGTCGTAGGAGCAGGTACCGGTCCACTGGAAAACCTTTAGGTCGGGTCTGTTTGCGTCGCAGGTGACGCCTTTATTTAACTAGTGCCAGTGTTTTTAGTGCAACGAAAAAGGAAGTTCGAAGAAATGGTGGTGAAATGGCAATGGAGGTCGAGACCTCGAGGAAGCGGCCGGCTTCCATATCTTCAGCCGGGGACAGCGAAGAGGGCTTCGTTGCACCCATAAACCCAGCCAAAGCCATGAGACCGGCAAGAAAATCATCTACACCGGTAGGGAACAAAAAAAACCGGTAGGAATTTGGGTCACCAGAAAGCCCTCATCTAGCACCGACCGTGACAAAGAAGCCACCACCGATAGTTGTCTCTGGAGCCTACTACTAACCTATCCCAGCTTTTCAGAGCACCTACAATCAACAAATACGCCCTCAGGAAGACAGAGGACGGCGTCACTATATATACCGAGATGGAGGAAGAGAGGATTAAAATCCTAGACTTACTCCAGCAAACAAGAAGACAATTCCACTCCGAGGGGTGGACCCAGAAATAAGAAGTTTCCTATCCTTGGGTTAGATGTCCAGGAGGACATCAATGAAATAAACGCCGCAATCGCAACAGCTGAGCCTGATGTCCTCGACATACGAAGACTGAGGAAGACGGACTCCAGCGGGAAGAAAATAGACATTGCCCCTGTCCTAGTGACGGCGAAACCCTCCGTGATTGAAAAAGTTGAGGGCCATAAATCATGGGATTATTAAAATAGTCACATACAAAGAACAGCGGGGAGTCCCGCAGTGTTACAAATGTAAGAAGTTCGGGCATAGCCGAAGAAGACCACACTGTGTGAGGTGCAGTGGACCTCACGAAGCAGGCCAATGCCCCAGGACGGAAGCCACCCCCCTCAAGTGCTGAAATTGTGGAGAGCCGCACCCAGCCATGAGGCTATGAACCGAGGCTGCCAAAAAAGAAAGGAGCTATTAGCCCGACCTAGGCCGAGCGCTCGGCAGCAGCAGCAACAACAACCGAAGAGGAGAAAGCAAGAAGAAGAAAGAAACCACCACCAATGCCTGGGATCACCCCGCCGGACCGTACTACAGACACCATACCTGCCAGGACCCTAGGATCGACCGATGCCGGACCAACAACGGGCTAAGCGAGGCCCCTAGACCCCCGGATGGAACCTCGCCTAACCTTTCTAACCACCGACCAGCGCCGAGATCTTGACTGTGGACCGAGATGGGTTACCTAGTTGCCCATTGCAGATGTTTGCTGCCTTCGTGACAAACTAACATGGTGAATCACCTTATCCTTAACTTTAATACAGATGGACTAATGACCAAGATAAACGAGGTAGAAGAGTTAATAGCACCAACCCGACATTGTAGTACTAACGGACACGAGTGTTTCCACCCAAGCCATCCATTTTAAGGGATACGCTACAGCCATAGAGAGAGTCATCGGTTACGGTGGCGTGCTCGTGGCTATCATGGTATCACTTGGAAGGAAGTGGCTTCACCACTTTCCACCAGACGGTAAAGGTAAATTTGGGGAAACCCATTTACATTACCGCCTTGTATAGGAGACCGTACGCTTCTCTCCAGGAATACACAACCCTGCTACGCGCATGCGCACAAATGTCTAACCACTGGGTAGTAGGTGACCTAAATGCTAGGCATACGTTATGGTATAACACAACAAGTAACAAGGCTGGGAGACTCCTGTTGAAAACGCCGTTTACTGTCGTACACCCCCAGAAATTTACCTTTCGTCATAGGGGCAACCCTCAAGCCACCTCGACCATAGACTAACTAGCGACCAGACAGCCACACCGTATCACTAGTTGATCCACCCTCGACTTTATTACGTCTGACCACAGGCCAGTACTGTACGCGGTGGATGGTAAAGTTGTGACCCCTCACCCCACGAGATACGACTACGGTCGTGCCGACTGGGACCTGTATCGGACGCAGATTTACCACAATCTGCATACAGTGCCAGTTTTCCGCACAAAAGAAGAAGTAGATCGCCAACTGTCTTTAATTACTGATATGATCGTCAACGCAGCGGACACTGCTATTCCAAAGTACAGCCCCATGCCACCGACCCTGCGAACAACTCCAGACCATATTCTGAAACTAATTGCCTTGCGCAAAAATTGGAAGAACAAATGGCACAGGACCAAAGATCGTCAAGCGAAGGTAGTTGTGAATTCTCTCACAACGCAAATCCGAAGCTTGATGAAACTCTGGAAGACATCACAGTGGCATGAGCGTTTCACTCACATAGATCATAGAAAATTTTGGAAGCTGTTGAAGAATGCCAAAGGCAAAACATCTGCCGTCCGCCTTCACGAAGGCGACACTCTTTTGACCGCGAAGCAACAAGCAAACAAACTGGTCGAACATTACGATAAGGATATCACGGCTAGGACTGGTGACTACCAACCACCTCCTCCGCGAGAAACAGAGCAAACCCACATGTTTGCATCTACGAAGCACCTCAAAGCGATTCTTCGCCGGTGTCAGGGAAACCGTGCACCAGGGCAAGACGGGATACAGACGGTTTTGTTGAAACAAATGCCAAGGAGAGGAATAGTGCAACTGGCAAACTTGTGCAATTCGTGCATAAGATTGCGGTACTTTCCCGACAAATAGAAAGAAGCCATCTTATTTCCATTAGTCAAACCAGCCAAAAGCGGAGATCACCCAGCCTACTACCGCCCGATTAGTTTATTACCTCAAAAGAGGAAAATTCTATTAACTTATCTCAAAGATTACTGCGCGGAAAATGACATCATTCCGCCAGAGAAGACTGAATTTAATCCAGTCTGAGTACAGAACATCCCCTTATGAAATTACAGACAGAAGCTAGTCAAAATTTAAATCGAAACGTAGCCATGGCTATGATTTCACTAGACTACACGCAGGCATTCGACTCGGTCTCCCACGGGCCTCTGTGTCGAATTCTCAGTGACCGGGAGTGCCCGGAGCAGCTCTATTGGTTCTGACTAGCTTCTTGAGAAATCGATCGATGCGGGTGAGGGTGGGTGATAGCTTCTCGGGAGCTGTGCCACTCACTTGTGGAGTCCCACAAGGAGCCGTGCTATGACCAGTACTTTTCAACGTGTATACGTCTGAAATTGCAGGCGCCCGGTACAAAACACGACAGTCGCTGCATTCGCTGACGATATCGCGGTGTACAGTAACAGCATAAGCACCAAGTTACTTAAAAAGGCCAAAGTAGCCTGTAACAAGATAAGTGAGAAATTGGGGAAACTCAATATCTCTGTAAACGCGGGTAAGACTGGCTGCGTGCTTTTCTCATTCCAAAAGGGAAAACGTCCACTGCCTACTACATACACAGTAGGAACGCAAAAAAATTCCCCAGCAAACAGCCTCGTATATCTGGGCGTTAAAATGGACCGTCACCTCCGTTTTAGCGGCCATTTTGTCAGGAAACTAAAGCAAACACGCACGAAGTCTTACCGGCTCTCGCATATATTAACATCGCCCAATTTACCATTACGCCTTAAGCTAATGATATATAAGAGTGTACTCAGGCCTGCTCTGCTGTACGGTGCACCGCTTTTTCGTCATTTGACTGAAGCGACAGCGAGACGACTCCAACAATTTCAGAACAGAATCCTCATGAAAGTGGTCATAAACACTACATTCGAGCAGCGGAGAAACAGTGAATTACACGAGAACTTTGAGCTGCCCACGGTGGATGAATTCATTCGCCGTAGACATATCAAATTCTTTGACTCCCTACAACACATGACAAACCCCGTGCTCAACACGATTACTCCCGCCCCGTTCCCCTATCGATGGCAGCAAGCAGTCGAGGCAGGAACGTTATAATTTGTAAGTTTAGTTTTTTAGTTATATTCCCGTATTTCAACCCGAAGATGAGCCCCATCACCTAGTCCAGTCTATTGGCTTTGTAATTTTAACTACAAAACGAAAAATGTTTGTATTTCTACCCTCCTTCGAATGCATGTTATGCTATGCAGGAAAAGGAGCCATAAACCTGTAAATTTGTTCATGTTGTTGTTCATTTAATTGTAAATTTTTAAATAAAGGGGTTTTGAGAAAAAAAAAAAACGGGACGGTTCGGGTTTTGAGGTGTGGTACGTCTGACTAATTTCTGTAAGGACGCAGCGATGGGGGCATATCTTGGACAGTTGTAGATGCTGATGTACCGACCAGGTAGTCTACTTAGGCTCCAATAGATTGCTGTCAGCCTTGATCATTGGATATTCGAGTTTTAATTAATAACGTACCATAGCCATTGCCAATTAATGTTGATACCATGTCATAATTAGAGCAAGTTCTTTTGAATATACTTATGAAGGAAATTCAATTGTTAGGTTCAATTGTTCACAAGTATTGTTATTATTTTATTTGCTTCATAAACTAGTCATATAAGAATATGTTCATTTTAATATTTTCTATTAGAAGAGAATAACGATTATGATTGTTTAACATAGTAATAATATGTTTATTTGATATTCTGTATTAGAAATAGAAGAGAATAATCATTAGAATTGTTTGATATAATAAAATATGGAATTTTTTATTTTCTCGACAAGAAGAAAATTATTGATTAGATCTACTATGCATATTCATAATTGTTGCTTTGTTCATTTTCACAATCTATAATATTTATCTTTTTGTTTAATAAAATATTATTGCTCATGGTTCTTCATATATAGTGTTTTTATTTATTCCTTGACTATATTTATTCATATTAATGTTCTATCATCCCAGTAGCTAGACCTAATAAGAGATAAGATTCGAGTTTTTGGTTATTAATTGAGGATATTTAATAAATGCTTTTTTTTTATCTATCACAATACAACTATATGCCCGCGGTGAACGAAAATGAGTCTAAATTAAGGCATCATAATGCCTTTAGGAGCGTAGGAACTTTTACAATGGTACAGCCTAGGCCCCGGATTTTACATATCGTAATATGTTGTATATAGCTAGATATAGTCAAACAAGGTTGTTGTTCATGGTTCCTGCACAAGGTATAATAAATAACAGGAATTATTTTTAAATTATATTCTCCTTAGCTTTACGGATTATGTAATTAGTACATATGCTATTGATTGCGTTATTTTCTTCGCTTCAGTTCCTCTTAGAGGTCAGACAGGCGAGATATTCTATGTCTGCAATGTTTTGAAACAGTGATAAAAACAAATTGTTCTATTTAACCATCTTCCATTTCTGTTTAATCATCAATTGTCAAGAGATTAGTATTTTCTGTTTCAACGCCACCTCGTGATATTACGTTAACGCATTTCTTCATAGTTCCTTGTCGTGCATATTTAGCTCAGCATTTATGTTTAGCCAACACACTTCTTGACATATGTTTAGTCTCTTTTGCTATGCTGGTAGGATAGCATTGTTATAAGAGTTGGTAGGTCAGAAATCAGAGTTCGAATCCCACCCTCATCAATTATTAAACCTGTAAAAAACCCTACTCGCTATTTTATATCAAAACACTTTATTATATTTTTCAACTCAACTCGGTGACTGAAAATGACCTTTTCGACAAATTAAAAAAATGTTAACAACTAGAAGACGTGCGGAAAAAAAAAATTTAAATTGATTCGAAAGACATTAATACGCCAATTTATATAGTTGCCTTCCAGAATATTAATTTAGAATAGTTTTGAAATTCTTTATGCGGTACAGTATCAAATGTGTCCTCCATAACGTGGGGAAAATAAGAGGCTCTTAAATAGCTTACCGTGAATTTGAAAATTAGTTAACTGGGACGACTTAGTTCAGGTTTAATTTGTTCCCATACTTCTGGTAATTATACTAACCAAAACATACACAGCTCCTGGTTTTTGTTGAACTTAAAATTTTAAAAGATTTTTCCGGCCGCTGCACACTGGTTCCTAACGACGAAAAACGGGACAAAAGTCTGCAAAACAGTAAAGTTCGCCTCAAAAAATTTTTTTTCAAATTTTTAATGAAGGTATAGATTGCCCTTGATGGAAAACTGGTGATCAATTTTCCAAAAATAGTCCGAAAATAGACACACAAAAAACTTTCACAAAAATCAAGTGTGACCCATGATTTTCAAAGTTTTTTTTTACGCTGAATGCAATGGTGTTAGTTTACGCGACTTATTCAACAACCAAGAAAATATTAGGTAAGTTTTCCACATAGTCATCATCGTTTTTAGTGTGAAAAAATGTATTGGTAAATAAATACATGTAGGTACACTGCACATAAGCATAGGTAGGTCCTCACAATAAAACTATTACCCCCATTAATGGCTACATTTGAAAAAAACATCATGATGAGTGAAGTAGTAAAGTTGGTAAACATCAGTTTTCAATTCCGTCTTCGTACATAAATCCAGAGAGTTCGTGATTATTATAATGTTACTTAGATGAAAGTTTGCAAGGAGATTTTTAGCCTCTTCCTCAAGTTCAATTAATGGAGATTTTTGCCAATTTGGTCTCAATCGTGCAAGGAGTGGAGAACTATTACCCCGATTAGTGGCTGTTAAAAGAAAAAGTACTTATGGGCAGAAAAATAGTATATGAAAAATGTTATTGAAAAATAATGTATATAAAATGATACCCACGAGCGGTAAAGTTGGTAAACATCAGTTTTCAATTTTGTCTTCGTCCAGAAATCCAGAGTCTTCGTGACTATGTGTTGGATGAAAGTTTGTAGGGAGATTTTCAGCCTCTTCCTCAAGTTCAATTGGAGATATTTGCCAATTTGGTCTCAATCTTGAAAGGAGTGGATCAGAAGAAATAATTAAATTATGTATGATGTCTTCGCTTGTCGTGGTCCTCGATATTTTGCGGGAATGGTTCAGCCGAAATCGTTTAAAATCCTTGTTTTTAATTTCTTGAGCTTCCTCTGATACCAAACCAATCGGTAAAACAGTAGAATCCAGAATCGCTTTTCCGTGGATCAAAATTTTATGAAGAGAGGATGGCATGTAGTACCATTCATACAAAGAAACATATAGCTCTGCAGTTTCGTGGCAGTATTTTTCAAACTTGGAGGAGTCCACAGAAGCCCCAGAAGAAATCACTTGAAGAATCACATAAAATTTGTGGATCAAGTTTTCGTTAATTTCGGTAATCTCAGCAACAGTTTTCCAATCTCTGAAAAAAAAGTCGCGCGCTGTTTCCATCGTTGGTTGTACCAGATCCATGTTTTGGCACATCCACTAAAATACCAATTTTCTCTTTCAAGCTGTGCTGGATATGTTCCTTTGTAGTTTTCATTCTAAGCTTTTCGTCAGGTAATCTCGCACTCCATTTTATGATTGGCAAGCGGTAAGCTATATGTAAAATACATTCCATCAATTGTATCTAAGCGTGAAGACTCGACAACCCATACTCTGTGCTGGCTTGATCGATAGGCATGGACTTTACTCTCTCAAGATTGTTCATTTTTGATGGTTTGATACCGCCTGACATACTTTGCCATCTATCATGGTTAACTGCAAGCATTGAACCGTTTCATAGGTAGTGTTTTTATCAATGTTATGGAAGGTTTCAAATTTTTAATTTCATCTTTTATGTTCTCTACTTCTCCTATGATCTTTGTAGTGTCCTCTTTTTCGAACCCGAACTTAATACGACGGCAAAATTTGTTAGAGGAAAGGGAAGGATTGACCCAGCACGCACTGTAGATGCTGGTGCCGATGTCGCTAGTTTCAGACAACTTCAAAGGTACGAGAGATACCATGAACACAGAAGCGTCAGATATGTCAGGGGCACTGAAATTTTGCTTGTAGGTCCCTTGGCTGGAAGCTCCATCGCAGCCCCATTTTGAAATCAACATCAAATTTTTACCCTGAGGGAGATCAACAGCCATTTTTAATGAAATCAGCAGCCTAGTGACGGTTTTCTCTAATAAGCTTTGAAGTGCTACACTTGCCTTTGTTTCAGAGACAAGCATATCCGGGTAGCAATCCTTTTTCGCTTGCAATAGAGCTTTATATGAAGGAAATACATTGCAACCTTTGCATAAGACCTCGGATCGAATTCGGTTGTATTGGTATTTTGTTTGTATTGTTTCGACAAACAGAGCAAGGGCTCCTTCTTTTGATAGCGTATCACTTTCGTCCTTCTTCGGTTCGGTCCCGAACAAATTTGAAAGGCTTCCTACATTGCTCATAAGCTCTGAAATTTTTTTGAAAGACGTGTTTGTCAAACTATACTTCATTGCATATTGATGTTCAGAAATTGAATATAACTCACTCAATTCCTTACCTTTGCGTTTGTTCGAACTCCAAATACGGCCCTTTTATGGCAGAAACCATGATAATTATCTTTAGAATGGTGGTAACAACTGAGTCAGAAGATCAACAAGGAATGGACCACATTGGTATATTTCTTTCATTTTTAATAGCGAGTCGAATACTCAGAATTTAAATAAACAGACGCGTTTGTCTCCACTAATAAGGATCTAGAATCAAGGGTCGCACTCGGTCGCAGCTAATTTGTGTTTTAATCGCTTCTCCATACTTGTATGAACACGAATCAACTTCATTTTAAAAAGTGGGTGGAAGCGGAAGATTCATAAGCTTCTAAAAGCGTAAATAATGTATAAAAACTAGAATTTTTCTTATATTAAACGATCTAAGCGCACGTTATCGTTACATTTTCCCGAGTGTGAATAACGTGCTAGCTTCATTTTTTGCCTTGTAAAAGAAAGCCACTGAAAGACAATTTTAAAATAAGCTTGAAATATCTTTTACCCGTCATTACAAAACTTGGCTTTTCCTCGCGATTTTCTCGTTTATTCTTAACCCCTTACTCTTTCTTCAAGTAGATGAGCTTACAATATAACGACCAGAGCTTAGAAACCATCGGTTCTGAATACCTTAGGTACCTCTCTAACTGAATTATAATACCATTTTATGGCCACGAAGGTGCCAAAAATGGACTTTTGTCCCGTTTTTCGTAGTTAGGAACCAGTGCGCGCTGTCGTAGATGATTGCGTGAGTACTTATTGCACCATTTAGGAACGGCAATAACAAATTTGTCTGTATTAAATATAAAACTAATTCATCCAATATGAGAGAATACAAGACAACAATCTTTATTGTGCAATAATTACAATCTGCCTTTTATAAGGCAATAATAATTATCCAATATGAAAAAATCATATGTTACGCGAGTTCGGTCGCGGGCCCTGGGGTATTCGAGCCCTCTATGCATTCCTATGTCACTAACCGTTTTGTTACTTTTTATCTAGGTACTTGGGACAAAGGTTAACCGGAAATTAAAGTTTTACTTTGAATTGTTTATTACACCTTTAAAACATTAAAAGTTACATGGTGTTATATAGTGCTAAGTTTTAATAATTCCAAATGATAACATTCCCGGATGAGACTGATACCAGGACTAGACTCCTATTCGACTAACGAAATTACCATTTATCAAAGAACTGAAAGAACCGTGACAAAACCTGAGTGAGTAAATACAACAATAAATGTTTATCGTTGACCCTGGGCTCTAGACCTTTACCCGCCCGCCAGTAGGACTCGTCAGGCCTGTGGGCTACTCCTCACTGAGATTTATGACTGGCGATGTGCAAAAATATTGGGAAGGCTGGGGTGGAACTACAAAGCAGTAGAAAGGCGATCGTGCTAGGCCCGCGCATGCGCACACGGATCGATAGTCAGGTGTTTCGCCACGCCCCCTCGTACGATCCATTCACCAAACGGTTTCTCAGTCAAGGCAAGTCAGCAGTACTATCTAATGTTTATAGTAGGAACAGAGAATCTATTTAACATTTATCAATGACGAGTGATCAGTGACAAGAGAGTACACATATACATTACATACATATAATTACATTACATACACATATACATTACACACATACATTTACAATAGGAATGTATCGTAACTGTTGGATATTTTTTATGCAGCACATAAAAATTGTTCATAACATGAAAATAATGCCTACATTGAATTTATTTCTAGTTAATATTTAAATGCCGTGAACGTACCTTGCATTAAACAATTTGTAATTATTACACTAATCGCATATTTATTAACTACACTAAAATCCATTGGGTTTTTTTCCATATCCCCTTGTTACAAATTTATATATTTACATATATGTACAGAATATAGATTCTACAAACGAATCTATTGCTTATATAAATACTTATATATATATATATATATATAAATTGCTTCATAGTATTTCCTGTAGCTTGGCTACATTTTTTGCAAATTCTAGTATAAAAAATAAGTGTTCTACATTGGACAAAAGTATAACGATGAACATTACACAATAACGGACTGAATTTATTAAAAGTGATGTGGCTCACCTTATTTATCATAAACTTAAAACTAACTCACATCTATCAATAAAAACCTAATTTTCCCCGACAGTCTGTTTCCATCGATGCGGGACAGGTGTTAAACACTGGGTTTGTGAGATGCTGCAACGAGTCAAAAAACTTGAGGTGTCTCCAGTGGACGAAGCAATGGGTGCAGGTCGGCGTTCTTTAACTTCTCGAGAGAGCCGGACCACTTTTCTCATAATCCCATTCTGGAATTGTTGGCCACTTATAGCTGTATTGTCCAGTTAAGGGAGTATATATCGGGGCACCGTACAACAGAGCTGGCCGGAAGACACATTTATGCTTCATCAGTTTAAGACGAAGCGACAAGCTGAGTGAAGTTACCAAGTGTGAAAGCCGATAGACCTCTGTCGTAATTTTTCGATTTGTTACTAAAATGGGTAGAGAAAAGAGGGTACCCCGACAATGCACTATGTTCAAGAGAAGAGGTACAGAGGTTTTTCATAAAGAACTAGTCAAGTTTTCAGAGTTCGAGCAGAAACTAAGCGTCAACGAGTAAAGGTCACGAGAGACTAATTAACAGAGCCAGGAGCCCTGGCTTAAGTACCCTCTCTGAGAGGGCTGCAAGGGCCTACGCCGGCGATTGGGTTTCCACACATGTGGCGATGAACCGCGACCGCCGCCTGATTACCCGACCCCTGGAGGGTAGAGGCTGCAAAAGGGTTGTTTATGTTTATGACTGTTTATGATTGACAGCTGGTGACCCTTCTCGTGTTATTTAGTTGGCTTCCGTCTTTTATTGCTTAACACATTTACAATGATTTATATTTGTTTATAATACATTTAGTTCATGTTATTTTACTTTTGCTTACAATATATGTGCAATAGAGTATAGGCTGATTTATCTTATGTAGTTAGCGGTCGCTACATCCCCCTTTTGGTGAGAGAAGATTACGCAGTCGTTGTTCCCAGCGTTCACACTGATGTATAACCTGGGAATGGGTTAGAGAGGCAATCGCCGACCCGCACCCTCACCGTTCTGTCCAATAAAGAAACCAACATGGTGTATAACTGCTCTGGGCATTTCCAGTCGCATACCTGTCGGCACAGCATCCCGTGGGACACTGAGTCGAAAGCCTGAGTGCAGTCCAACAAGATCATAGCTGTTGCTGTGTTCTAGTTGATACTGAGGGTGACTTCCGTCTGTACCTTCACGAGCGGATGTTCTGTACTCTGCTCGTACGGAATGATGGAATTTTCCAAACAGAACTCCTTCAGGTAGTTCAGTAAAATATTTTCGAGTGTCTTCTCCATGTGAGGGAGGAGACTGATCGGGTGATAGTGGTCTGGGTGGCCTCTCTCTTTATTTACGGGCTTCCGGAACGAGATAGCTTGTTTCCACGCTGTTGGGTGGTATCTTAACCTGATACATGAATTGTACAGGTTAACGAGTTGGGCAATCCTCTCCTCGGCAGCTGTTTCAGCAATACAGTTAGCACTCCGTCGTGCCCTGGTGCTTCTCGGTTTGCCTGACAACGACGAAGTATCGACTCGAGCTGCTTCAGGGAGACAAACGCAGTTCTGTCCTGACTCCAGCTGCTGAGGTTCGTGGTAGTTACCTGTCTTAGTGGCGTTGTCGCGGTGTAGTTGTCGGCGAGTACTTTCGCCTGTTCTTCCACTGTGCGAAGTGTGTCGCCATCGACATCAGACTGGTAGAGGGACACCTGATTCCTTCTTCCTCCTTGGAAGGAGCTTCCAAAACTTACGGTGATCGCTATGTAAGTAACGAAGCCGTTCGTGCCACGTCGCCGGCTTCCAATTCCTCATCAAGCCACGAATTTGCGGGATGGTTGGCTGAGTTTGTTTATTTAACCCTTTTATACTTTGAAAATCCTAGAGTCGGGAATCGACAAAAGAGGTACTATTTTCAATTAAACGATCCACTTTCTTGCCAATGCCAACAACATAAACATAATAGGAGGCTCAAACTATTCAGGAGGATTTTCTGCCCTCAAAGCGTCGGCCACATGGTTAGGTCTCACTAATCGTTGGTTTGTTCAGTGAAGACAATTTACTTGGTGTCAGCAGAAAAACCTTATAAAAATGGCAGGAGAGTTATTTCGATTTCTATATATCTTAGCATGTCCCGTTAGATGTCTACTTTAAGTACGTACAGGTGACGTATGTCTACGGTATCTCAGTAGAGACCAAGAAACGGACCATGTCAGCCAACCACTGTTTCCTCGGCATTCGAAACCAGCTGTTTATCATCATAGGCGTACTTACATAGTAAAGTATGTATAGCAGTAGTATAGTTGGACATTATTCGAATTGAAATTTATCCAAATATAACTAACGAAGAAATTTGTATTCTTTATTTGTTATTTGTTACATATTAGTTAATTTTAGTTATTTGTATATTTGCTTCTTTTTTTGTAATTTATTATTTTATACTCGTTATTTGAAAGTTTTCCAGGAGAGCAAGAAAAAATTAATTACAGAAATCTAAGGATAAATTAATATATATATTTTACAAAAAATTAATTTTGTTAAAGTAAATAATCTGGTAAGTTGTAATTAATCCATTTAAAAAATAAAACATATAATTTAAAATGGAAAATCTTGAACAACTGCGAGTGCAATATTTATCATAAACAAAGTTTCTGCTTTCAGAAGAAACTATATAAAAACAGAATAAATTATTCGAATAATGAAGAAATTACAATACTTTGAATGAAGAATACAAATCAACAAATAAAATTTATCCGAATAATACAAATAATTATTTGTTCAATGCGAATAGGGAATAAACATTTCATTGATAATTGCGAATAACACATCAATTCTATTCATTCGTTATTTTTTATTCATTAAAATTAAATTTGCCCTATCCAGGTATGAATGTACCAAACATAAATCAGTTCTGTACTCACCTAAATATATTAAACATGGACTACAACTGAAGTGGTAGACCGTTATATCTAGATATTAAAAAAAAAAAACTCCTCTGAAGAATTTTTATTCATGTATGAGAAGGAAACCGAATAACAAACCAATAAATCTGCAAGTTGTACAACTAAGATTGCAAAACTGATGAAAATAGGGAGCTTTACAGAAGGTGTTCTTTTTTTGTCGAATACTTCATAGTGAAAATTAACTTGCAAATGATTAAGTTATAGCGAGCTAAGGGTATTCCGTACAATTTAATTTTTACATAATAATATTTATTGCTGAATAACAAAAAAAATCCATATGCATCACTATGTTTAGATGAAACAGCGACAAAAAACACACTTTCCAAAAATTTATTTATCCTGCATCCTGCAACATTTAAGGATCACGCTTCAGAACAAATGTCATGCAAAAAAAAAATTAAGAAAATAAATAATAAGACATATGCTTAACGTTCTTTCATAGAACTTTTTTCTTCATGAAATTTACCTGAGTATAAATTTGTTATAAGTTATATTAATCGCCATTTTTCTACCAAGATTGTGAATATATGGTATTGGTCATTTAACCTTAGAAATGTTTATATATCATATTAATCTAGAGTGTTCAAAATTCACTTTATATTTGTTGATTTGACGTGGAGTAATCCACCAACACCAGTAGAAAAGAACTTAGCTAACTTTGCACACTTATTCTTGTGGAATATGTGATATTCTTTTAGATTATTTGTGAGCGGGATTACGACTTTAAAAAGGGAATAGTGATTGATGCATAAAAAAATAGCACTCATAATAATGTGTCGTATTATAAGTTCTATAGTAAGTAGACTAGAAGTAACAATAAATGTAGCACTGACTAGACGAAGGATGGCGTTTGTTCCTGAACTGATGATCTTTTGAGTAACGGTATTTCTACCGAACACGCTCGTATTTGAGTCGGTGTAATTTAGCATTAGTTTGCGAACCTGGGATTATGATCAGGCATCAATCTACTAAACTGACTTAGAAAAATAATCCTACACCATTCCTAATTATATCACCCAAAAACATCGTTCACATATACATTCTAACTACAATCCAACGTTCGGAACCAAGTAATCCAGCCAAGAAAAAAATTTGCAAGTGTCAAAGACTAATATTTTTTATTCACTATCTTATTTATTTTGTGCTAAGCGATACGGCTATATTAAATAACACTATTATCGCAGACGATTCCTGAAATGCACATTCGTCTCGTTGTTGAGTAAGGTCAATGATCTTTTCTTAATAAACCTTCTATTTATATTACATCGTAATTACTAAAATCGGACAGGACTTTAATGTACTTTATAGTCAGTGGATATCATAATGAATTATTCTTTACTTTCTAAACATACATTAGTTTGATTTTTTTCTCATTATTTATCATTTAACATTGCTGATCATAACCCATAGGTACAACACTGTAAAGGATTAATCTTTGGTATTTTTTTCCTTGTTCTTTTTTTTTTAATTTAATTGTGTATTACACTTTTTTTGTATTTAAACAAATTCTTGGATGATGTTTTCTGATTTGAGGTATACTGTTTATTTAATTATTTTTCCCCAAATTTTTTGTTTAGCCAGAGATAGGTTTATTGATTTGTACCTTTTAGAGAATATAAATCCCAGAATAAAGAATTTTTCTAAAAAACATTAATTTTCATAATTGGTTAAAATTCATAATTAATAAAACGAGGATAAATAAAATAAAATAAAAAGGCTTCATTTTTTTTTCTTACATAGCCCCTTTAAATTTACAGATAATTATAGATCCTCAGGCGAATCTATTTACAAATTATTTTTGTATTTCCTGTAGCATCGCTACATCATATACAGGTTTTGTTATTTTATAAAAATGATATAATGAATAAACAAGTATAATGATATACATTATTCGTGACTGGACTAAACTGACTAATAAAGGTGATGAAGCTCACCTTTTTGATCAACCCTAAAAACTAACTTACATACTAATTCTTAACCTAATTTTTCCCCGAGAGTCCGTTGCCATCGATGCAGGAGGGGTGGTGGGGTCATAGTGTTAAACACTGGGTTTGTCAGGTGCAGCAACGAGTCAACAAACTTAATGTGTCTCAACCAAGCAACGGGTGCAGGATAGCGTTCTTCAACCTCTCGAGAGAGGTATGTCGGACCACTTTTCGCATGATCCCATCCTGGAAATGTAGGAGACATTTGGTTGTATTGTCAGTCAAGTGGGTAAATAGCGGGGCACCGTACAGCAGAGCTGGCCGGAGGACACATTTATATATCATCAATTTGAGACGAAGCGACAGGTTGGGTGAAGTTAGCAAGTGCGATAGCCGGTAAGACCTTTGTCGTACTTTTTCTATTTTATTACTAAAATGAGTAGAGAAATGGAGATGCCTATCCATTTTTATACTTAGATAGTGCATTGAGAAAGCTGGTGAGTTCTCTTGTCCTCCTATGCTATACGATTTTGGCAAGGATTTTTTCCCCTTTTGGAGGGAGAAGATTACGCAGTCGGTCTTCCCGGCGTTTACACTGATATTTAACATGCCCAGTCTGTCACTGATAACGTTACAAACTGACTCGGCCTGTGTAAGAGCTCTTTGTGCTGTAAGCCGCAAAGTCGTCGGCGAAAGCGATTAGAGTAGCTATCTTATAGTTTGTCCCAACAATTTCAGATGTCTACATGTTGAAAAGAACCGGAGACAGAACCGCACCTTGAGGAACTCCACAAGTCAGAGGGAATGGATTAGAGAGGCAATCACCCACCCGTACCCTCACCGATCTGTTCTTCATGAACGAAGCCTGTAGGCACAGCATCCCGTGAGACACTGAGTCAAAAGCCTGCGTGTAATCCAACGAGATCACATCAGTTGCTCTATTCTTTTGTTGAAACCGAGGGTGGCTTCTGTCTGTACCTTCACAAGCGGATGTTCTGTACTCAGATGAGCCTGAAAACCTGTCTGCTCGTACGGAATGATAGCATTTTCCGAACAGAAAACTCGGAATCAAAAAAATAGGCTTCATGATACGTTAAATAATTAAAACAAGACAGAATTGCTCGCAGATTTTACGAGACTAAAGTTAATCCGTAAAGGATTAAATAATATAAAATAGCGTAAAAATTGAGGGACGAAAGAAATATAGCGTATATAATACAACTTGTATTGTGTAGATATCAACTAGACTGTAAACCGCATCAAAAGTTTATAATGGCTCTTCAGAAATCTATATTAGCGTTTATAACACACGTAGACGTGTTGTGCCGTCATGAACTTGAAATATAATGTCAGCAGGCGTCCTTCAAAATTCAGAACTATAAGAGGTCAACTATTTACAAAGTCAAAGATCGTCGTCGAAGGTCGTAAGAAATTTCAATCTTAAGACATAATTATATTTACGTTGCTTATTATATTAATATGTCATTGTAGTATGTTTATGATATAAATGTCCTAGATTATAATCCTTATAATTTCTTTTTCTGCCTGTTTAAAAAAAAAAAATCCATTGTTATCCTACACTAGTTTAAGAACAAAGAAGGTTGAAAGGAAAAATAATAATTTTTGTTAAAGAGGAAGTCGAGTGGATATCCAGTCTGGTCCACACGTAATGCAGCAACAATACAAGGAAACCAAAGGAAAGATGAATGATTCAAAACAGCCGACGGCAATGTTCCAAAATCCCATCGTTGACAGTTTTTATGTGGAGTCATGATAGTGTGGTCATAGGATAGTGATGTATTGCAGATCAATGGATGATGTTGATGAACTATCTTCTGGCAGCGTTCTGACGACTAGTTAGGTATTTTATTTCTCGAGTCAACCAAAGAGAGGCGGGGACGACGGCCTCGAAAAGTATTGATAGGATCATGCTTGTTAAGAATGGCAAGGAGGTTTGCAGTAAGGAAATTAGCCAAAGGATCAATAAAGGTAAAGGAATATATGGGGTCCTATTAGATCGTATCTGCAGCAGTTTGAATGTTCTCGGCGTTTAGAGAGTTGAGGTTAAGGTAGCTGATGTTTCTAAGATGGGGAGGTGTTACATAAATTGTATTCAAAGGAAATGAGATCATCAGCCGTCAGGAAAGGCACAGAGAGTTGAAAGGGGGAAATTATATTTCCTGGGGAGTCAATAAAGAAAGAAATATATCCAGAAATCTGAGTTATTAGTATGAGTGGTGGCATTATATGGATACAAAGGGAAAGGCTTTCTAGAAAGTGCATATCTGGGAATTGTTGAGGAAAAACGATGTTTAGGTCACCATCTAATATGATCCGATTGGAGGAGGGGGCAAGGTGTAAAGACTTGATTCAAAGAGAGCATAGAGAATCCGTTGGGAGTGATAACATATCTGTGAAAAGCTAAAATAGAATTTATAAATTTAAGAATGATCTCAGAGACACAAATGAGATAGAAATAAAAAGGATAGGAGAAAGATATTTGGTAAGTTGGTCATCCAGACAATTTGACCTTACCAGCCATCTTTATCTGCCTCGCCAGCCAGCACTGGTTGCAATTACAACGTCGTGCCTGTACCGAGTAATGTTGCGACTATTAGGAGATACAGCATTTGTTGTCTATACATACTGGAAAAAAATCATACCCATTAAAAACAATAATCCATATTTTTAACTGGGTGTTCAAAGAATGTCTAAACGTGGAAAACGAAATAAGCTATCTTGTCATTGTGAGGTAACTGTTTAGTTACCTAGCGATGACAATAGGTATCAACGCCTTTCACTCTAGTAGCATTAAATCGTTGTATTTATATAATTAATAAACGCTCTAAAATAATCTTGCATGTCAATTCCAATCACTATCAAACAGAAAGTCGCAAGCCGGTAGAAAGTCTACCGAAGGTCAGTACTCTGAGGTAAAAGACAACTAGTACCCGGATTGATCAAGCCATCCATTTCGCAAGAATGAATGATTTTGAAAGATATTAGTAAGTATGATTAGACACTTATAATACTTGCATTTGTTTTTACATAAATACGGAAACCCTAATTGGCTTTAGTGGATAATCCTTGGGAAAAAAGAAATTTCAACATTAAAGAACTTCAGAAAGCAATTCACCACTTTCCTACTAGAAACTTTAGTAGCTATCAACATTTTTGATGTCAGATGAATAAAAATTCGGCTTTAATAGTAGGCCAGGTTTTTAAATATGTATAAGCAGTCAAGCTACTTTAGATCAAGTTTGTAAACACTTGTTTATTATTATGCACCGCCTGATTTATTGAATGTTCCAACAATAAAAAGACGACTAAAAATCCTACCTCCAACTAAAATATGTACAACATTAATGAAGGAAGATGTGACGTTCTCATAGGAACAAGGGTTGTTATTCACTCCTAAACGATAACCTTAGAGATGAGTTCTATACAATTTGATGACTTGAGAGAGAATGTGTCACAGAATCATTGCATATGCTTCCCTTGTATAACAATTTCTGCTGTGATGGGATACAATGGGAGGATTTCAAATTAAAATATAAATGCAATACCGAAAAAAAAAAAACAATAGAAACTTAAACCGCATACAAACTAAAAAAAAATAGTACAAAGAAATCTGAGAAAACTAGAATAATTACTTAGTTGATGTTGAACGAGTTGGAAAAAAAAATGTCAAGTGAAGAGTGTTCCACCACAGAATTAAGTGTTCATTTATCGCTGTACTTTGAATTGATTGACAGTTTTAAGGACATTTTGTAATAATATCTCACAAAAGCCCTGACATAAATTATTAATCAGGACATTAATACCTTTAATTTGATACCCTACCTAGGTAAATATGTATGTTTTTATTTTTTAATTAAAATTAACTAATTTTTCATAAGGGTGCTTTTAATTTTACCTTTTGAAGATTACTCATCAGAACGTACCATTCCTCTATACGAAAGTCGGATTGTAAAAAAATGTTAATAGAAATTGATGACAGATTGACATTTAACTGACAGTTTTATTATAGTATACTTGAGCTCTAATGCATATTTTATATCTTTGATTAAATACCCTACTCAACATCATAGAAAACTGATATTTTGTCACTATTAATTCGTTTTATTAATAATCGTTCATTATTTTTCACTAAAGTGAAGTGGGTTAATTTTTATTTTTAGCATCGTCAGGGCTTGATTTGAAACTTCCATTCCAAGAAGCATGCTTCTAAAAAAGAGTCACAGGCTAAGCTAAAGTTGCGTACACGATATTATTAACATTGGAATGAATTTTTGTAACTGTAATTTGAAAAAACAAAATAATAATTAATTATAGTTAATCAGCTCGTTGATATGTTTAATTCGATGCTAAAATTATAGGCAAATGTGTTTTTTATAGTGTTGGCTATATCTTTCATTTCTTCCCAACATCAAATTTGACAACCACATAAAATTTAATGTCTAGCTTGAGCAGGAGACTCACGATGACGAATAGACACATGCAGTCATACTGGTGAAAAAAAGAAATTCAGTTAAAGGTACAGTTAACTCTAAACCTTCGGTAAATTTCTTTCTTTTACTTTTGAGCTCGTTCTCCATCAAATCGGTGTAATATTACAATAATCTGTCATGATTCATGATTAAGGAAACAGTCCAATTTAATTTCTAAATTAATTTTTTTTGACATGCCTCTAAACGATTTAAACTGGCCAGGGAGGCACTGTGCGTGATATTGCTTCTTTTTTTAGCTGAAAGATCGATATAAAAACAAAGGAAACCAATCCGTGAAAGTGGCGCGAAACACCAATTTCGGTCAAACTTGATCCTTGTTAAAAATTCGCGAACTCAAATCAGTTTAATTTGAAAACGTTGAAAATGACTTTTTATCTAATAATATTGTGTAGTTTCATCAGTTTGCATAGCTATGATTTAATCTAATAAATACTACATATACGAACACGTCTAACAACAACAAAGATTTGGTTCAATTAGGTAACTTCGACTCCATCAGAAATAATCAAATATTTCAGACTCACCAGTAGAAGGCAATCCTGTCGCCATGCCCCAGTCTGATGTTCCTGTCGAGGAGGTTGTAGCAAATGTTGGTAGTGGCACCTTCCATCCATCGGATGAACACCGGGCCCTGTGTCATGTCGAAGTTGTAGGAGAAGAAGTTGCCGGCGGGCACTTCCCAGTGAAACTGTTTGGCGATCTCACCCCAGAACTTCTCCGGATCCTCGAGGGATTCGTTATACATCCTTCGGTATTCGGCAAGATCGGAGACGTAGGCCAAGGAGGAAACCTCCTTCGGCGGGTAGAAGATAACGTCTTTACCGTTCATGGTGGGTGACTGACAGGCTGAGCTGCCGCCGCTTGCCAAGTCAATACCTCTCCCCACCTACGGCCTCTGCTTTCCCTCTTCACCGCCAGGCCACACCACTCTGCATTACATACTTATTATTATCTTATTACCAAAATGCACCAGTTTACAACCTATTGCATTGAAATGGTATTTGCGAATGTAAGCAAAATTTCAAAAGAGAGTGATGTCAAAAGTGGAATGGAGCAAAAGCTGAATGGCCAAAGAGATGTGATAGTGCTTGGTTAGTTTGTTCTTCTCTACTCAGTCCGATGATCTGTGATGATCGACATCAAAGCTGCTATCACACAATATTCAACAAATGATATCGTACTTCAAATTCTTGCTTGTTACCTTTCTTACCAGATGTGTACTTTTGTACATGGGTCCGAGTTAGTACAAAGGCTTTTATCTAGAATAGCTCTAATTATTTTGTGTTAGCTCTGCTTCGAATTCAATTTACCTCTTCACCTAGTGGTTTGGATGATATATAACTATATTCGATCTACCAAGCATTAAAATGGAAACAAAAAGATCATTTTTCGCCGTTAATACTCTGTCATTTTTTTGTTTTGTGGATTGAAGGAAGATAACAGAGTATTTTACATTCTACATTTTAATTCTACCTGTTATATAACATCATGTTTAATTAGCGACCAACATTCTTTCATCAATCATGTTTGATAGTATTAAAAGTATTACAAAGTAAAATATAATAAATTGTAATTTTAATGTTTATTAACGAATTTAAGAACGTAGGAAATGAAAGGAAAATAGCCAGATTCATGCCTGAGTATCCGCTTCAGCTTTTTAAAAACTGAGTTAATGATAAACCACTTCACTAAACATATTTTAGTCAAATAAACATAATTCGAAATAACAAAATACTGACATAAAATTATCTGGTAACGTATTAAAAACATAATTTATATGGTTGGGTCTAATAACTTCAACTTTTGTTTATTATCTTTGGGTTAATTTTTCATTGCCGTCCTGTAACCATGGGGAAAATAAGTCAAGGGCAATGCAGCACACAAATAAGGGTTTTGTAAGGGTTGTGAAAGTAAATTTATAACTTTCCTTGATTTTTGTAATAAAATTCCATTGAAGCCCCACCACACCCAATACATATTATTAATTTGGGCTTTAGGATATTTAGTTTGATAAAGTGCTTAATATTACTGAAACATACTTTTTTTTAATTGCAAGTAATTTATTAATAGTTGACCTTTCTTTATTTTACATAAGGTTGCTTTTATTTTTAACATCTATCAGGCAAGCAATACTTTTAGACCTGTTTTTTAACAATTTGAATTACTTTTATGAATTTTAGCCCGCTTAATTCCCAACACATATTGTATATTAATTATCTGGGCGCTGATACAACATAGCTTTTATTGTTAGTAACCATCCTTTTTCAAAGTGTTGTTGAGTACACCACTAAAATTTTAGTAGATCAATTGAATCAATTTTACGACTCCTATTGTAGAATATATTTACAGACAAAATACATTTCCTCGGTTGTATTTACACATCAACATGCATTTACACTGTACTCCTATGTTTGAGTCTAGCCTCTACCTTTCGACTTTGCCATTGAAATTCAGGACATGAGTATTGGCCACATCACTATCTACTGGGTGAACTATTACAATGCACAGTAATTGGAGTCAAATTCCCAGTGGTTAATTAAAAAGAAAAGTTATATTTAATCTAAACATGTCTAATATTACGTTTGGATGTATATATTATTTTGTTTTAGGCTCCAACAATATTCTGGAGCGAAAATTATAATTTCCTTTATTATTATTATTATTATATTATATTAAGTTTTATTATCTTTCAGTTGTGATTGGGTGACTGTTATTTGTAATTGCTACTCGTGAGCTTTGTTTACACCCACTTTGTTCACATTGTAGCATGTAACAGAAAGTAGACAAAACAAAACATTTTGCAACAATATTATTTTTAACCTTCTAGGTAACAATAAAGATAAAATGAAACTATACATATATAATATATACACTCCACAAACGATAATCGAGTAGTTTCGAAATGTCAACTACTTGTTACAAATTGATACTCCAAATTAATGAGTCAATTAACAGTCTCGATGACTGTCACTCTCAATACAAACACATACTCATAAACATGTTTATTAGAATACCCTTGGTTCCCATGCGATAAGATGGAAAGAAACATTAGCCAGATATAAGATTGCCTACACCAAGTCGCTGCAACTTTCATTAGTCTTCAATTATTTTTGGAAGGAGTTGGGTTTGGGCCGCTTTAAGAGAAAAATTACTCAATTGTTGATTACAATTTAATACTTCTATTTCCCAATCCAATGTAGTTTACGTTTGTAAATCAGAAAGAAAAAAAAGAGTACGTTCATAACAAAGTAATTTACGTGTAAATTTGGCCATAAGTATCTTTTCACATAAGCACACGATCGCTTTAACTATCACCTTTTTTTATTTAGTATTTTAATGTAATCTTATGCAATTTGCTTATAAGTACTCAATCTAACCGGGGCCAGAAATGTGCCTCTGACCATGTGGTAACACCCGGCACTGAATCGAAATCATTGCAAACCATTGTACAGTTACTTTCCGAAATAACTAGAGATCAATCATACCATCATGAGCACCGACTTGATTATTTGAATAGAATGTCGAAACTTAGGGGAAACTTATATGTTATAATCTATTCCGACGATCCCATAATAGAAAAAGGACTTGAAATGAAATGATCAAGAAAGCCAATACAATCGTACAATCGATTGTAAGGCACTATTCACAATTTGTGATTCCTGGTGCGTTATGTTAGCCTGTTTACTTTGGCGATGACAGAAAAATACACACAAGACTGAAAATATATTAGACCAATGTGTACAGGGTGCTTAAACCAAACAGTAGTTGAGTAAAAACAGCAAACACGGTGGTATTCATAGTTTTAACGAATTTTTGTAATTATAGTTCATAAAGAAACACCAAATAAATACCGTTAGCCAGGACGTCAAGATCTTAATCTTATATCCTACTCAAAATTAGAAACAAATATTTTATTTTAAAACTAACGAACTAATTAAACAATGACGTGTAACCTTGTTTTTCCCAATATAACAATTTATATATATATTCTAACTTCAACAGGGTACTCACAAGACCAACGCAGACTGGCAGACACATAGATAAAAATATGAGGGTTTATGAAAACCCTAAATCCTAAAAATGCATTCCATAATATAAGGAAAAATTTCAAGAACACGCTGTCGAAATGGAATGACCGAGTTCTATGCATGTGGTTTGAGGCAAAAGGAATCATTGAAGGCGTTGCCAAAAAAATTTTCGATGGTGTGTTTGACGTATCTATTGATCTATATCTCTAAATTTATTTAAACTAATTTATATAGGCAGGTTGTTTTTTTTTTTCAAATAAAGATTTTTTTTTAAACAAATCAAGAAATTTATTTATATACTGTTTTTATTACCTAAAACTAAGTTTTATAACGAAGGCTTGAATTTGACTTCGAAATTGTGACATTGAATTATTAATATTATCAAAGAAAATATTATAATAATTAATAATAAGTCCACAATTAGAATATTTTTGTATTAAAAAAAATATTTTTTCACTACAAATGCGCACGAAACCAAATAAATAATCTAATGAAAAACGCTAAATCTTTCACCAGAACATTGTGTCACAGACACATCTTGCGATAAGGGATAGACGAACGGAGGCAATTATATCTCAGACAGTCGTGTGTAAATGTTGCATTATGTGTCATACATCAACATGCGTATGTCAAAATGATCCGATAGTCAATAAATATATGTGGTGCTTCGGAAACATTTAGATGTCAGTACTTACGATAAACGTTTGTGACATTACCTGGTACATGTGCGTGATAAGTTCTTGGCGCAAGGAATTTTTGGCAATCTTGTTCCGTCTAAATTTTTCTCAATATTTAACATAACGAAATGACCGAAGTCTCGTTTAAAATAGGCTCGATATCCAAATAGTAAAACATTATACTAAAATCGGACCAATGGGACTCAAACTACATGTTTTTTCAAAAATTGTAAAATAAATCTCAAACGGCAGACGGTATACTATAATGAGGGTATCATAAATCCTTGAAAATAACAAGAAACGAAACATCTAACGATAATGCAGCGCTCATGTTGGTTCACTTAATTAAAAGTTATTAGGCCACAATGTCCATTGAAATATGTACGTGTCATTTTATTGCTATGACATTGTGAACCATGTTACAATACACACGTTTAAAATTCCTTCACGGTTTATAAATAAATGTATTAGCTACTTTATAATATTTGAGGCTTGTTTCTTCTGTCACAAGGGGTTCTTCACTTTAACTTGATCTAAACACGCTTTTTTTGTTTTTATAATTAATGTAGATCACCTTTAACTAAGCTAAAATATGGAGGAAACAGCTGTGGAGATCACCCTCTACTACCCAAGTAAAAAAAAATCTATTGTGTGCTTAAAACATAAATAATTAATTGTGTTTTATTTTTTAATTTTAGCCACCAGTGGACTCTCACCACTGTACCGCAACTATCAACCTCTACCGAGGCTTCCCACACTCCTTAATTCCCTCACACCACCTTCAAGCAGGTACTCCTAGTACAAGGATCCGCTCAACACAAATATCCCTTTATTTTTCCCTCATCCTTAATCTTATAATTAGAGAGCTAAGAAAAAAAAATATTTTTTTTTAATTTTACACCTATATCTCGTTATAGAATACTTTTCTTCTCAAAAGTGTGGTAGTGTGGAATGTTCTTACAGCAACTGTAAGAAATACAAGTTTTTCCTTACACACTCTTCTGCCATTTTACTTCCAATTTGAGTTGGGTATACGGATAGTTAATGTAACAAAGAGGGAAGTAAGCATGTTTAAATTTAGAATTTAAATATCCTAACAATTCTTACACTTCCTTTTTTTGTTTTCTAAATCAAATATAAGAGAAAACAAAATCCATGCCTTCACACAAAGAATACCTACACAACTCATCCATGCTGATGATAAAATAATTTTTAAAAAGTCAAGAAAAATAATTATGTAAGGCTACACGTATATTATTTATTCACTCCAATGAAACCACACAGATTATCTAAATATATCTACTAAAATATAAAATTATTAACATAAATAATGTCATTTATAGCTTATGCTGCCCCTCTGAGGGAAACAGAAGACGATATCACACCAATTTTCCACCTGTCTTGGTAGTTCCTGGTAGCTTCCTATAGAGTTAAAAATATACATCCTCTCAACTCCAGGTCTTCTCTCTGTCTTTTTTTTCTCCCTATTGTGCACATCTTGCCCCCACTTCTAACCATAAATGCTCCCGTCACCAACAACAATTTAACGAAATTCCGCAATTCAATCAGTCTGTATTTAATAAAATTCCCAGGCCATACAAAATAGTTGCAATATATTTAAGAATTTTTTTATAACTGTGTTTGAAAAATCAATTGACAATATTATATGAAATTCCATGCTAATTAAGAAATCATCTATGTTGCACATATTAAACTTGACCTGTCATGAAACCAACTGCACCTAGATAGCATAAATGATGAGTAAAAAAATTTATTCTCTGATATTTCATTATTTATAAATATTGCGGAAATCAAGATTTTTTTAGGGGGGATTTCATCATTACCTTTATGACGAAGATTACAACTATTACATTGCTGGTTTTGGGTTTAGATTAAGTAAATAATGTGCAATTTAGTCTTGCCACAAGTTTTTATTTCTATTTCACAAGGACTTTCAGACGTTAACGCCATTTGCAACATTCTGAGCACTTGATAATGCCATTATAAGCTGCTGATAGCGCTAGTGAAATAGAAATAAAAAACTTGTGGTAAGAAAAAATTGGACTTTATTTAATTACTAGTAGTTATAGGGGTAATTGAACATTTAAACTCCGATTTTACCAGTTTGTATTATTTACAATACATAAATAAACTTCAAGCTTCAGTTTAATAAAAACAAAATAGAAATTCCTCTGCCCCTAACAGCTATGTTAATGCTATATTTATTATATCAAATTCTTATGGGCGATTATAATTATGCAAACTTCAATAACTTAAAAACTTCTGGATTGGTTTTAATAAATAGTTTACGAAATCGTTTCATTAAATCTCTAGAATACTCGGAACAAAATTTTTTCACATAGGTGAGAATTTTCAAAATCTTGAATATGACACAAATTGTCAATGTCATAGTAACAGTGATTTCATCAATTTTTTTTTTTTTTTATCAAGAATAGTTTCCATTTTAACGCTATGCTAGAAAATGATTTTTTGAAAAACTAATTTTCGAGGTTATGAGAAAATATCTTGAGATCAGTTAGTGCCAGGAAAAAATCTAAGAGAGCCAAAAGTATGAGATATTTAATTAAAATTATTATTTTCGGTTCTATCTCTTCATTTATATTAGAAGGAAAAAAAAGGTTTTTCTAATTTTTTTTTCACTAGGGCCACCTTCATGAACTGTTTGCTCTTTAGGTTTTACTAGGGAGGGTAAGTGTTCCATTTCGAATGATGACACTCTATTTATCACTAAATATTTTTAAAAAAATGGAAAATTATCCTGATAGCATAACAGAAAGGTATAGCACATAATAAAACAACCTTGTATGTACATGTTATCCTCCTATGATATTAATTAAATTTTTTCCCTCTGAATCATTTAACAGTTGCAATTTATTTTTTAACAAGTATTTTTATAATTGGTGACGTATTTAATTATCTTCCCTCATATTTTACATTATGTGATGTTAAAGCTGTAACATTCAATATTAATGAAAGACCTTTCTGTAAGGATTAGTTTCGTTTTAGAGCCATAGTAGGTAGGGAATGGACTTAAAAAATTGTGGTATTTATTATTTTTGACATTAAACGCATACAATTATAGTAGGACATCAACTACGATACTATCAGAGTTTAACAACCTATGACTATTACCTTTCAATTTTTTTGGAAGAAACATCTTGATTAGAAAAACTTCTAAAAAAATTTTTAGATGGGTTGTTCCAGCATTCATTACATATATTTAGTTGTTTAGATGTTTAACAGAACTTGAATGGTCAAAATTCCATCACACATGCCAGATGAGAAATTTCTCTTGGTCAAAAAAGGGACTTAAACCAAAAACCTAAAATAATTACCCTTAAATTTTTATAAAGTGAAAGAATAACGTAATTTTTCCGCCTCCAAAACAACCTGTTTGGTGTGACAATTCAAAGAAGAGGATGCTCTTTCTGAATGGACTGTAAATAGATGGTTTCAGAAATTTGAAACTGGGGACATCAGCCTTTAGAGGAAGGGGGGTTCTGGATGAAAATCATTCCATGAGGAAGCTCTGCAGGATTCTGTTGATGCGGACCCAACAAAAAGTACCCGGGAATTGACAAGAGAGCTAGTAGTTTCCCAATCTACCATAAATAGTGGGCTGCACAACTTGGGAAAGGTGAATTTTTCATCAAGAGTGGTTCCCCATGAGTTGATCACTGAGCAAATTTAGTAGAAATTTGTCAAGAACTTTTGAAAAACCGAAATTACAATTGTTTCATTAAAAGGATTGTTACAATCGATGAAAAGTGGATATATTGGAGAAACCCTAAGACCATGCAACAACGATTAGACTTCAATCAGCCTGCTGTGCCAGTCACTAAGGGCAATTAAAAAAAAGACAATGCTCTCTGTATTTTGGAATTAAGAAGGCATAATTCATTCCAACAGGTGGAACTATTGATTCATTACTTTATAAGGATCAGTTACAAAGAATGTATGATGGTGTGACCCAGCGTTACCCAGGATCAGTAAACAGAAATCAGGTTTTGTTTCAACAAGATAATGCCTGACTATATACTGCTTGTTGTACAAAAGAAAGAATTTCAGAACTGGATGTGATTGAGCTTCTCCCTCATACTGCTTGCAGTCAGGACTTAGTAACTTCTGACTACAATCTGTTTTAGCCAATGACTCACTATCTTCCAGGAAAAACCTGCAATTCTCTGGACAGGGTTCAAAATGGAGTTGTAGAATTCTTCTGTTCAAACCCAAAAAGTGGTATAGTGAAGGAATCTAACAGCTAACCTTGGGATGGCAACAAACCATGGAACACAACAGCATATACTTAAAAAAATTGTGTTAAAATAAAAGTATTTTTAAATTAGCAAGAAACACGATCATTTTTTATGGCTCATTCCATTAGATAGGTAGAGATATAGAAATCAATTTTTATTCAGGGATTGTAGGGGAGGGGGTCTAAATAAAAAAAAAATCTCAAATTAGAAATTATCAACCAAGAATTTGTTTAAATACAAAAAAGTATTCTCCACAATCAAACTTAAAAAAAAAGAAGAAAAAAGAAATGAAAAATGTGAATATTAGTGGTTGCTCTTTTACAAGGATGCGGCAATGTGTTTATTAACAGAAAATTTAAATGAAAATAATCACTTAAAGTAAAAAAATAATCATAGCCAAAATTAATACATAATTCCTAAGCAAGCAAGAGAGTGGTACGGAGTTGTTGAGATAGGAGAATTTAAAAAATACTTAAGGATTTTTTTCTTTCTTTCATTTTTTGTTTCATGGGGTCAATACATATAGTTGCCAGATGCAAGAGCGGCTCAAAACTAAAATTTAACTAATATATATACCTAATATACCCACTTATTTATACTTAGGAAAATAGAAACAAAGAAAAACTTTAAAAATAAAATTCTTTAATAAAAACAAAGTGGCCCTTACAAATAAAATAAATGTCTTTATTCATAACTCACTTTATTAAAATATTGTTGTTACACTTACAATTGTCAAGATACATTTGAGTGATTTCTTTTACTATGCTATAAATAAAGCCAATGTTAGTTGTAGCATGTGGTTGGGAAAACATAGTACACCTAGGAGATTTTTTTATTATTCTTATAAATTTATTTTGTGTTCTCCACAGTTTAAGGAAATTACTAGTATAAGTCATACTTCAAGAGCCTGATTAACATTTTATAAGTTATTGGCAGATTTGATGTTTTATAAAGGTATGGAACCTTCTCTTTGGCTTTAATAGTGTAAAGATTCAGACTCACTACCAAGTACTCAACAGTCTGGGACCATTTAAGTTCAGTATCTCCTAAATTAATTTGGGCCTACATTTAGAGAATAGAATTGCTAATGTTTTTTCAATAATATTTTTAATTTTCATAGGTGAAAGAACTTATTTGCTTTCACTATGAAGTTTTTGAGCCTTTGAGTGATAGTATCCCATTGTCATATCATCAGCGAACGTATAAAAATCAACTAGGTCAGAGGAGGGAAAGTCATTAATATAGAATAAAAAGCAATGAAATAACAGATCCTTGTGGCAGCCCAGCAAACATTAGGGTATTAATAGAGCATGCATTGTTTTTGTTCACAAGGAAGGCTGGTTGTGGGCTATACATAATAATAACACACCTCTTTCTGGTTTACCCATGATTTACTCTCAGATTAAAGAAACATATCTGATTGCGTGAGAATCTTTCACTTTATATTTTTAAAACTTTTATCCTAATGAATCATTTAATTTATAAGATACTTGAGAATGGTGATATACCCCGCAAACACTTGTATCATTTTAAAATTAATTGTGGGTAGACCAGAGAGAGGTTTACATTTACTAATAAGTTTTTGATGATGGAGCAGAAGGTAATAGGTTGGTCATTTAAGAATGTCGGCACAGGATCTGATGAGGGAACTAGAGACTTATCCAATAACCTGAGCTTTTAGAAGGGTAAATTTAGTTAAAAACGTTCCCTAACCTAGAACAAATTCCAACAAATGGTCTGTGACGGTTTTTCCCATTACTAGGTGTATTCAACAACAGAAAAAAAGTCCACCCAAATCTGACCGGAAGTGGATTATTTACAAGATGGCCCTTGCTAAACTTGAAAATCGGCAAAATTCCTGTAACTTTGCCAATGTTTAGCATAGTACATTTATTTTTATATCTAACTTATGGTTTTTAAGGCCAAGGAGTTCATTTCAACTGATAAGTCTTGTCCATGGGAACACAAATGGCGGCCAATAATGAACAATGTAGTTTTTAGGTCAAAGAACACAAATATTAATTTGTATGCTTATATTATCATAACAAATAACAACTACACTGTATACATTACTATTTTTGGGAGGGAAATATATATTCTAAAAAGTACACTTTAAATTATGTTAAGAAAAAGTACAGCAATACGAAGGGAATTCCTCTTCACTGTCCTATTGTTCGTGATAAGAATTGTCACAATGCGTAACTTGACAAAATCAACATACAGAACTACATGGAAGTCCTTATTTTCTGCAACTCCTACTTTTACCACAGCAACTAGTTGTACAATTTCAGTGTATAATATTCAGTAGAGTGTCTGGTGCACCATTCATATCACACATTATAGGTACAAGTTCATCGCTATCGAACTTCAAACCCCAGTTCATAGGATTCATTTCACCAGCCATACTCATCCATATCTTGGTCTGGTAGTACACATTTAGATAATGGAATTTAGTGGAAGACTCAGTTGGAGGAAGACGTTCTGAATGAACAAATGATTTGGCTGTGATGACTTTTTTCATAAGTGTTTAGAAACTTAAAGCTCCAAAGAACTGTTGCCCCCAACAATTAAGTTCTTTGAACAGAACAAGTGAGAACAGTCCTTTAAATTTAACTATGAATTTTATCTTGATTAAAAACTGTGGAGGAGTGATGCGACCATCATTAGATGTTAACCGCATATGTATCATTTGTGAAACATTTGAAACTCCACTGCAGAATAATAAGATTATTATGCACATTATTTTATATACCATTTTGAAAGTGTTTTACATGACAACCAACATTTCCAAAAACTCTTGTTTTGTTTTCCAGGAAAAAATATTTTAGGTAGGTAGGTACAAACAAATGAAAACTGAATTGTACTTGAACGTAATGTACTAATTTTCTTAATTGTTGACACGAATTGGTGGTTTTTTAATCGCATTATAAAAGAATCCAACAACTAGACAAACCAACCTACATTATGGCATCTACGTGTATGGTTTTAATAAAGGTAAATACTATTGTACATATTATCATATTTTTTTCACCTTGCTATCCAACATTATTTAACTTATTTTCCCATTTGCATAATTAAATGGAAAACTAACAAGAAGAAATCCAAAAGAGAGGCAAAATAAGTCAGCAAACAAAAAGTGAAGTGAGGGCTGGGCAGAAAGGGTAGGTAGCCAAGGGGGCAGGGGTTGAGAGCTTATGGCTGGGAGTACCCCACTATTGGGGAGGTCCCTCTAGTTAATTCTATTTACAGTGAGTCAATCTCAGTACTACTACTGACATTGCTCTTGAAGTAAATAGCACACTTAATTTGCTAAAGCACGAAATATAATAATAAATGGTCAATTTCCTTGTACAATTTAAATTTTACAACCATATTTATTGCATTTTAATAAACGTTTACCTGTTTTATCAATTTTTTAACTTGTAGTAACATTGATAAATTTGTTTAAATATTTAATTATACATATGTATATCTATTATCTGTCAACATCACATTAATTAATTAAAAAGTACATATAATAAACAAAATAATAAAATAAATAATTATCTTTTAATAGCCTGATAATACCTTTTAATAGTATTAATTAATCAAGTACTGTTATGTAGATATTTATGTATTGACATTATAATTTAACAATGATTTATATTATGAAGTTAGCCACCAAATAATAACAATTTATTGTTGATGGTGTTTATGGCATTAATAAGTAATATTTGTAGGCAAACAAAAACATCATGGTCTGATCAATATACCTCACAACCGGTCCAGAATAACATAAAATTAAGAAGTTGCTATTATATCTAAATTCATATAAATAATTACCAGTTTACAGCCACTTCAATTTAAACAAAACCATCATCAGCCATTCTATTTGGTTGGTGCCCATTGCGGATGGATAAATTTACATTAATTAATACTCCTGTCTCTCCAAAATATTATACTAAAATGTTTTTGACAGTTGTATACTGTCATCTTCCGTTAATAAAATAAAAAAAAACAGGTTTATTTCATTTTTAGATCATTAAATCAGGTTAGGAGCATAATACTAATATTTTATTCTATTATACATAAGTTAGAAGGTGCTTTATTAACTTAATATATTTTATGAGCAGTTGTGCACTTTTAAATTGTTATAGGTAGGTTTTATTAATTATTGTTTTGACTTTCACTAATTATTTTTGTTTGTCCCAAAATACACACTTAATATTGTTTATCGCATGACTTTATATTTTTATTGTAGTAACTGAAGATGACAGCTTAGAGCTGTCGAAATTATTTTTTAGTGGTCCATAATATAGTGAAGTGACTGAGCAGTATTTATTTAAATCATCAGCCATCCTTTAGGGCATAATATGACCTTACATATTATATATTCTGTTAGTTTCCACAACATACAATTAAAAAAATTAAGACTATTCATAATGGATTAAAAAATCAAGAGGGGTCTAAATTAAAAAAGAAAAAAGGTTGTGATTCCAAACTATTTTTTTTGCAATCTGCTTAACTATATACGTGCCAAATTGTTTGGGAATATCTATGCTGGTATAGAAAGCTTTGTAGAGCTTATAAGCTCACATATGTACATAATGTTTCAGTTTATAAATACCAAATATACTAAAACATCACATATGTAGGATCTTTTTAATTTATTTTTAACAAATTAATTACTTTTGAAATAAAATGTTTTGTTGTAAAAACAATTTTATACATCATTATTATAGCTTAAACTTGCTAAATTTTAATCTAATTAAAATTTTTAAAGATTGTCTCTTTAAGCTAATGGTACTAACTGTAAAAAACAAAACAAAAAAAAAATCAGATTTTCTTAAGGATTTTTTATGCTGGGAGAGTCTCAACACAAAAAACTGATAAGCAACTTAAGTAAAGGTTTGTGCTGAATAACTAAAATGAAGCTCGCAAAGAATATGATAAGTTAAGCGAATTAAAAGAAACATAACTTTTAGGCTAGTGATCTGTAACTTCACACCCAAACTATAGCGAATAGGCAAAGTTATGCCTACTAAGAGTGGTTTCAACTTGAATTGATAGCACCAAATATATAAATGGAAGTATACTCAATATTATTTTTTATAAGAAGTTATTGTTAGATATGCAATAATTTATTTGTTTGTATAATATACTGTGAATCCTATCAATTAAGGTTTTTTATTTTGCAATGAAATACTTGAGTTGTGGTACCATCACAGGCAATATGTAGTGAGTGCTGTGGTGCTATAAAAACAAGCAAACGTGTCAACCAATGGTCATTGAAGGTTGAAAAAAATTGATACTCCTCAAATTATATTCAAAATCGTTGACAATCTTCATTTAAACCCTTCCCCTTTACTTCTAAAGTAGAATATATAAAGGTGTTAAGCATAAATAAACACATAACAAACTCAAACTTGATTATGCCATGAGTATATGAGTGAAAGAACCATTACTTTTTTTAGTATTAGCAAACAAAGAGTAATGAATACATTTTTTTAATGCAATCTAAGTTTAATTTTTAAATATTATTATGATCTGTGTAAGGAATATGAAAGGAAATAAAAATATTCTGAGCACATAGTAAACTCTTTTATAACAAATATTATAAATTCAAATAAAAAAAAATTTGATTAATTTATATACTTCAATGTCAACACTTATAGCCAAAATAAGAATAATACTATCAAAACTTTACATACAGGTACACTTCAGGGATGGCAGTGTGGGAGATCAGGTTCTCTTTAAAAAATCGGAGGATGGCCGAAATTTCAAAATTAAATACAATAAATACAATTGTTTGCACCTCGAAAACCACACAGTTAAATACACTGTTTATTAATATCACTGAACATCTTTATTGTAAATACCAAATGGTACACTTGTTTGAGAAAATATATAATTACTACTGTTATTTTTTTCTTTCATTGGTACATTGATAACTTTGGCTTTTTTTCTCACTTCGGTGTCACTGGTGTGTTTTTTAGAATCTGTTGAATCTTGTGGATCTTTTCTAACAGGCAGCTTTTTCACCTCTTGGTCTGAGCTAGAAACAGTCCCACTAGAATCACTACTGTCTGATGATGACGTTTCATGCCTATCAGTTTTCTTTAATTCTAAATCACCAGAATTAATGTAATAACCTCCAAACTTGGTGTCCATGTTTTCAGGCAAGCCTTCCTCATTTGCATCTGTGTTGTCAATAAAGGAATCTTCATCATCATACCCTGCTCCCAGCTCTGCATAACTGTGGTATCTGTTATCGGAAAATTTAAGCTTTTTACTGTCAGACTTTCCAACTCTGTCCCCCCTTTCCCTTTTTTCAATTCTTGCCCTTTCTTCATTCAATAATTTATTATAATTAAGAATAACATTACAGTCTCTATCTAAGTCTACATTCAATCTAACCGACTTATGAGGTTTTTTTGGAGGTTCACTAGAACTGTTCGACTCGAAAGGATTTTTAAAAACGGGCATTTCTGACATATAACAAAATAAAATATAAACAAATCACACTTAAATCAGGAGGTTATAATATTGTTAACTTGCTGTTTGTAATCTTAGTATGCAGTGTTGGTTGGCGTTATGGACGATTAAATAATAAATAAATAAAATATAATGTTATAAACTAAACTTGATGTTTAGTAAACATTTTCACATAATTTACCAATTGCTTTTAATATTCAAATTTGAACCAATTATCTTCAGGATGTTAACCTAATTTAGCCAGAATAGTTATTAACAGTAACAATAAATAATAGTGACATATAAATCAATATTTTCCCCCCAGATGAGAATCAAACTTCCAGCCGTTTCATGACGTCCTATTATCTATAATAATATTTTAGTCCGCTTTACCGTTGATATGTAGAAGTCAATCCACCAGATCATTTCAGTGTTTATCAGCCATTCACTCCAGTGATTCATTGCTCATCGTCCCTAACACACTAAACACTCAAATGGCCGGACGGACCACCACATACCTGCTCTGCCGCAAAGGATTTTATTTATGTTAAAACCTACAAACGCCTCCTGGCTTTACTGGGGTTACTGTACTCTCGGAACACTGCTGTTTTATGTTGGTTAATTTCTTGTTTGTTCTACAACCCTAGACTGATCTTTGGGTCTACTGGAACCTGTGCTGTAGTTTCAACAATTTCTATCGAGCTATATTGTCCAACAACACTGTTGTTACTACAGTTAAACATTTTTATTTGTAATAGGCTTAGTGCCTAGACGGTTTGGGGAGTGCATGCTTTTACAGGCTCGCCACCTCAGTGGTTTATGCTCAACTTAACGCTAATTCCCACCAAAAATATTAGTATTCTTCATTTCATTAATATTCTATTCATAATAGTAAACTAATATTCTTCATTACTTCCTCCGACTACATTCAAATCCCTCGCAGGTATGAACC
Source organism: Acanthosoma haemorrhoidale (assembly GCA_930367205.1). Lineage (NCBI taxonomy): Eukaryota > Metazoa > Arthropoda > Insecta > Hemiptera > Acanthosomatidae > Acanthosoma > Acanthosoma haemorrhoidale. The sequence continues at coordinate 125,380,337 of OV884011.1, read as the reverse complement.
AATAATTCTACTTCTGTAGGAAAATCTCCCCCGTTGCAAGCAAGAAGTTGCTCACTTGCATAACGACAAGACACCACCGGCATGCAATCCAGCACCCCAAATTCCTACCATACCATCGTCAAATTTGTCCAAGGACATTGAATCAAACCTTTCACTTACCAACTTAGAGAACGAAAACCATAACGGGTCGTGTTCAAAAACCTCCAACCCTTCACTCCTGGAGCCAAGATCAACAACAAACTTTAACAGATCGGCTTTAAGGTCAGTGACGCCTGCAACACTACTCACTGAATAAAATAAACTCCACTCCTCTTATTCATTGTGAATTAAGAGCCTGCCCGAACAATGCAGATATATTTACCCTTCACTCTCTTCTTTATACATAAATTAAGGAGGAGGAAGCCTTAAAAAAAAAAAAGAAATCGCACTCACTGCTAGGGGTTCTACCTCATGAAGAACTTCTGTTGGAAAACTTTGTTCGTGTGAAGTGTGCTGCCCCTCACCAAACTAAAACAATACTCTGAAATCCGGTAACTCCCGGCAATCTTCACTTACTACTCTTTTCAGCACCCAGCTAACTATATGGGCTATGTGGTCTCACCAGAAACACCTCAGCAGCCTCCAAGCGACCCCAACTCCTCTGCGTACTGCTCTCCCAATAAAGCTGTTACTCTACATACTCTCCAATCCTATATATCCTCCCTAGGTCCCCACTTTATTGCCGGAGGATATTTCCATGCCAAACATCCATCCAACATCCAAACATTTGGCTGTATAACCTTGAACTCCCAGGGAAACGTCTTCAGGTTGTTCTTACTTCTCTTCGCTCAATAGTTATCTCTCCTAAACCTATCTACTGGCATTTATCCCGTTCAAAACTCTCTGCCATAGTCAACTATTTCATAACCTCTTGTCTAATCATGTTTCTTCCGACCTATTAGACTCATTATCTGACCATAGCCATATCCTTATTTAATCATTTTCTATTACCATTACTGCAACCAAATACCATCTCTTATTAAAGGTCCAGAGAATCGGAAGTCATTCCAAAATAATCTTGATTATGACACTTTCCTCCCAAAACTCAGGATGACATAGATGACTTCAGTTCAAAACAGTGGACTCACATCAACCACATCAACAGAGGAAGTGGATCGACAGGTAGTTTTCCTGACCGAGGTTATCGTCGATGCAGCTAACACAGCTGTCCCAAAGTTTAGCCCGAAGCCACCCATGCTACAAAAACCACCAGACCATATTCTTCGACTTATTGCATTACGCAATAATTGGAAAAATAACTGGTATAGAACAAGGAATCGTCAGGCCAAGAAAGTTGTAAACTCTCTTACAACACAGATTCGTGGCTTGATGAGGAATTGGAAGACGGCAACGTGGCACGAACGGCTTCATGGCTTACATGGCGATTTCCGTAAGTTTTGGAAGCTCCTAAAGACTACTACCAAGAAGGACTCAGGTGTCCGTCTTCATGACGGAGACACCCTGTACACATCGGAAGAACAGGCTAAAATATTGGCCGACCACTATACCGCAGACAACGCCGCTAGGACAGGTAACTACCACGAACCTCAGCAGCTGAGGACAGGTCAGAACTATATGTTTGTCTCCCCAAAGCAGCTTAAGGCGATTCTTCGCCGGTGTCAGGGAAACCGAGCACCAGGGGGTGACGGGATACAAACGGTATTGCTGAAACAGCTGCTGAGGAGAGGGATTGCCCAACTTGTTAACCTGTACAATTCATGTATCAGGTTGCGATACTTCCCGACAGCGTGGAAACAAGCTATCTTGTTCCCGCTGCGCAAGCCCACAAAGAGAGGCGACCACCCAGCCCACTATCGCCCGATCAGTCTTCTCCCTCACATGGGGAAGATTCTCGAAAAGATAATACTGAACTACCTGAAGGGGTTCTGTTCGGAAAATGCTATCATTCCGTATGAGCAGACAGGTTTTCAGGCTCAGCTGAGTACAGAACATCCGCTTGTGAAGGTACAAACGGAAGCCACCCTTGGTATCAACAAGAATACAGCAACTGCTATGATTTCGTTGGACTGCACGCAGGCTTTCGACTCAGTGTCCCACGGGATGCTATGCCGACAGCATTGTGACTGGGAATGCCCAGAGCAGCTATATACCATGTTGGTTTCGTTCTTGAAGAACAGATCGGTGAGGGTACGGGTGGGTGATTGCCTCTCTAACCCATTCCCTCTGACTTGTGGAGTTCCTCAAGGAGCGGTTTTGTCTCCGGTTCTTTTCAGTATGTACACATCTGAAATTGTTGGGACAAACTATCAGAAAGCTACTGTAATCGCTTTCGCCGACGACATTGCCGTTTACAGCAGCAGCATAAGTGCACAAAGAGCTCTTACACACGCCGAGTCAGTTTGTAACGTTATCAGTGACAGACTGGGCATGTTAAATATCAGCGTAAACGCCGGGAAGACCGACTGCGTAATCTTCTCCCTCCAAAAGGGGAAAAAATCCTTGCCAAAATCGTATAGCGTGGGAGGACAAGAGAGCTCACCAGCTTTCTCAATGCACTATTTGGGTATAAAAATGGATAGCCATCTCCATTTCTCTACTCATTTTAGTAATAAAATAGAAAAAGTACGACAAAGGTCTTACCGGCTATCGCACTTGCTAACTTCACCTAACCTGTCACTTCGTCTTAAATTGATGATATATAAATGTGTCCTCCGGCCAGCTCTGCTGTACGGTGCCCCGCTATTTACCCACTTGACAGACAATACAGCCAAATGTCTCCAACACTTCCAGAATGGAATCATGCGAAAAGTGGTCCGACATACCTCTTTCGAGAGGTTGAAGAACGCTGACCTGCACCCGTTGCTTGGTGTGCCGTCGGTGGGTGAGTTCATCCGCCGGAGACACATTAAGTTTTTTGACTCGTTGCAGCACCTGACAAATCCAGTGTTTAACACTATGACCCCACCACCCCTCCCGCATCGATGGCAACAGACTGTCGGGGAAAAATTAGGATAAGAATTAGTATGTAAGTTAGTTTTAAGGTTGATCAAAAAGGTGAGCCCCATCACCTTATTAGTCAGTTCAGTCAAGTCATGTAGAATGTATATCATTATACTTGTTTATTCATTATATAATTTCTATAAAATAACAAAACCTGTATATAATGTAGTGATGCTACAGGAAATACAAAATAATTTGTAAATAGATTCGCCAGAGGATCTATAATTATATATAATTATCTGTAAAAAAAAAAAAAAAAGGCAAGAAACCCTCGGTAACTTTCTCGCTACCCATCCGACAAAAGATGACTTAACCAACTTACAAGACAACTTCAGGAAGATTTGTAAAAGTACCTTTACAAAACTTTACGGACTGGCTCCTACTTATTAGTCGCTATGGACATACCAAAAAAATCTTATCATCCTTTTGAGAGGTATAAAAGTTCTTGCAGCTCTCAACCAATAAGAACAATGACTGTTCGAAAAACTAACTAATGTATTCATCATAATAGCCACAAATCAATAAATCTTTCTTTAAAAATAAATAGAATAAAATGTCTATCTTCAGTTGAGGAAATATCTATGTAGTGAATTGCTGATGAATGTTTCAGGTTTAAAATTGAGAAAACTGGCATTGATTGTAGCTCCTACCTCTCTGGTTTAGGGTACAATTGGTTACAGTAAGTTATATGTAGCCACTCACCAATTTATTAGCCCTCACAATAAAATACCAGAAAGGTACTTGCGTGACACTGCGAAGTCTCCTGGAATATCTTCGGACGGTGAGCAGTTATTTTTTGGGATGGAGCGAGGTGTACTGACAACCAGTGAACAATAAAGCGATGCAATCTGTGCAACTACACTTCCCCGCAAAAAAAAGTAGTGCATATTTGCTTCCTAACAATAAACTTATTTCGGCTTTATTTCATTTATAATTAATATTAAACCGTTCTCAGTGATAACGGGGCTATAAATATGAAGGAGCCCCTAATAACTATTTTAAAAAAATACACAGAAATTTCTGATCATGGAAAAAAAAAAATTTGATAAATAAAACAAAAAAGTACCAGATTACTCTTCCTCTGGCTTGAATCATAACCTCAAGTCTTCGAGTTATACCTCTTATCAAGCTTTCTGCAACTTCTCATTCGTATCCTCCAACGTCTCTACTAAAGAAGTTCTTCACTCATATAAGTTAAAGGGAGTGGGGTTGACCTGCCGTCTTACACGTCTGCCAAGCTTTCTTTAGGAGTTAAACTGGCTACGAGCTGCCTACCTCAAAGCCCGTATACCCACATCATTGAGGTTTTGCAAAACAAACCTTGACACGTGTGGTCAGGCATTATCCTGCATGAAAATGAACTTTTCGTCAATAAATGGTGCAAAAGGGCTCACGTAATCCAGAATAATATCACTCACGTGCAAATCACCACTAAGAAAAGGCCTCCGGAACACGAAGCTCTGTGTTTGCCGTTGAAGAAATTCGACCCCACACCATCTCTGAACCACCTCTGAATAAAATTCTTTTAGTGACATTATACTCAGCGTAACGGTAACCAGGCCTTCGGGAAACTATCATCCGCTCATCTGGTGTGTAAAGAGAGAAGCGTGACTCATCTAAAAACAGTATGTTGCTCCTAAGCAAGTCTTTTTCTAGCAGTTTCTGAACCTATTGCTACTCCTCAAGTTGTGCGAAGAAGTTGAGCAGTCTGAGTAGCAGTTGAAAATCGATTTCGAGCTTTCGTAGTACAATAAATCGCTCATTTCTTGGCTCTGTCACTCCCGACCGACCTTAACTGTATTTGCGTGTGCACAAACCTGTCTCGCGGGTAATTGGTCTCTGAACAGTAGTTTCAGGTAAACCCAATGCACGGGCTGCATATATTTAGCTTCGGCCGTCTTCCACTAAATCAACAACACGAGCTACTTGTTCGATATTGCAGTTATTTTTGAGGTGAAGCTAGGTATGCTGGAAATCTGTAAAAATGTGAACTACAAAGCGATGTAATCTGTCCATCTATAACTCTAGGACTGGATATCCTCTGTCAACATCGTGTGCTAATCAGCTTAAAAAAGGTGACGTGATCCACTTTAGATCACCTCCCTTATTTCGATGGCTCCTGGGCAAAAACTAAAGAGCAAATTGCTTCTGCCTTTGCTCTTCATCTGCCAAATGATATTGGTCCACATGAAACCATCCTAGACCCTGAACACTGTTTCTTCGTATCCAAACAATTGCAAACACCCTATGCAAATCCTCATCAATCAAACTGATCCACAACAAATTCAAACCTCTCCACTCTCCTACATCGTACAGACCCATTTCACTCCACTATTCATCAATCGATACTCGAAAATCGTCGTAATGGCTTTGGTGTAATTCTTGAAGTTTCTCAGGCCTTTGATGGAGTATGACACCAGGTCTAACTGCTTCTTCGCCTCATAGAAAATCTTTAAGAATGAGAATAGATAAAAAAAGATTTTTTTACACGATACTCCAATCTACTTGGCCCTATGGAAGTCTTAGGGAGAGCCAAGCCCTCCAATATCCTTTACATCTAGCGCCTGCTATTCTGAAGGGCTTGCTCTGTAAACTCAAAGACAAACTTCCTTCCACGTACTCCTTCACTATCTAGTCATATCTTACTGAAAAATATTTCAGCGTACCTATGCCTCTTCTATATCCAACTCATTTTCGTAACTAGCTGGTATCCCTAAGGGCGTGGTGCTCAGTCACATCCTGTCATTTGTATCCTACTTTGATATGACAGTGAATTATTAGTTGATAACGTTGCCATCCTCTCTTCCCTCAGCTTTGCAGGAACACCTTGCTGCTTTTTTTGCATCTCCATATGGAGATTCACGGTGAATCCTGAAAAGTCCACTCATTTCATCTTTAGGCTCCGCCTCTTATTGTGTCCTCCAGTTTTGCTTTTCAACCAATCCATTCCTGTTGAATTCCATGCCATCTATCTAAGACTTACACCTGATAAGCAACTCATAGCCTCCACATCTCGTCCATATGTTAGGAAATTAACAAACAATTCTAACTGCTTCTGCACTCATAGAATATCTTTAAGGATGAAAATAGATAAAAAAAGATTTTTTTACAGGATACTCCAATCTACTTGGTCCTATGGAATAGAAGTCTTAGGGAGAGCCAAGCCCTCCAATATCCTTTACATCTAGTGCCTGCAATTCTGAATCCTCAGGAAGATAGTAAATAATTCCTTCTATATCAACATCCATACCTTTCAAGCTGACCTCAAATCCCATTCATTTAAGATCTAGCCACCTCCCTCTACCAAGACTTCCATTCCTGCCTCCCTGGCCATCCTAATCCTTATGCTAATGCTCTATACTCCCCCATCTCATCCATGGTAACCTAGAGTGATGCCTAAGGTGGAGGTCTCATTACCTCTTTCAAACAAACTAGCATTTTGTTTAAAGTGTTCATAGACTGTCAAGTTAAGTATTTTTGGTTAATAATCTTTTTTCTTCCCCAAAAAAGTAACAAGATGCTCACTGAAGTCCTAAGCACTGTTTAAAATACTAAATAATTGTATAGATTGGATGTAATACTTTCAATAAAAATATAATAAAATAGTAAAAAAACCCGAAAAGACCAGTTACATTACAATTTTTTGTGGAGATTAATTTTATTAGCAACTTATGGACAATTATCAAGCAATACCCAACATTTGCAATATATTTCCACTCATAGGTAAACAATACAATAGGCCATGCATTATTGACAATTATTCAATTTCAAAAATGTAATTCTTGAAGGGTTCTGTTTGATTAACATAGAATGGTAGGTCACCGAATTTAACTGATTTTTTTATGTTATAGGTTCAGGGGATGATTTAAGGTATTGTTCCAAAAGCCAATAATCTGCAATTTCTTACTTACTTTTTAGCTCTATGGTCTAAGTAGGGTCTTGGTACCTCCATTGGGTATCCCTGCCCTAAACACTTTGAATCTATAGGTTCAATCATAACCTGGCTAAATGCTTCTCCTTAATATAGCAGAACATTTTAATCTTTAATTCATATACTTTGACCAGGAAAGAGTGCATAAGTGCTAGGGCATACATAGGGTGGGATCTAAGAAGTCGTCTTTTCTTACTCACTCTTTCTATGGTGCAAGCAAGTTCTTGGCCACCTCCTGCATCCCTGTCTGGGAAGCTATGCCTCCTAATTTGGCCGAATCCTGCTCATGAAGGCAATATAATATATGGCACTAAGATATAATTTTGTCAGAAAAAAATCTCCATTGGGGTCAGACTTGTTATTTATCATTCCCTTTACTAAGTCTAGCCCTAATAAATAAACAGTATAAATCATAGATTTAAAAAAAATAAATAAATAAAAGAAAGTAATTTATTCATTATTAATTATTATTAAATAACATATTGTTAAGCTATGAAGGATATCTACAACGTGGATAATGGTATAAACAACAAACCATATTCCAGTTAGTGTACAAAATCAAAATTTATTATTTTATAGGTTTATTTTTATCAGTAAGTCTACCATAAAGATCTCACATAAGACTAGAAAGATGTAGTTGAATTTAAAATTACACACAGAGTTCACATAATGTGTGTAATAAGAGAACTCTTACATGAATCAATGTTGCGCAGTTTTCAAATACTTTCCATAGTTTTCTTCGTTCATAAGTTCATCTAGTTCTTCTGGTTTTGTAAGAGCTACTTTAAACAGCCAACCTGTAAATATAATCTTTCTTTAAAAATAAATAAGGTAATAAAATTCAAAATAAACTTAATGTTTACATTTTTTCATAATTGTTGTCAATTTGAACAATCTTGAATTCATATAATAATTGTTTGCATACTGGGAACATAATATTATGCAATACTCTTATACTCAAGGGGCACCAATTATAAAAATCGCATTCATCATCTTTAGTTAGCCTAATCAACTATGAAGTAATAAAGGTGTGACTGACCATCAAGTTACATAAATATATATGCTTCAAATATATTTAAAATACAAATATAGTTCACAAAAATTGTGATCCCCACAGTATTTTTCTAATTTTCTTGACTGCACATTAATTTAAACTGCAGTGTTCATTGTTTTAGACTAAGCTTATAGTGAAAATTGAAAACTTACACATTCAGATGCTTAAGTAGTGAGATAATTAAAATATTGATATTAGTTTCAGAAAATGTAATTGTGAAATATCTTGCAGTTATGTTACCATAGATAAATAATTATCAACATTGTGTAGATTAATCTTGAACTAATCTTGATAACATTGTTCACAAAAATTGAATTGAGGAGTAAACCAGCTAATCTAAGATAAAAATTCATACAATGATGTTTGCTTATTTAGATAAATAAATAAAGGATATTATGATAATTCATAATGGAAATGGGCCATGGAATTTTCATAGTAAAATGAGACATTGAAAGCAAATAGAGCTACATTTCCATAGTCCTATGACTGCAGAAATACAAATAATGATTGTTAACAATTGCAGATGACATGTAGATGAGGATTTTTCTTTTCTAAATCAAAATTTTGAGATATGATTTAACAAGCATAGATACAAATGTAATCTGCTAATAACATACAAAATTAAGTTATCTCAGATAAATTTAAAAAAAAAAGAAGTATTTATTCGAGCATTTTTTTCAGATTAATAACCTTATACACTCCTGACCAAAGAAAAGGGGTATTCCCTATCAGTTACAAGCCCTTTCTAGTAAGAGTGAGACTGCTAAGTTTATGCCGAGGTACTGCCATATATTGTAATGAGGATCAAATTCACACTGCTTAAGTCCAGAATAACTGTAACCTAGGCTAACTGTAAATATGCTCTGCCATTAATTATCATTTTATAAATTATATACTTTCATATCCCTATTAATTGTCTTTATTGTTAGACAAGTCTACTGAAGGCAGAAAAGGTGAGTTATCCTATCAGGATTCGCCCACCTTTATTTATCTAGGTGAAATAAAATTCTATTAATAAATAAGAAAATATATATCATCATACTAAATTTTATAAAGGCCTTTCAACAGTCTTGGCTGTTGTTTTCTGTTTAAAACATGGCTGTAACCTAAAGAGTAGACAACTATCCAACATAATTGATAATGCCATTGAGAATATAATAACACAATTTTGAAAAATACATATTTACTTCTTCTAACTCACAACTGGCCTATTTATATAGGGTAAAATGTTTTTTAAAAAATGCAGTGTCTGTCTCGAGAGAACTAATGACCTTGCCATAATGGAGATATGCTAACTGCTATTCTGTTAGAGGCCTCATCCCCCTTATGTCAGAATAAAACTACATTGCTTTGACTAATAATATCTTATTATATAAAATTGACAAATTATGTATATTACTAACTCTAAAGCTTCTTAAAAAAATAGAATAACAAAAGCATAAAATTAAATGAGTAAATGAAACATAAATCTATTTTTGGATACCTTAAGTGTTATATTTATTTATGCAATCTACATATACTCATCTATTATAATATAATAATGATACCTTTTTCGTAACAGGATTCATTTATAAGTGCAGGCCTTTCTTCTACTTCAGTGTTTTTTTCAGTTATCTTGCCTGATACAGGCGAGTAAATTTCAGAGGCGGCTTTCACACTTTCCAATGCTCCAACCTCATCTGTAATTTATAAATTCTTAAATAGAAAAAATTATCAACTATGCATAAAAAAGTGGATTTCAAATATCATACCACTCTGAGATATTTCCGTCCCTATTTCTGGCAATTGGGCATACACTATATCGCCTAAGGATTCCTGAAAATATTTTATTTAAATCATTATATCGTCCTGAATATATTTGTATCTGGGTGTTACAATTACACCAATTTCATACCTGAGCATGGTGTGATATACCAATAATCCCAATGTTCCCACTGACCTGGACCCATTCATGTTTGTCACTGTAGAAGCGACCTGGAAATTCAACAGTAGTTAATCCTTAATAAGTATCTTTGTAATGATTCTTAGCTGCAAGTAGCATTACTTACTCTTAACGCTTGAACAGTAGTTCCTGCTCACATTCTGATTGCATAATCTAATGGACTTGATAGTCCGGCAGGAAAATGGCAATATCTGATGAAAAGCAGGCTGCACAATTCCCAAATACCTCAGAGATTGAGCCATTTGGACTGAAGGCATCCTTAAACTACAAACTGTTTGTGATATGAACAAAATGTGATTACTATCTCGATTTGCGTAACAGATATTTTATCTTGGACCCCAATGGAGTTCAGAATTATCGCTAATCGCACTTATCAATAGTGTTCCGATTCGGGAAATTACGCCTTTGAATTTATTTTTCTTTGTGAGGATTCAGAAAGAAGGAAGACTTCAAAAAAATAAAATAATTAAAAGTAAGCAAAGTTTAATCAAATTCAAATTCGTGTCTAAAAGTTGTCACTTAAAGTACGCCTTATCAGGATTGATAACACCAAAGAGGAATGGTAGCAACATGGATGGCGTGAAAACATTCCGAAGAGAACTATAGAAGTCCCATATGACGATGGCGTAAAATGATGGTTCAGTTATGGATGTCGCAGTCGTGAGATTTGTATAACATCAGAATGATTACGTATTTTAAAGGTTAAATGTCTTCATAAAATAAAAAAACCATATTACATAAGTTTTATGTAACAGGTAATTCAAAATGATGTGATTATATCCTTACTTTTTCGGAATGTCCTCTCAAGTTCACTTCTATGTTGAAGTCCAAGTTTAATTTTCAAATTTGTAAATAATTAAATAAGGCTTACTTCCTAGTAAGGAAAATTCTTGCTTGTTAATAAAAGAATGATTTTCATGCATTGTATTTTTCCTCCGGAAAATAAATAAGAATCATTGATGATTCAAGAATATAATTTAAGAAAGTTGTAATGACAGTTTTGAGCTACCTATTAATATTTACCTTTAAAATTATAATTTTTAACTTCTATAATTGTGAATTTACAATGTATATTGCGTAAAGTTTTATTGACAAATATATTTTGTATTTAATTTAACAAGTCCACTATTAAAGTAACCAAAGATAATCGAGTTGCATTAGGGACATTTTAGTTCAGAATAGAAGCTTGCGGGAATCACTAGGTGTAGAATAGCCAGCTAGATTATGAAACCATAACCGAACTTTTAAGGTTCCATTATCGTATTTTCCAAGGAAACTTAAATGAATATGACATTTCTATGAGAACAATTGAGGGTCTAGACCAGGTATGGGCAACCTTTGACATGTTATGGGCCAAACTTTAGTGTGCAAATACGTTCGCGGGCCGCGTTTAAAAGTAGTGCATTTTAAAGTAGTGTTCATAATTTTTAGCGATAGATATCAGTCAGCCATGAAATAATACGACAATGTTATTACAACACAATTTATTAAAATAACAAAATGAAATGAAAAAATAGGTACCTACAGCATTAAATTAAATCGTTAAATTTAGAATTGTTACAAACTACGAAAGTTAAATAGCGACACCGAAATCAATGAGACACTTGAGCTTGAATTTGGGAAACTAATTCATCGATGTTTGGATTAATTCCACTGGTACAAAGACGTAAAGAATTTTCCAAATTATCGTCAGTCAGCCTTGTACGATGTTTTGATTTATTAACTTTCATCAATGAAAAGAACTGTTCGCATTTATAAGTACTGCCAAACGCACAAATCAATCTTCTTGCAAATTTTCTAAGCTGCGGAAAATGGTCTTCTTCGAGGTATTTTTTGTAGAAATCGCACAACTCCACGTCTTCAAATTTAGATTTTAGGAGTGAGTTTTCTTGAATCTCGATCAACTCCATTTGCAAGTGTATTGGAGCATTTTGTACATTACTTTTGTTGGAGTAGCAAATAAATTGAAACAGTCTTCCATGTGTTTGAAATCGCTAAATCTGATCGAAAATTGCTCCGACAGTAACTTGAGTTCTTCAGCATATTGAGCGTAAGCAATATTTTCATACGCAGAGAGCGTGGTGAAATGGTAACTGTTACCAGACAGCATATGTGCCTCCCACAAGCGGATTTTGTTCTGAAACGCTTTCAAATGGCTGTACAAATCATTTACTAACTGTCCTTGTTTTTGAAGTTTCAAATTTAAATCATTCAAATGGCCTGTAAGGTCGACAAGAAATGCTAAGTCACATATCCATTTTGCGTCACTCAATTAAGATAGTGGTTTATCTTTTATTTGCATAAATTCTGCTATCTCATTTCTAAGCTCGTAAAACCGTTTCAGCATTTTCCCTTTGCTTAGCCATCTGACTTCACAATAATATGTTACGTCGTCATACTCGGCTGATATTTCATCCAAAAACGCCTTGAACTGACGATGGTTAAGCCCTCGGGATCGAATAAAATTGATGGTTTTTACTACCACATTCATAACATTCTGGAGTCGAATGGACTTAGAACACAAGTTCTGTTGGTGGATAATGCAATGAAGGACTATCAAACCATCTTTTTGCACATTTAATTCAGTTGCTTTTTCATTCAAAATTCCGATGAAACCTTTACGTAAGCCGACCATAGAAGGTGCACCATCTGTGCATACTCCAACTAATTTCGACCATGGCAAGCCAAAACTTGTGAATACCTTTTGAACTTCATTAAAAATGTCCTCTCCTGTAGTGGTTCCTTTTAGCGGCTGTAAAGCAAGCAATTCCTCAGTAATAGTGAATTCTTTATCAACACCTCGAATAAATATAGCCAGTTGAGCTATGTCAGACAAATCGGTGCTCTCGTCTAATGCTATGGAAAATGATTCAATACCAGTCATACGGCCAGTCAATGTTGTTTTTATATCATTAGCCATCATTTCTATACGTCGTACAACGGTTCGTCTTGACAAACTAATTTTTTCAAATTCATTTTTCTTTTCAGGACACAAAACACTGCAAACTTCTGACATACACTCCTTGATAAATTCTCCTTCGGCAAATGGTTTCAATGACTTTGCCAATTTTGAACTAACTATAAAACTAGCTTTCACAACATTATCAAGTTGTGTTCTTTGTCTATGAAATATTTGCTGCTGTTTTTCCAAATTTGCGGTAAGTTTCTGGATTTTGTCTTTTCTTATTTGTCCTGTCAGTGAGAGCAGCGTAGGATGCTTAGTTGAGTAATGCCTCTTTATATTGAATTCTTTCATCACCGAAATGGATTCATTACACATCAAACAAATAGGCTTACCATTGTGCAAGATAAAGAAGAATTCTTCAGTCCATTTTTCTTGAAACTGGCGACCCTCTGCATCTACTTTTCGTTTCCTTCCACCAGACATCATTTTCATTTACTTATCGTTCGATAAACTTAATAAGAAAATAGGTATAATTAGTAAGCACTCAAGATGCACACAAAGACACAAAGCAAACTTATCACCACGGTAGCTCGAATAGGACTGAACTAAGTTCCGGCCATCCACCCGCTTATATAGGCAAAATGAAGGAATGATCTAGAATCGTCTAGTGTAGAACAATACAATTGCGAAGCAATAATCCTTTGTTGCGCCGCCAGTGTGGCGGCAAACATCAATGGCTTTGAACTTTGATGTTTGCCGCCTCACTCTTTGATGATCACCGCCACTCGGCTTGCTCGCTCACTTGATTCCATGAGTATGAGTAAGTAGTGTATTTTTTTTTTTTAAATTGGGTTTTTCAAAATGTCTCGCGGGCCGGATCAAATCTTACAGCGGGCCGGATCCGGCCCGCGGGCCGGCTGTTGCCCACATACGGTCTAGACTTTGGTGGCTGGAGGGAGTGGCCCAAAATGGGAGGGGTAAGGAATTATGGGCTATATTGTCCTACCATGTCTTTTAACACCTGCCTACTTTTTAGAGCTTGAGAAGTTCTCCATAATTTAATTTGAACTCAAGTGGCTAAGGAATTCTGGCATTATGTCATCAAGACAAATGGATTCTGCCTATTTTAATCAGCTTGAAATCAGTCCTGAGCAGATCATCCCCCCCCCTCATGAAAGACAGTGGGTGATAGGCAATTGTTCCTCCAGGTATTACCTCCATTGCTTTGGAACAAAAAATGCACCTTGCATTCCATTTAGCCATTGCCTAACAATCTCTGAGAAAGCCATCAAGTATTGATTTGACCTCACATTGGCATTTTTTACAATAATAAGCTTTGATTCGTTCCTGGAGCGAATAATAAAACAGTTTATTTGATTCATTGTACCACTATCAGGGGACCTGAGTGTTTCTTTATAAATATACTTTTGCGGAAAGAGAATATTTCTATATGTTAAATCATTTAACACATGATCAAATTATGTTCAATAGAGCAACCAAATTAATTTTATAAATGTTAAAATAAAGGGTATGCCTTACAATTTGAGTATTTAATCAAAATGATAGACAACCTGGTTAGGGTAAGGGTATGCTTACATACTACTATCTACCAACTACTTGAATTTTATAAAAAAAGTTTAATTTTTAATTTAAAAAAATATCTAAATGAATTTTATCAGAATCACACAATACATATACTTCGTAATGATTATAACATTAATATTATGTTCATATACAAATCTATTAATTTTTTTAGGTATTAAGATTTTAAGTACAATTTCCTGAATAAAAAAATATGTACTTGTTTCATGCAAAAATCTAAAATTAAATAGAACCAAAACAAAATCTCTGACTACTATTTTGGAAAATCTATTCATTTAGACATTTATAAATAGAAAACTAGCATAAGCATGCAATTTGTACCTAAAAAATGTAAAACTTCATTTGAAGGTTTTTAAATATTGCTATTATAATTGAAAATATTTTATGTATGCAATAAAAATAATTTAATTAATCATTTGTAATCAAATTATGATTCCAAGTTAAGGGGAATAACTTGATAAGCATAAGAATAACATACAAACATAAAACAATTAATGCAAGAAAAGGAATGAGAGTTTCCTTATTTTTGTTAATACATTGTTATTCAGTAGTCATGTTTTTACACAAACAATGAAAATCAATAGCATCCCATCTTTTAATTTAATCTTTAGCTTGAAATATTTATTTCAACCATGGTACTCCAATCTCACACCTATTTTTTTTGTTGGTGGGAATCTAAAAATATTGTTTTTTTGGGGAAAGAAAACAACAAAATTTTCAAATATTAAAAATATAAATATTTTATTTATGCCTTTCAAGTTTAATATAAAAACAATATTAGGGTAAATATAAATTTTAAAACAGTCCTATATTATAGGACCGGCCATTGGGATTGTGAATTGGTGTCTGCACAGGCTGAGAGACACACCATTCATACCATACAGTCTTCTTATCTGATAACCTCCACATATGGACAAT
The DNA here is from genome assembly GCA_930367205.1 of Acanthosoma haemorrhoidale. Lineage (NCBI taxonomy): Eukaryota > Metazoa > Arthropoda > Insecta > Hemiptera > Acanthosomatidae > Acanthosoma > Acanthosoma haemorrhoidale. The sequence goes on along the minus strand of OV884011.1, from coordinate 125,364,985 downwards.
CAGGTCATTTCCTTTTTGCAACTTTATAGGATCCTGTGAAGAGAATGACACATATAAAATAGAATAATTTTCAAAACAGCTAAAATGTTATATAACTTCTATAATATAACTGATCTTAACACATTTGTTAAGAATGACAATTAACCGTTTGCTTGTTCTTTGAAAAGATAATAATAGGGGGCATTTATATATATTTATTTGCTTAAGATCTAACAGTCAACGTCAACTTTTGCCGAGTCAGAAGAGGTAGGCTCTACTTTTAAACAATCCTATTTGGTCTGTCTGTATGTACATTAGCGGGCGTAACAATGGTTCAATTGATCAGACATTTAAAAGATATAGTCTACAAAAACTTAAAATATGTTGATTAAGTGATGGTTAAAATATACGGGGAAGTGTGGAAAAAAATGAAATGCATTAAATTTTGTTAGCTTGTAAGATTTCTAAAATCACACCTCAAAAACTATTTAAGATTTAAAGCTCTACTTTTTTGACATATGACATTTAATATTTTAGTTATTAATGATTTTCATTATTTGATAAAAGCCAATTTGCAGTGCCAAGGTGGTTCAACAAATAAAATGTTTTTTTTGATCGGAAATTCAGAGAATTTTTATCATAATAATGAATAAATATTCAAGAAACTCTAGGGAAGGCCTATAAGTATCTTTCCTTTCTGTGTCCTTTATTTGATTTACATAAATTTCAAAAAATGTATGATTTAGTTCAAAATTGATATGACCTAATTTATGTCAGCAAAACCAAAAAAAATATTTTAAATAATAAAAAAAGATATATTAATTAAATAGTAATAATAAGGTTTTTATTTTACTAATTCAAAGACCTTGTTTAAATATTTAATCTGTAAAAAGCTTAGTCTAAGAGAAAAATTAATAAGAAGTGAAATACAGACCTTAATAGGAAAGTATATGGGAAACCAAGAGAACATTCCCTTGGAATGGGATTCAGGAATAATACTCAATTTAACATCTTTGTAAAGGATGGTATCGAAATATCCTGCAAAGCCATGAAGAACACTATCTTGTTCTACTTTGAATTTGAATGTTTTATATCTCCTATTATCTGCTTCGTCATCTATAGTAGGATTATTTTAATTAGAATTAACATTAGTCCCATTTGTTTTGAAATAATAAATAATAGAATACTCACCTCTATTAGGGTGTACAAATGTAAATGCTTTCTGCATAGGTGCGATGGTGTAGGTATTCAGTTGATGGACAACATAAGGCATTTCATATCTAGAAACAGGTAACTTTCCACTCGGTACAGTATTATGGCTAGCTTCCGCATGAAGTTTACAAGACTGTATTGGTCGAAGATATGACGAGTATTCACAAGGTATACTAATTCCATCATCTGAGAAAAGAATTATTTATGTTGTAAGTCGAATAAACTTAATCATACCATATAACATATAAAAAAAAAATCAAGTTGTATGTGAATGCATTACACAATAAGTACATTACAATTGAAAAATCCACTTTAATAAGAGTTATAATGACTTATTACAATTGTCCCCCCACTGGACAAGAAGGCCCAAAACCTAATAACATATAATACATACTGTTAATTAGGGAGTCGAGATTTTCAATTAAATATCCTACTCACTACGATACTAAGACAATTATTTTTTTTATCACACTTAATTAATTTTAAAACTTTATTTTTTTTATGGGCTTGATTTTAGTTTTAGTACCATAGAGGCATCAAACGGATCTACCATGAACTTACTACCATGCAAAATTTCATTCCTCCACATCCAACAAGGAGTTAACGTTGAGAATATGAATTTAAAGCAGTTTAAATGACCTTTTGTGATTACACAAATGATTTTATTTTGAGCATCATCAGGACATAAATTGTAACTATCATGCAAAAATTACATATTGTTTAAGAGGAGGTTAAGATCCTGAATATAATTGTAGTATATTAACAGTAAGACTGAAATTTCGAGTGAATTTGAACAGTTATGTAATAAAGAATAATTTTCACCAACTGAACATAGTATCCTTCTATATAAATATCTATATTTAGTTTTTCTATCATATTGTGATGTTTTGGACTTAATCAGTCCATTATCATTATCCATGTTGTGTTGTTCCTAAAGTAACAATAATAAATATTAACATAAATTGATTTCCTCCTCTATATATTCTGATGGTGGGCATTGCTTAACATTTTTATGGAATGGTGTATGTCAATTAGTCAGTCTTATGTATGGCATTAGTTGCAGCTAAAGGTTACTGTGTGTTGTCAGTGCACACCTTCTAAGTAGCAAATATTACTAGTTATGTAATAGTTTTGTCCAGCCAATTTCCAATTAAAAAACAGAATGAATAACTACATAATTCAAAAAAGTCTTGAAATATTGTTTATGGCCTAACTTTGCCGGAGGAGCTTCCAAAAAGATTACATAGCTCCTACCATGGGAGGACTACAATAGAAGAAAGCCAATATTATTACCAATGTCAAAGCAATGTTGAGAGAAAGGTTTCCCATGTAGCTAATCTTGAAACTAAACAAATTATCCGAGTTTGTGAAAAATGTTTAAAACTTAACCAAGATCCATGGATAATGAGATTTTGAAGTTTAAAATATTTCCATAAACAATGTTTTATTTTATACTAATTGTTAACATAATTAAATGATAGGTAAATAAATAACATAATAAATTCAATAAATATAAATTTAATATTAAACATAATTTTAAATGTTTTATACTTATACTATAAGTTGTATAAACATAAGCTATTTGAAACTTCAGAAAACTAATAAATCAATGAATGTAATTGAATTCTATAAATATATATGTATTTTTACTATCATTGTACTTTTAACCCACAGACAATAAGCAAAGCAGACCATTGTGGATTATTGGGACTTCACTGTATTAAGTAACACATAACAAGTGACTAACAGAGAATATTAGTCAATGATGCGTATTTGTGATAAAATATTCTACTGAACTAACATACCTTTAAGTAAGTGTTGGGCACCATCGAGACACTCAGGTGATAGTTCATTGTCTCCAAATGAGCCCAAAAGCTCTGATATTAATATGTCACCTTTTTCTGGAGGATTCCAGTCCCTCATATCAGAGCATATAACTTCAACAGTGTCCTTCCAGTCTTCCAACTTATTTGCATACAACCTGATCAAATAATAATATACATTTGTGTTCAATAACAATGTTGTTATAGAAAAAACAGGCTTTTAAAACTCACGTTACTAGAGCATTTACATTCTTTTCAACGCAGTACACCTTCACCTTCCTCTTGGCAGAAGTAGCAGCTAGAAGAGTTGCATTTACAAGTGGCCCGCGACCAGCACCAACCACCATTACAACCCTTAAATAGTTACAAATCTGATAATCTATTTTTATTTTAACAATATAATAAAATGTTAAAAATTCATATAATTGGTAGTTAATTTTATATTCCTAAATGAATATTAGAAAATTAATTAAGTGAGAAAGCCAGGAATCTTTAACTATGAAACTGTCCTGTTGTTGTGATTTGAGAGCAAGTTGTTGGGTCAGTAGATCGGCATATAAAATTTTTAGATAGCCAAAAAATTTTTATTTCACTCTGCCACCAACACTTGTAACAAAATATTGTCATCAAGTGGCTATAACATAGACATATCATTGTTATAACGTTTATAAAGCTGTACAAATATACATTAAATCTTTTAAAACGGAATAAAACAAGAATTTAACAGACTTAAAGCCAAGTATTAAATAAAATAGATAAAAAATATTATATCTATCATTTGTGCTAAGTTCTCTGTTTTTTTAATACCTCTTAACAATACCTAGGAAAAGAACACTATGATGTTCACCTCCTTCATAATGAGAAAAAACACTTCACAATTAACAAATTTAAAAATAGTGAAATTAAAAAAATTGACGCAATCAAGTCAAATAATCTTAGCCAATAAAATAATCTGATGACATCACATTCTTGGCAGAGAAAACTTGTATTTATCTTCTTCTCTTCCTTAACATCCTCTTGTGCCGTTTAGCATCAAGGTTTATTGATCACGCAGGATTTATATCTTTCTCTATCCTTGATAAGGATGATATTACCTGTGGCATATCATCTTCTCTTGCCTGTCCCAAATTAGAAATGTTGGTTGTTCTCACAGTGAGTCTGTGGTCTTCCTCGGGGTCTTCTGAAGTTCTTGCTTCTGCTTGAATTTCTTTGGCTCTCAGTCAGGACCAATATGGCAGACAGGTCCTCACCACTTTGGCTGCCTTTATTTAAGAACGTACTTAATAACTGGGGTGTTTAATTCTTCCCTGATTGCCTTGTTTCACGTACAGTCCCTTCTTGTTTTACTAGCCATTTATCATGTATCAGTGCTTCCCCAGATGCAACGAGCTTTCCAAACTGTAAAAAAGGATGGGCATAGGCATCCCATAACTATCTGGAGTTTAGATTTTCATCGTAACTACCTCTCTACTGTGGAGCTGCCCCTCTGATATAACAGGTGGAAAGCCACCCTAAATTAAATTTCTTGTACGTGTTATTGTGCAAAGGTCAGTATATTCTTCAACAACTTTTATATATTTTATTTCTAATTTATTCAATGTTAATATTTCTTATTTTAATAATTTTTATATAAAACAATAATGTGCACTTAGTTATTAACCTTTTAATGTTCTATTTCATTTTAGTGCATAACTAACTACATTATACATGTTACTTTTATTTTATTAAATTTTTTTGTAGGTACAAACGAAACATTACAGTAAAACCTCGCTTATCTGGCCTCCTTAATACGGATCCCTGGATCAGCTTTGTAGACATCTTTTTTATTTAATGTTCACATTAGTTAATAACTTTTATCTGTGATAGCAGGAATGTAACTACAAGTAGGCCAAATATTATATTTTTAGTTTGATTCAATGTACAGTTTCTGCATAGTATAGTATTTTGTTAATTTACTAATAAAAAAATAATTTAATCTTTAAAACTTACAAATTTCTGAACGCAGGGCTTGACAACCAAACATTTAATACTAAATAAAAATATAAGACATATAGTTTTTTGGAGTTCTTCACAAATTTTCTTGCTCCAGATCAAGTAGTGTGTTTTGTTGATCCCGATGCTCCAACTATAATACTGTCTCAATGGCCTCCTGTAGATTCTGCCAATCTGACAAGTAATGCTTTTACATGTACATATGCGTAAATACGAGGATATTAAGAAATAAAAATAACTGACATAAGAGGAAATATGATGTATGAGGTGATATCATATGAGGGGCCCTCAAAACCAACATTTTTGACTATCTCAAACTTCACACTTCTCTTCTAAAGCAATTCTAAACAACTGCCATCTCCTTTCAAGCATCTCTAAAAAACAACTGATTCTCAGCGCCCTCCCCAGCTGATCCCTACTATCCATACCCACTGTTGTTACATTCACTTGCTTTAATTCAAACTTTTCATAATAATGTATTCCAAAATAGATATTTTAAATTATTTCCTAGAAATGACACTACAGTAAATTATGGTAATTAAATGTTTTTTGTTGAGTTTAAAAAAGCTTTACTAGTGTCAGAGGGTGTTATATCCTAACAGAACCTGTGTGATATTGTTCTGCTCTTAGCAGACTTCAGCAACTCTGGATTGCCATTAATCGAGAAGTTGAGAAGCTGCCAAGAACAACCAAGAAAAAATAACTCTAAACAGTGCCTGAAATAACTCTAATTACTGGAGTAATAAGCAGGATACAGATCTAAAGATTACATTTCTGGCCATAACACTTTTCTTTAGAAAAATATCCATTTTGTTCATGTCCATGTATAAAAGTGTTTTACTTACTGTACATTTGTTTCAGCTTCTTCTGGGGGTACTCGGTCCAAGAGAGCAAGATAAATAGCGTGTTTGTACTCTGTATACTTGACAGGATCTTTTTCAAAGATTTCATAGGTGTGAGACTCAAGGTTGTCCATTAATGGTTGCAATGGTATCTGGAGATGATCCTCAAATCCACGAGTATATGGTACCACTGGATCTGTCCAGTTATTCGACTATAATTGAAAAACATTTAAACATTTATAATGGTATCTTATTTTTTACAGATTGATGTCTTAATGTAATAAGCAATGTATATTGGGTTTCTTATTTTTATGTCTGTAACATCTTCAGTTTTTGAGAGCTATCTTCATAAAAAAAAAAAAACCTTGCCTCTTATCTAAATTATTGGAAAATGGTAATACTTGTGTTCCTTATTTATGAAAGTCTGGTTTTAATGTCCATAAACCCGGTATTATCAAATGGTAATTACCGAAGTTATAATCAGCTGATAAAACTTAACCTAAAATACTATGCATACAGACAATTGTAAGACTTAAAGTTTTCAATCAATAATAAATAAGGCATCTCGAGATGACATACTAGTATGCATTTAATGATGACTTTAAGGAGCAACCATCTAAAGATTGGTAAGTAATCATTACTACATAAATAAATCCAATGGCCTAACACCTCATGAAGAGTAGGGTTGACCGAAGGTTGTTACCTAAGTTGGTAGGTGGCACTGAGGTCTGATCAGCATTAGGTGTTACCTCTCAACCTAAAATTAGGTTTTCTTAATTCTATTCACTATTTTATCCAAATAGCTAAACTACACATTTATTCTCGCAAGGCTGAGCTAACCCAGACCAGACCCATCTACAAAAAAATCCCAGGCCAAGCTGAGGTTGGGACCCAGGTCTCCACAGTATGAAGCCAGCAGGCTAACCACTAGACCACAAGGATGGTTCACTGTTATTAATATTAATTAATAATAAATATGAATAGTTTGATGTCAAGTAACACATGTTAAACGACTAGCTACAGGATACTTATACTGTATACCTCAGAAATGTTAACATCAGTTATCTTACAAGTGACTAATATGTAATATAATAAAAGGTTGCTTACTACATAGACGTGATCGATGTATTGTATATAGTTTCTTGGAGCTTCATGCCTAATAATTCCAGAAATGATAGGTAGAGCACCAACTGCAGCACATTGCTTCACGAATCCCTGATGACCCCTAGACAATACTGGATATCCTTTCCGGTTTGTCAGAAATATAGAAGTTGGAATAATGATGGCCTTAATTGGTTCACCAAGCCAACGATTTTGAACCTCTTGGCTAGGCAAGTCTTCTGATAGTACTAATGCAAGCCCCAATCTTCTGTCTGTTGAATTCATATGTCTCATATCACACCACCTTTAATGTAATAGAATTTAAAATTTACTATTACATATACTGTGGAGTTTCAGCAAGATAGAAATATACTAAAAACAAAGAAATGAATATTTAACGACATGATATACCTTGATATGAATGATATTCTTTTAGGCACCTTCATTTTTTTCCCTGAACTTGTCAAGAAACAAACATTATTAACACTGTTATTACTACTCTGCTTTGCGTTATATTTAACACAAAAAGAATGTAAATCTGGTTATTTTTATTTGGTAGCTAGCAATGGAGTCTTTTTTAATTAAAAGTTCATATTAACAGATTGGAGGTTTAAGTTCAACCTTAATTTTTAGGCTCAATAATTTACAAGGCTGGAGCTTTTTAGTTTACTTATATAAAAAATAACCAATTCGTAGCATATTAAGTTTAAGGCAATAGCTGCTATCAATATTAACTTGGTGCTGCCAAAATTGTCAATTTATTAGCTAAAATGCAATAGACATTCCTAAATGAAGTCCAAATTTAAATCATTTCTAGGGTAGATAGCATAAAATCAGATTTTTTCAAAAACATATTTTACGATTTTGAAAATAACATGTAAAGATCTCCCTAAAACATACCTAGTCAATTTTGGATTCCTTTAAATCCTGTAGAAATAAATAAAGTAAAAAAGTGTAAATGTTGGGATATGGGCTCAATACCAGTCGAGATGTTTACCCGAAATTTAGCTCTTTTCACATTAAATAGGAGACGTATCACTTCCACCAATTTATGCCTCATTAATACCTTCAATTTCTTTCCATTGCAAGATTCAATATAGTACAACTACTTTAGGAAAAATGTGGGATTTCCTCTAAATTTAACAAGGATGTAGTATTTCAGCAAATTTTGCAAAACCTAAGGGAAGGAATTGCCACCAAGAAATTTCCTCTATCCCGCTTTTGATTTACATTTATGTGAATTTTCATTAAATATGGCAGGGATACTCCTTAGTATCAAACAGAAGGCCATCCCTAGGTTCGATTTCCAGCTCCCCTGTATGAATTTTATAAAATATTCTATATAATATAGAAACCTTAACATAGAATATAAAATAGAATAAGTTTTAAGGCAGAAGTTGCCAATTTGTAAAAATTCCATCCGGGCAAAACAGACAAGTACCTAATTTTCTTTAGGAGATGGATCACTTAGCCTAAAGAAAATCAATAAATAGAAAAATAAGTAGCTACTTGAAAAAAGAAGTAGCAAATTGAGTTGAGAAAACTGAAATTGAGGTTGATAAACTGAAATTGAGGTTGATATTTAACCAAAACCATTAAATATCGACCATCTAACTCTCCTCATCAACCACGGTCGGCAATTAAAGTGACAACCTGTATTGGTCTTTGCTTTTCACAAAATGTTGCACCATGGATTTAATTTAACAAAACAAAAAATAATATGGGAATCACATTTCCAAATATAACTACTCTTAAATTCCTACTTATTGTAAGACTTGTGGGAAATTTGGCACAAACACCATGGGGTGACCACCACACAATTGGATGTCTGGGAGGCACGGATTGGAGCTCTAGGGGCCACATTTACCCGATTAAATTATTTTCTCCACTAATGGTGATGTTTAACATTTAAGAGCCAATATAAGAATGCTGCGGGTAAGTTAGTTAATAAATGTAAGTTTTTCTTACCAGTCCCAAGGATTATCTTCTTCCTCATCCTCAGACTTATCAGAGCGAAAAACGGCAGTTTTAGGTTTTAGACTTTCCATAGGTACTTCAAACCATATCTGCTGGGAAAGGTTGAACTATATAAGAGTAAACCAACAAAAAAATCATATCTTCAAACAATTTGTTTGAAACAAAAAATAAGCAGCTTACATTTGTTTGATAAAGGGTATTTTCTTGGCACCTATCATATATTATCCGTGAAAGGTTAATATTGTTGCGTTTTTTCAATTTAATAATTGAAGTTTGGATGCCTAAATGAGATATAAACATAAGTTCTTGATTCAAGATTTTTTCACTTTGCAATCTGTAGGTTTCATGATTACTATCAATATCAATATAATCACTGATTCGGCCAATAACGTTTGCACTCCAATCTAAAAATTATTTATACAATTAGTTATAACATTTTTTCTTAATTTCTTTCTTTTAGAATATTAATTTGTTTTTCTCACCCCGTAAGTTAAGAATCAATTCTGATCTGGTGAAAGCTAAAGAATCACGATCCTGTACATTATTTTTGAAGACTCTTTTGTACCTTGGATGTGATACGGGTAGGCATACATGGTCAAAGCTATAAAACAAAACAAAAATTGCATTAATTTCTCAATTTGGGAATTCATAGTTATATGTGACTTTGGAGATGAGCAGATAATTTGTTGGGATATTAATGTTGTTGAAAGACAAATTTGTAAATTTTCATCAAATTTATTAAACCTGATCCATTAACAAGTTTAATGAAATTCCTACAGCCTCCCGATGGATTTACCATTGCCAATTATTATCCGATTTAAGTATCAAAAAATCAGTATAAATAAACCAATAAATCCCACAGAGGCAACTTCATATAGAGAATTCACACTGACAATTATTTGCATACAAATGTAATAAAATTATGTATTTTAATAAATAATATGATGAAAATTACAATTTTTGATAAAATTATGCAATTCCATGTATGATAAAATGGTTTAACTTTGAATAAAATTATGTTAACATTTTACAGACTTAAGCAATCTACTGCTGATAGAGTATATGTATTCTAATATTGCATTTAAATTGAATATTAATGCAATAATGATAGCTGTTTGACAGTCCTAAGTGCTTTACCAATCGTATAACCTTGCGGAGACAAATATTTTCATTTCTTAAAATTAAAACTCCACATTCAGCATTAACATCTAGTACTAATTGCAATTTATCTTTTTTTAAATTATACTTGCATACTTAATTTTCGCCTGTGTTAAATTATTATTACATTCAAATTATTAAAAAAAATTAATTAATTTGAAATACAAGGTTTTTTTTGAGAAATGAGAGGGTATAGCTAAGAAACATTGTATAGTATCTTAAATAATGTATTTTAGTAATACAAATTTAAATCTTACGAAATACTGATAAGAAAACGTTTTAGAAAAAACACAGTGGATTAAAAATTTATCAGGCGTTTAAGAAGTTTTCAACAATTTGATGGGCGCATGTTGGTGAAGTATATTACCTTCATAGGAAAGAGAAGAGATTTATTCATAGGGAAAGAGAGGTGAAAGAAACAAAATAGCTACAGTTGTTTTTTTTAAATCACTTTCTAAATTAAACTTGAATCAAATATAAGGTACAGATCTTTAGCTGTCTCAAGAATGAATGTGCATATGGCAAAAGAACAAAAAAAATTTACTTACCTTGTTTAATTAGAGTGAGGAAATGAACAACAATAAAACTATAGACCACCTCAAAACAATTGAAAATGTCAACAAATCTTATTAAAGAACGATGAAAAACTCTAAACCGCACTGTATATGTTTGGGCATCCTTGCTCACTCCTTACTATAGAAGTAACATATGGCCCCATTTTGGTCCTCATTTGATATTTTAAGTCCCCGCTAGAACTCAATTACTATCTAGTGAGGGAATGAAACAAAACTCTGGAAGATGCTTTTAATACACTGTCTACCATTTTACGATATCTTTAAAACTCTAGATATAAGAATTTTGGATACTTCTAACCTTTCCTTAACAGCCCTCAACATACTGAAACCAAAAAATTAACCATCGTGCCTTAAATTTTTTTTTTTTCAAAACGTAGGTTAAGACAGAGTGAGAGAAAGAAAAATTTGATGTTTAAAAATTGTTTTTTCTCGCATCTTTATAATGGCATCATTGTTTGCTGTTAACAATTATTCTACTAATCATATTCATAAAAAAATGCCTCACATATCGCATATCACATTGCTAGAAAAGCCATTAAGGTGAGGGGACAAATACTTGAAAATGGGAGCCAGAGGAAAGAATAAAAATATGAAGCCATAGGATATACAGGATAAAACTCATACTGATGGTTACTATGTTGTGATGAAGATGCCGTTAAAAGGATCGAATGAAGTAAAAACCTTGTTGCTGAATTATTACTAATAAATAAAAAACAATCTTAGATAACATTTGTAATTTAAAGGTCAGAATCATCTCTTTTAAGTGTTAAACTCAGATACAGATATAATACAACTGATACAAATAAATACAGACACAGAAAAAAACATAACAAAACAAAAAACAAATAAATCTTAAAATTTTGAGAAATAGACTTTTAAACTGTGGGACATTGAAAATGGCATAGTCACAGTTGATATATGAAGAGGTGTAATTATCTCTAACAAAACACCTTTACTTTAGGAAACAAACGATTCAGTATTCAAAATGGGGTTTCCAGCAAAAGAATAATTTAGTATAGGTCATTTAACTATTCCGCCACCTGTAGTTCAGAGATCTGAAACCCCTAGATTTTAAATAAATACGAGTTTTAAGAAAGACATCATGAAACTTATTCATTAACTTAAAGTAATATAATGACTTCTAAAAATGTCTCCCTAGAGAAGTTGCAACATTCCGATTTACTAAAGGTTTCTAGACCAATGTTGAACTGGCAAGATAATCAGGTCCGGCTACTAGTTTTTTTCAACAATCCGATTAACCTACTATATTGACTGGATGAGCATAGGGAGTAACACTTGAGCTATAAATGGCAAGATATGCAGAAAGTAAAAATTAAATTTCACACCCAGTTTTCAATTCATGACAAGAACTTTGATGACAAAGATACTGGACATCATAGGTCCATCATAAATGGTGGACAGAATACTAGGGATGATTACGAATTCTTATAACATTTAAATACCTCTTCAGGGTACCCTTTTTTAAATACAGTAACCATTAACAAGTTGGATTATGGTATAAAATGATAGTGTTATACAGAATAATTGATTAAATATTAAACTCCAATTATAATACAGATACATATTCATTGTTGCATAAGTTCCAGTGCACTTGATTCCAAAGTTTTTTTCATGCATACAACGATAATTAAGAGAACTGTTGATTAGAAAAAAAATGTTAATGAATCAAATTTATTTATTTTTGGAAAATATTAACCCTTCAGTGGGAACCTTGAGTCTGTAAACCCAGGGTACAACATTTTTGCTGTATCAGTCATATAGAAACTAGTTAACAGGTTCACCCCTAAAGTACCTTCCTGTCAAATCCTGTACATGGCATTCCTTGATTCTTTCTTAGTTTAGCTAAGAAAAGTAAAGTTATAGAAGAACAGTCTAAATTCAAAGACATAAGTTTACAACTCACGCTACTTTTTTCCATTAAGAACCCTTCTTAAAAAAAATCTTTCAAATTAAATTGCCGTCAAGATCTTAACTTGGTTCATTCACTTCTTCATCAAGAATTGATGTTCGGTCAATCGGTCTGTCGGTCTGAAAGTGATGACAAAGAAACAAATCCCAATTTTCACACTGTTAGTGATCATGATTCGGAAAGTGAAGAAGAGCTTGATGAAACAATTCATCTCTCTCTTTACAGGAAAGGGGTTAGTGCCTGATTATATGTGACAAAGAGTGAAAATGAAATGTATTTCAAGGGAAACTAGGATGTTCGCTTAGAAATACTCAGGCTATGTACCACAATCTGGCCATAAACAAGCGTTCCAGATGTGTATTTTACAAGAACTCAAAGTCTTCCTTTTAGTCTGCACAGTATTCAGTTTGTGTCTGCTTAAAACATCCTGTCAAAATTGCAGCCCCAATATTTAGTTTTTATTAGCTTCTATCAATTCCTAGCTAGATAAAATCCTTTAATTATTAAAATGAAATTAGTTTTAAGTATGTAAAAAACAAAAATAATGAAATTAATGTCTTTAGTTTCAGGCATAGTACACTTTCACTGTTATTCTAAACTCATTTTCAGTCTTTGATTAGCACTTATGTATTTTTGACAAGTTTTTTATTTGTTAGATCAGAGAGAGCAAGGGTTACCACTGGTGTCGGATAGTTTTCAGGATACCACAAGAGGGTTAATTTGTAGAATGCTCTTAGTAAGAATTGATAACAATCTCATTCACTTTCAAAGTATAACACATATAACATCAGTAACCTGGTAGTTGTCAGGAAGATGTCAAAATAATGGCTACAAAATTTGAAAAAGAAACAGTAAAAAATATCTTTTATATTTAACATTCCATATAGGCATGTATTTACCCATTTTCAGACATAAACTCCAGCACTGACTTTAAATTAGGAGCAGAGCTTATATCTAATGCGCATGAAATTTTGACCATGTTGGATAAAATAAAATAAAAACTGAATCTATTTAATAAAATGGCATTAAAACGTTATATTTAAAAATTTAATTTTAGACTCATCTATTTTGAACAAGCGTGGGGGCGCGAAACCTTACATTAGAATAACCACTAAAACTCTGAAGAGGTTAGAAAAATGTACCCAAGAATTGGAATAATAATCGATATGGCCGTTTCAGGAACTTCACATGTATTTACGACTGACTGGTGTAGACTGTACAGAGAGCAGGTGCCCTGGTCCTCTTTGGCAGGACGCCCAAAATTCACCACTGAAGTTAGTTTCGTCTATTGAGCTTGCCCTACCTACTAATGTATACCTTGCATGCATGGCAGTTCAGTGCAATACAAAAAAATTTGTAAATAGATTCACCAGAGGATCTATAATAATATATAATTATCTGTAAATTTAAAGGGACTATGAAAGAAAAAAAGTTTGGTACACTCTTTCTGCATGGAATTCTTTCTAAAAATCAGTGCACTACAGCTACTTGCTATCTATAATAAGAATGTATCCCAACATTGAGTTGAAAACTCCAGTCCTAAAAACTGCTTAAAATACTTCGGATTGGTTGCATATAATCATGCCAACAAAGATATTTCCAATTAAAAAGTTGAAACCATTGAGTGACAACAGCCCAGTATATTTTTTGGAACGATTTTTTTTTTTTTATTATTTGTGCACCGCGGCCTCACTGAGACCTATTGTGCGCCGTCCATGTCTCTGTCCTAAATATGTGACAGGCCCACGGCTTTTGCAAATCTGAGGATACTGAATGGATCGATCAGTTCACATAGTTTGGGGTCTACAATGCGATCACTACCAAAATGAAAGTATCGCCTTCTAGCTAAGTTATCACAGTCACATATTATATGACGTGCCGTTTCTCCCTCTTTCTTGCAGAATCTGCAGATTGGTGATCCCACTATCCCACCATGATCAGTGCCTGCCGGTCCCCGGAGGGCCTACCCGAGGCGGACGCCGGGAGACAGCGCCAAACCCAGGCCTCCCCATCGCAGAGGGCCCAGACCTAGCGCGCCCCCCAGCCCCCACCACGGGGCCACCCCCCGCAGCCACCACAGTCTTCGCCTTGGGGCCATCCTTTGGAGTTGGCAAATTCGTCGTAGCGATCCCCTTCGACTCCTCCACCTCGGGATCGCTCCTTGCCTCCTCCACTTTATCAGCCGCCTTCCTCTCCTGTACTACTTTCGGCGGCTTCTTCTTATCCAACACCCTGAGAGCGACCTTAGTGAACCCATAGTTCAGCATAAGCTTCCGCTTCTCGAGGTATTCCATACTAGTCTCTGGGGCAGACAGGATCGCAAAGAAGCCATGCTTCTCCACCTTGGTGCCCAGGAGTCTCCATAATCCAATATCAGGTACCCTAGAGTGTTGGGTTCTGATCCTCTTCATGACATGTCCTTCCAGAGGCATTTCTCCTGTAATGAAGGTTCCTACCTTCACGGTTTTATGAAGCTCCTCCACCTTTCCTACACGGAGCTCCAGATCCCCACTGATTTTAAAATTGGGTACTATAGTCGACAACCAGTCCTTGGTCTCCTGGTTGTCGCAGACTATGACACAGGCTCCCACATGTGGGTAAATTCCGCTGAATTCAGCTTTGTCCCTTTCTCTTCTTCCAGCTGATCGACAAATTTCATCAGCTGGCCCTTCATTTCCTCGCAATTCTCCTTCGTCAGCTGAGTGGACGGATATCCACTAGGGATAATCGCCACCCTGCTTCCTCTGGCAGCAATCGCGTAGGATGCAATACTAGCATCCCCAGGTCTCGCCTACATCCTTGGATGCAGCGTCCCTACCAGGTGCCAAGCTCTCTGACTCCATTACCAGTCCGCTTACCTCCTCTACAAGCGTCGCAAGCGAGCTCATAGAGGCTTCGTCGTCCACTACCTCAGCGCCAAGGTCCATTGAAGGCCCCTGGGCTGAGTCCTCTTCGCTGATCAAGCTGACCAGCTCCTCCATATCCTCACTGTTGGTCAAAACATTAATGTTTGTTCCCACGAATGTGGGGGAAGTTACTCTGCAGGTACTGCTCCCTCTCCCTGCAGAGGGCATTTATTACAATGGGGTGCGCCTGGTGCCCCAAGGGGGGTCGATTAGAGACAGTGCATTTTTATACACCCCCTGCCATTCGGCCACAGCTCGAGCTCCTCTACACTTGGCTTGGGTGTTTAGGAGATCTCCACATGGATTCCATGGGGAGATCCCGCCTCTGTCGTCCGCGAGTCCATCGGACTCCCCAGGGGGTACCACTTGGAGGTGACAGTAGGCGTTGGTAGGGATAGGTCAGACTGGGAGTTCACAAGCAGTGAGTAGGGCACTATTGCTTGATTCCTCCGCTACGAGTACAGGAGACCCCCGCATCTGTCTCCCTCTCTAGTCTTTCCATTACCCTACCCATTTTACCCCCCTTTTTGGAACGATTATCGCCAGTATTAAGACTAACATCATAAAGGATATACAACAGCTACAATTAACAAAGAAAGGAATCTCATATCTCAGTTGAATGGCCAACGTTGAAAGTACGTTTGAATTGACAATTTTTCAGTGTCGTATTTTTCTCTACATACATTATCTTTCGGTACTGTGAAAACATCAAAGCCGTTACATAACTGAGAAAAACTTTTACTACCTATACTAGCCATTTCACGCTAATTAAAGTTACTATTTCAAAAGTAAACTCAATTTCATTATTTATCCGATATCATTCTTTCTAATATTTAATTTATATAATGTTTTGTTTATTAAACTATTTTCAGTTTTATTGGCAGTTGAATATTAGCTAAACCAAGTAGGGTAACGTCCGCAATTGATGGTTTTCTGTCCTTGGTAATTAAGTCTAGGGCCTGCTGATTCAGCCTATTTGGTTTTATAATAATAAACTGTTTTGATAGCTATTCCTCTTTGGTTTATTTTCCGGGAGGTTTCTTCTCCTGCTTAACCGGGCATAACCTTATGACTTAAATTTTCTTTAGTAGTAAAGATTTAATTTTAGCATTGAATTAGTTTTCGTTGATTTACTAGTGAAAAACAGGACAGATATGGTAGATAACGCATACATTCTGGACAATGGCGGGTTTAGTGTTAAAGTTGAACATTCTCGTGCCAAAGAACCAAAGTAATTTTTATTTATTATAATGGTGTCACGTTAGTTAATCTAATTTATGTTATCTTATGATAATTGAATAATATATACTCTGGTGTACTTTTTAATCTTTAATTTTTTAAATATGTATACAGGTTTTTGTTAATACACACATACAAATACACAATTATATATAGTTGATGTTCCTTGGTATATATTTTTTTTACAGAATTATTCCAAATTGTATAATGAAGGCTAAAAGTGAGAGACGAAGACTTTTTGTTGGTGATCAGGTAGAAGAATGCAGGGATGCTTCTGGATTATTTTATCTATTACCTTTTCAGAAGGTGTTTTTACTGTTATATTTCTGTAATAATTTTATTATTTTTGTATTTTGGCATAATTATGGCTATTTAATTTCAGGGCTTATTAATAAACTGGGATTATCAAAAGACAGTTTGGGATTACATATTCAGTAAAGAATGCTGCCCATCAAATTTTTCGGAAACCCCTGTAATTATCACTGAACCCTATTTTAATTTTGCCAGTATTCAAGAAGCTATTGCAGAAATATTTTTTGAAGAATACGAGTGCCAAGCTTTCCTTAGGATGAACGGTATGAATTAATGTATTCTTTACTGCATCAGAGCTGTATGTATAT
Source organism: Acanthosoma haemorrhoidale (assembly GCA_930367205.1). Classification (NCBI taxonomy): domain Eukaryota; kingdom Metazoa; phylum Arthropoda; class Insecta; order Hemiptera; family Acanthosomatidae; genus Acanthosoma; species Acanthosoma haemorrhoidale. The sequence continues at coordinate 125,347,631 of OV884011.1, read as the reverse complement.
ATTTGATATGCTAGAAGGTTTAAACTAAATACTACCATTGATTTTATTGATATGTGGTTTGGTATCAATTGGTGGATAGTAGGCAGGAAAAGGTTTAAGTTCTTCCCAGGGAAGTACTTTTAGTATGCCATACAATTATTGTATACACTTTATATAATATATATTATAGGTATAATAAAGGTGGAGAGTATCTATTGTCCATGAACCCTCCCGGATAGGTGACCAGCTACAAAGGAGTAAAACTAAAAAATGGAACGTAATACTGACCCTTGTAAAACATAAGTTTATAACAGTGACCACTGAAAAATATATCATGTTCAATGCCTTGCCCCCTGGCCAAAATAAATAGACGAGAATGTTTCAAATGTAATCCTTTTTCTACCACACTAGTTGTTTTTCAATGAATTACCTTTAATAAAAATAATTACTCCTTAATATGAATACTTCAATTACTTATTAGAATGTTAGATATACGGATACTAAGATTTTCATGCAATAAAACTTATTTTGTATAAATTTCAGCAAAATTTATTAATTTTTGTTTAAACTTAAAATCAGTATTGAGGATGTTGAATCTTTAAATGATGTATATTTATACATAAAATTATTACTATTCTTTACTGATTTTATTTTTAATATTATATTTTGGTTGTGCATATCATGGCCTACCTGACAATTAGTAACATGAAGTGAACCAGCACCTTATTTATTTTGCCTATTTTCTTATCTACTAGCTTATGAAATCTATTAACTTATGAAATAATTTTATACTTTATTTTTATCTCTTTCATTATGTCTTTCTTACTTGGACTTACTAGTGCTTCATTGAAACCTTAGAGGTTTTAGATCATCTGCTTATGTCATCGTTGATTTAGTTATGTTTTATTCATTTGGTTTGTCACTCTTATTTACTCCAGATTAGGGCAGGAAGAAGTTCATGAGGTAATTTAATCTTTTGAGGTGCTGAAAATACCTCCAAAAAATCCAGCCATTTCTGGTCTACATTGTAAATAAAGTACAATTTATACAATAGTACAATTTGGGTGTGTACAATTTACACCAAACTTCTTGTCATATGTGGCCAATCTTGAAAAAATACTGTGGTGATAAACACCTCTATGGTGGGGGAGATTTTTTTTTTTTTTACCCCTTCCTGGGCTTTTGGCCCACACGGGGAATGAGGGTGGGGGAGATCTGTAAAAGTAATTGAAAACACCATATCAGTGTTGAATCCATTGTTTTTTAGGTCACTGAGATGAATAGTGACGTTTCTGATGCCACCTAAAGTCAAGTTCAACTCCATCAGCAATGAGTGTGAGAAGGAGTGAAAAATAAAACGTCCAAATGATAGATTAGTTCAAATCCACAGTTTTCATGGTGGCTAAGATGATTGGTGTCAGTGCCAATGGTATTTGAGCTCAAGTTTAGACGAATATAACTCTGTAAAGCTTATAGAAACAAATAAAACATGAAGAGCCTTCTAAAAGTTTGTAGAAATGGAAAGAACGTCATAGTAGTAACTATCTTGAAATTTTTTTTATAGCGACCATATCATCTTTTACTTAAACCAATTATTTTACTATGAAACTTTGATTTTTACTATGTTGATTGATTTGATGTGTTGTCTCTTGATAAAATCTTGGATGGTGAGCACTTCAAATTTTTCATGGATCTTGTCTGCCTTCATTCCGTCGAACGGTGTATGTTTGAGGGAGGTGCGGAGAACTCTGTTCTGGAATTGCTGGAGCGTTTTTTGAGTGTTAGGAGTTAGATACTTGAATAGTGGGGTCCCGTACATCCAAGCAGGTCTCAGGATGCTCTGGTAAATCAGCAGCTTGAGCCGTACTGATAAAGCCAGGATGTGAAGTAGGTGTCCTAGGCTGTAGAACTTTTTCCTAACACTCTTTAACTTCTTGCTGAGATGTGTCGTGAACGACAAGTGTCTACCGAGGGTAATCCCAAGATTGTTGCTCACGGTGCACTCTTTGCCGTCTAAGACGAAGGATTTAGGTAACTTCTTTCTTCCAGATTTATAACTAAATATAATTCCTTGCGTCTTGGCCGGGTTGACTTTGATGTTGACGGCGTCAAGTTTCTCAGCAATGTATTGACTGGCGCTCTCAGCAAATTTCAGGGCTCTGGTGGGATTGATGCTAGTGCTGTAGACACCTATTTCGTCTGCATACGCTGATACCTCGCAGTTGGGGTACGAGGCTCCTACGATGTGGGCGGTGTAGATGTTGAACAGCAGGGGGGCTAGCACTGATCCTTGGGGGACACCGGCAATGTATTTTCTTCGGGTCGTAGACGTGGTACCTATCCGAACTGAAAAAGTTCTGCCTGTGAGGTATGACGTCATCAGGTTCTGCAGCTGATCCGAGAATTTGTATTCCCTCAGACGTTGGAGTAGGGTGTGGTGGTCAACAGAGTCGAAAGCTTTCGAACATTCCAGTGAGATCATAGCGGTAGCTCTGTTGCTCCGGACGTTCGATGCGACGTGGTGTTGCAGTCTCACCAAGTTGTTGTTCGCACTTAAGCCTGTGCTGAAACCAGTCTGCTCTGGTGGGGTGACTTCTTGCGTCTCGCATTGCTCGGAGAGATGTAGGTGGATGATTATTCTCAAACAGCTTCGAGAGTTGAGTCAGCAGACTGATGGGGCGGTAATGAGATGGCTCATAACCGCTTTTCGCTGGTTTCAGCAGGGGGACGACCACAGCTTGCTTCCAGTTCTGAGGGAAATAGTGCAGCCTGAAGCAGGAGTTCAACACGTTGGTGATGTATGAGATTCCTTTCCTCGGTACTTGCTTGAGTAAGATGTTCTGGATCCCGTCTTCACCAGGTGCCTTGTACCCGTTCGTTCTTCGAATGAAGCCAGTGACCTGCCGGTGGGAGGTGTAGATTTTGGTAGTGGTGGGGAGGGAGGGGGAGGGGTGATCGAGGGCTACTATTGACTCACCTTGGCCACGGCTCACAGTGATCCGTCTCTTCGGTGGTGGGGATGAACTGCCCGTTGACGGCCAACCTTACACTGTTCTTTTTGGACCTACATCTCTTCACGAGTTTCCACAATTGCTTGTGGTCACCGTGGAGACTGGTGAAGCGGTCTTCCCAAACCGAGTTTTTCCACTGGGCCATTAGGGACTTAACTTGGTTTGTGAGAGCATTCTAAACCGGTTTTAAGTCCCTGTTTAATCAGTTGTAGAATGTGATCCGGAGGTTTCCTCAGCGAAGGGGGCTTCGGAGAAAATTTCGGGATCGATGCATCGGCGGCTCGGAGCTGATAGATAGCGTAATCAATATCCCAGGTGTGTCTCAGGGGCGTAATTGTGGGCAACTCGGTCTCGATGAGATGCTTATGAGGTCCCATCGTACCTGTATCTAGAAGCAGGCGGCTCTGGCATGTCGCCTTCTAGTTCGTAGAGCACAGGCCGATGGTATATTTTATACATATACATATACAGCATATTTTAACACCTAAGAAATCCTAGGAGGGCAGGGATATCACTGACCTAGTAAAAAACAATTTAGAAAGTATTTTAAAGATTTACAATTTAATCAGTTTTTTTTTTTTTTAAGCTGGCAGTTTATCTGAGTATCACTACCGCCATGACAATCCAAGTGCTCTATGCTGCCTAGTAATTGATACAGGTTATAGTTTTACTCATATTTCTCCTTACATTAAAGGAAAGAAACAGAAAAATGAAATAAGGAGGATAAATGTGGGTGGTAAAATTTTAACAAACCACTTGAAGGATTTAATATCGTACAGGTAATATTGTTTTCTGTATTAAATTAAATTGAAACAAAAAAATAGTTCAGTTTAAATGTAACCCAACGTGTTTTAGACAACTTCATGTAATGGAGGAAACGTATGTTATGAACCAGGTTAAAGAAGACACATGTTTTGTTTCAACTGATTACATGGCTGATATGGCTGCTGCGAAAAAGAAGTACCCTGAAAATGATATAGTTAGAGACTATATCTTACCAGATTTTACTAATCTTCGCCGTGGCTATGCTCAAACATTAGATAAACCACCAGTTACAGAACAAGTATGTTATCACCGTTATTTATATTATTTGCCTTTTTATCTAAGCATTTCAAATAGAAAGATCACTGGTGAAATCATGGAAGAAAGGGGGTTATATTTTTTTGCCATACATATCATTCTTATTTTAACTGTGTATTATTATATAGTTATTTTAATTCATTTTAAGATAAGGTGCTTGAGGTCCATTCTTTGTACTTGTAAAAAGGCTTTTTTTGTATAAAGGCTACATTCTTTGTACATACTTTAAAAATCAACACCGAAATGGTTTTGTACCTCATTTCAAATTAATATAATAATTAAAATAAGAAAATACTACTAAAAATATTGTTGCTTTTTTTTTCAGCAAAAGCTGAGATTGAACAATGAAAGGTTTGCTGTTCCAGAGTTACTATTCACTCCTTCTGATATTGGTATTAATGAAATGGGCATTGCCGAAGCTGTTATTGATAGCATCCAAGCCTGTCCAGAAGAGTCTCGCTCGCATCTATACAGGAATATTGTTTTGACTGGAGGTTGTGCGCTGTTTGCAGGGTTTAAGCAACGGCTGTACAAAGATGTCAGAGCTTCTGCACCTGATGAATATGAAGTCAACATAACGCTTCCTGTTAAGTGAGTTTTATTACCTGAATACTAAATTAAATAATATACATTAAATGGTGAGAAAAACATTATCATAGCAGCAGGTTTCTGCAACAGCAGAAAATCTAGCGTCTTTTACCTATCTTTAATCACTGATGGGAAGTACTCAATATATAATTAAAATCAATATTACTGGATAGAACTGAGTTGAAATGAAATGAATAAGATCATCACTGTTTATTTCATTTCTATTTGTTTTTTGATTTGTCTTAAGAGCAAAGTTCCAAAGAGCAAGACCCTTCTTTCTTTGTTATATATACATTAATTCTCTGAAAATTAATAGAAAATAATTTATATTTTTCATAGCCCTGTTACTTATGCATGGCATGGAGGAAAACTTATCAGTAAGGACCCAGAATTCTATTCTTTTGTTGTCACAAAAGAAGAGTATGAAGAAGAGGGATCTCCAATCCTCATGGAAAGATTTGACTCAACTTAAATTTGACATTAATCAAAGTAAGTTTCAACAATTATGTTTCAATCACATATTTTATCAATTATTTAATTTTTATATTCTTCCTCATGAATGCAAAAATGTATTTACTTTATTCAAAAAGTTTCTATAAAAAAACTTTGTTTAAAGTTTCAAGAAATTACAGGCACAACTTGGGATCTGGTATTTTACAATAATATTAATAACAATATTTAACCACTTTGTATGTCCTAATGATATTAAGTTCATGTCTGTGGTAGTAAGCCTGAAAGTGTTAGTTAGGTTTCAAATCCCTTGAATTGTATTTAAAAATGTGTATTTTTTTTCTTCTGTCAATATTTCTGTTCTATATATATCTAAAGTTTCTTTTTGACATTGTCCATGCAAGTACATATTTCAGTAGGTATTAAAGTGTTCTTTTTATTATGTTTATTACATCAGTTGTCAAAGAAATATTGTTAATAATAATATTTAACAATTACAATGCACACTTTTTTTTCTTATGCCCAATAAGTGTACACTCAAGTTTCCTTGCTTACCCTCTGAAATTAAGGCAAGTGGATTATTTTAAATATTAAACTGTCTTGGTAATCATATTTTTATGTTTCACACATTTCATAACATATAACATTCATGTCATGAGAAATAACTAAATTCAACTCATGTTTGTGTATAGATCAAACATATCAGTGAACTTACTGCCTCTGGTGACCAACAGATCTTTGATTGATGGAGTGAGTTTTCTGTTTGTGTACTGACAAACGATCCTTTCCTCAGGTTAAATTTTTAATTTAAGAAGTTGTTATTTTTTTTTAATTTTATAAAAAAATGAATAAATTTTGATTTTTATTATTAAGTTAGTTGTTCTTTGTTTCCTGTTTTTACCAATATTTATTCCCTACTATAAATCCTCAAGTTCAAAGATCCGCCTATCTAGATAAGAAGACCAGCAACAATCGCTTCAAATAAACTTCTTTACACGTCTATTATAATTAATTATTAATAAGAATCATGCTTCCATGTCAGTAATAAAGTGAGTATAAAAAACAAGCCTTACTTTGTCGTCCAACTTTTTTATCAATCATAAGAACAATTGGTTCATTTTTAGTTATGCAGTTTATCTAGATGGATGGATATTTGAACTGGTGGGGTATTAACATAATAGTACCATTGTGTATTATGTATTACTAATATATTAATAGTATACTGATGATCATCAATAACTAAACATGGGCTATTTCCAAAAGATGCATTTGATTTGGAAAAGTTGGTAAATCTCTGCAACCATTATATTAACAGCCTATGAATGATACTTTTACCACTTGAAAAGGAAGACAGAACATAAAGTTTCAAATGATTGCTGCTACCAGTACATCAACAGCCACTAGATCAGAGCCCACATTTTTGAATTATGCAGTTCAGAAAGACATTACTGTGACACAGTTGCGATGGAGCATGAATATTTGGGTGGTTTGGCACTGATGAGGCTTTCTTGTGACTACACAGAAAACTCTCGGCTCCTAATATTTTCATGTGAAGTCCATGCTTCCTCTTTCTCTTTCATTAACACAGTGCTCTTGAAATTGTCAGTATCAACAACAAATACTGTTTTGGGTTTAGCAGATCAGGAACCAATCCCTAGCTTCTTTAATTATTCCTGCTAAAAAACTGCTAGAGACAAGTTTGAATTACAGATGCCATTTTGTGAACCACTGAGGCGAGTGGCTCTTTTTTCGGGAGGGGCAGCTACCATTGCTTTTTTAAAGAATATGAACTTTAGTTTAAATTGGTAAATGTCATTTATTATAAGTTCATGGCTGTAAAAATATAGCGATTATATTTTTTAAACTTTTTGTGTAATAAACACAATATAAAATAAAATAAATTGTACATGATTTAGCCATTCAAAAGTGTTACAGAGCTTTAACCTAATATATTTTCCCAAGCTACTTGTGGGCTACTACATAAGTCAATTTTTTTTAAAGTCAAAATTCATGATTACACGGTATACAATTAGCAAAAAATTCTATAATCTTACGCAATCATAGTTTAAATTGTTTTATGCTGTTATGACAAAATTTAAAAATATAACAAATTAATTAACATGATAAACCGGGTGAAGGTAGTCTTTTAATTCAACATCAAGCCAACCAAGCCTTTTTATATAAACTAGTATTTCAACATTATTTTATTATGTGAATGGTTTGAGTAATGAACTTTGCAATGTTGTTTGTGTAAAAGAACTCAATAACTCATGTTCGTTGACCAAATTCCTGATTGATTGTAATAAATGTTGTTATTTTGGTTTTATGCATTAACCCAGCCTTAGGATAAAAGAGGTGAAAAACTTTCTTAGGATTAATAAATAAAAAACTAGAACCACACGCACTTTGTACAATGTATATTTAGTCAGTTAATGATGTAAATATTATAATTGGAACTATCGATCAATAATAAAAAATTTTAGTAGAATTTGTGTTTTTCATGGTGGTGTTAAGTAAAACTTGTGTGTATACTAGTTAATGGATACGCACCTCAATGAGTTTGAGGATAAAGTTAATATATTTGTGATCTTCTATTATTAGTAATGTGACGTTCATTAATAAACAAAAAAAACTGTCCAATAGCTAGCACAATTTTTTAATTGACATCCTGAGTTTTCAACTAATTCTGATTTTTCTAAGAAGTCTCTAAAAAGAATGTGGTATGCTTTCTGTTTAGAAAAAAAAAAAGTGGAGAAATGGCGGTATTTCCAGAAATAAAAATCAAAACAATAAATTGCAATATGTTTTTAATTTTAAGTACATTGAAATTTATGATAGAATAATATGAATATTTCCATAGCTTGCTTTTCCGTTTTGCCAAAAAGATATCTCTGCATTCATTGGTCGAACAAGTCCGAAATCACCTCATTTCTAAATCAGTCCTCTTCAGGGCTATTCTTCTTTTCATCAGGTGCAAGATTGATCCCTTGTTGTAACATATGGGTAATTGTTTCAACAGTTTCCTCCTGTGCATGGATCTGTTTCAGAGCATTGCTAACAATACACAGGTCACCTCGTAACTCTGAAACTAAAGCAGCAATTTTCTGTGCATTACTTAAAATTTCAACACTCTGTGTGTAAGGGTTGTAGCGTACTCCAAATGGTCTTTCAATATTCATCGCAAATGCTCTGAAACATTTTAAATATTTTTTAAAAACTTTAACTGCTAATGTGAGTCAATACATTACCACTCTTATTATTATGATCAAAATATCTATTATATTAAATTGTTTCTATTTAGCTATAATTAAAATCTGCCCTTTTTTTTTGCTTGTAAGAAATGGTGATTAAATATCTCATCTATGACATGAAGAAAATAAAAGATAGATTATTATTGAATGCTATTAAAATTGCTAATAGCATAAAATACTGACTTGTGATGATCATGATTCGCTGAAAGCAGTAATGTTGCTCCCTACTACATTCAAAAGCGTACGATTAACCTGTGACAAGTTCAACCAAAATCTAACAGCCATCTGATCATTCGGTGAGTGGGAAATTTATTCTTATTTAATTTTTTACTGTTATTTTCAGTGCGCTATTTGTTTTCACTGGCAAATTCAGCTGTGATCATTACAAGTCAGCTTTGGTCAGATTAGGGAAATATGTATAGAGACGTTACCTCATTTTTTCCTTAGCCTCTTCAAAGGAATCGGTATAATAGTAAGCATTTTGATATGATGTTATGATGCATTCCTCCTTGCACGTGATTTCTGGATCAAATCTTTTTATCTTTTCACTGGCTTCAATGGCATGCTTGAGTTCAGCGATTGATGATAGCAAGCCTGCTCCATACACTTTAAGTTCTCCATCTTGCTTGCACATGCCAAATTCAACAGTGAAGAAGTAGAGCTGAACATATGAGAATGCACATATGTTTTAGCCAGAAAAATAATTATATAAACTTTTCAAGACGTCATAAATTATTTAACTTCATTATACAAGTGCTTTCAACTGACACAAGACCCTAGTTCTAAGCATTAATGTTGAAAAGATCAAGCTTATTAAACTGCAAGGGACCTTGGCCAAAAAGAATATCTAATGAGGATAAGTGTTAACCCTAAAAACATTTTTTACCTGAAAACATCAAATACCTCAGAGCTATACTAATACAAAACAATGAGAGGGGTATAGAAGTCAAAGAGAGGAAAAATACCTAATAGTGTACCTAGAATTCTCTAAATTATATTTAAGTTCTAACGATAAGATTAAGTCTTGTGAGAGAATGCTTCATTGCCAGGAGAGGAAGATGTTCCACAAAGTGTATGGGTGGGTACATGGGGATAGGTGATGGAGGCAGAAACTTTTCTATGTCAAGCCATATGTCGACAGAAGAAGAGCAATGGCATTATTGGCAGCTTCTGTTGAAAAGTAATGAACTTTGCGAAACAGTCCTCTCAATATTTTGGCTTCGTACAGTAACTACTTTTTGAATTCTTATCCATGACCAGAGCTCTCCACCTCTTAATTTCTTTCGGAGGTCATCCTATATTGTCCAGCTAGTCCATTATTAAATATATTTTTAATTCTTGAAGTTAAAAATTAAAATATGAGTAATGCAATTAGTAAATTGCCAACTTAATGATATAACATTAAATGATACGACGAATATTACTATCTATACTTACGGTTGCAAGCTTTTCTACATCATAATCGGACGCTCCCAGTGAAATGAGACCCAACTCTTGAGAAAATTGTGCAAAGCTTGGACAGGCCAATAGTGGCATGTGGCCCAGCAATTCATGACAGCAGTCACTTTTGACAAATATCATTATTATCATTACAATATTAATATTTTCAGAAAAGTGATCTATGTTGCAATAACGCTACTTACGGTTCAGGAGTATAGTATGGGTCTGAGCTGTGCCTGATGTACTGGGTGCAGTGAAATACTCTGAATGCAAGACCAGCTAGAAAATCTCTCGCTGACAAATATCCAGCTACTGGTCTCAGTTGATAACCTGTTTTTCCTAACAGATAAAAGGATAATTTCGTTTCAAAAATGTTTCTTTTTACTGTTAACACAGCATAGTTTAAATTCTCACTTTTGAGGTAGTTACTGATGTCTTGCAGTTGAGGAATGTTGTCCTCTCTATAACCACAATATTTCACCAGCTCTGGCCAGTTTTCCAAGTATTCTCTACAAGCATGTTTTGCATATAGCTTATGAAGTTCTCTGAACACTGTGCCCCTAAGGAAAACATTTTTTTTATTGGCATTGTGTGATGTTAATGAAATACACAATGGAAGCTAATGAAAACAATTAAGAATTACAAATTCAAATAAATACATGAAGAAATGATTTTATATTTTGGATTTAAAACAAACAAATAATTAAATTATACCTGATACAATTATGGCATAATAAAAAATTATCACCTTGAATATGATGAGGTTGAGAGGACCCTCAAGAGGATGAAATATTAAATGTTAAAATGTTTTGATGTGTTTATTTACTGCACCTAACCTTGAGGGTCATTAGCAGGAAATATTTTGTATTACATTGTAGTTACCTTAAGATGTCAAGTATTTTGCCGAATATGTTGTTTTCCCTTTTTGATATGTTAACACTAACAGAACTTTGCTTATTAAAACAATGTTTATTCCACTGGCCAAATTTTATTATTAAGTGAATAAAGTAAAATACTTAGTGGGGAGGCTGATGCACCTTTATATTTAATTTCCACATAAGAAATCCCCTCTACCAATCCCAAATACACCCATTTATTTACAGGTATGTATTGAATGTGCTTAGTGTAGTTAAGATGAAAACTAACACAAGTTTAGTTAAAAAACTATTTTAGTTATTATTAGTAGTTACAAAAATAATTTTACTTATGCATATTTGTAATTATTATATTTTTTGGGGTATTGGATCAACCATCAGTTGAGCCCCTGACTAAATATTGAGGAAGACTGAATCTTGTTCGTAATTTTTTCTTGTCTATTGTCAATGGTGGCTAAGAAGACATGCTTATACATATGAAAGGATCAAAAAATTTCACTTCTTCTTCAAGGTGCTGTTTTTGTGACGCTGGTTGATGGGGGGTGTATTATGAAGAATTCATGGTGAATTTCGAGTTTAACTACCATCAACCAACGAATGAGATAAGAAAAAATGTCGATTGGAACGACTTCCTCGTTAAATAAAAAGAAAGATATCAGTGTTGGAAAAAAAAAAGAAGGGGAACAACACGAAGAGTTATTTTTAACGGGACAGTAACAACTTTATCTCCGGAGCGCGAAGCTATAAGTTCGCAGCAGACACCAGGCGGCGCTGATTGTGCTCATTGGGATCCAGTCACGGCTCTATTGGATTAGCCTAATCCGATATTTGGAAGCTCCGTCTCGGGCTGGAACTTACCTCGCAGCTGTCATGTTCCAGCATCTTATACGTCAGACAATAATTAATATAGAGCTGTTAAATATTTTTTAAAAATGTTCTAATAATTAATTAGCAGTTTCACGATCTAATTCCCCGACATTATTGATAGGAAAAATGAGTGATCCTATCCTATTCCTCATTTCGTGTTTGTGTGACCAATGAACAGTCAGTATGCCTCGTTCGAGAAGAAACACAAAGAATACATGCGTGGGCATTGACGTAATTTCAGGTCGATTGATTCATGAACCAAACGCAAGTATATCGTCACGTCAAACGTTCGTGCTGACACATGGTGGGAGAAACAGGCTGAACATTTATTTTAGGGAGCCAAGTCTGGAAGCTTTGTCAACGTTTTTTGGATACTTAGTTGAAGAAAAACCCGAAGAGTTCAGAATGTTTGAGACCCATTTCGCAAATAGGGTTGAAAAATTAGCTTAATTTATTAAAACAAAGACGTTTGGTTCCGAGAAGATTTAGGCTTTAAATTATTTTTTTTGCGACAAAGTGTTGAGAGAACTCGTATTTTCTATGCTTCTCCCGCCTCCACATACCTCTTTTGCTATTTACAATTTCCCTTGAACAAACATAAAAATATAGTTTACCGTGTTCAGACAAAATACCCGCTTGACAAATCGATAACAGACCTGCCTTATTGCCTGAACCAGAGAAGGTCGCGAAACCCCTGTTCTCTGGAACTGCCTGGAATAAATTTTCCCTCATGAGTGCGTTTTTCCCACCTGGCCCAACATACGTGGCTTTTTGCCCGTTGACAAAATATCTAGCTTTATGGCACTGTACTATTTGTGGACTGGGATATAGTACAAAATAAAATAATCACTAGCCAATGAAAAATAATAATAATAGGGCCGGGCTCGAATCTGTGACTTTCCTGCCTCCCCTGGTTACTACTATCTTTTTTCATTGGCAAAAAATAATTCTTTTTTTTTTTTAGATAAGATAGAATCTTTATTCAAGTTTTAATTTATAATAAATTGACTAATTGACTCTAAAACTAGATGGCCCCCATAATACTTGTAATATCTATAGCCCCCTCTTGTATAGCATAGAATGATATCCACCCATTTTCCATGTGTCTTTTAATTAGTTTTCACGACGATTGAAGTTTGGGTATGGCTCTGTTATTGTATTTATAAAATCAGTTTATATATTTGCACATTTACACTATTAAATGGGAATTCGAAATAACTATAATAAAAAAAGAGATATTGCAATCAGAATTAAAGTAGTTAAAACTTTCGTATTTATTATTTACCAGGTCTTTATTTCTTCTGGGGTGTACTGCACTTTTGGAATAGGCTGCCCACTGAAACATTTTTATAATCATTTTATTTAAAATCTGACACAACAACTATCTTATTCTTAACCTATTACTCATAATATAATTTGAAGTGTTTGAGTACGCTCATAAGATTTAAAGTTAAACGATTTTAGGTTGATAATTATCAATTAACCAAACTTTATTCTGTGTTTTTTTTTAATGTATATCCATTAATATGTATTTTTTGTCCCTTTTGGTTATGAAATGAAAGGTTTGATGGGCATTTAATCAATTAATCGAGTCATTAAGTTTTAAGCAGAGAATTTTAGAACGTGAAAAAGTTCGTAAGCAAAATAATTGCTTTATTTTGTGTTGAACTGAATAAATACTACTATTATTATTATTTATAAATAGTTGTACCTTGAATATTAGACATTAAAAAAATTTGGCAATATGGCAAAAAAAAAATAGATTTTATTTTATCATTAATATTTAAATGTTGTATTTCAGGTTGAACTCACTGAAAGTGTAATAGTCAAAAGTATAGTGTATTTTAATAATTACATGTTTAATAATATTTAAAAAGAATTTTTTATAAGCCTAATAGATTTTGGTTAATTGCAATTTAACATTTTAATTTCAATACTAGACTTTCTTATTCCAAAAAAGATATATTTTTTCTTTATAAATGTTATCAACATGACTACAGATTAACTCATTTTATGTTTGTATAAACTGGGCCGTTTTTACATTTTATACAGATATTTTCGGCACGTAATACTGCTGTTGAATTTCTGAAAGTTAGGAATGACAGCAGCAAAAATAAATTTCTCTCAAATTGGCTTACAACGGAAAAATATTATTTATTATATTGTATATATTGTGTACACTTACTATTTATATCCTCTTGCTATATTGGAGAAGGTCTCCCGTCTTTTTCTGTAGACTGGGTCTTTGAAGCCCTGCAATATAGTCTTGACTTTTTTAGTTTATTAAAAGGTAAAGCTCAGCAACATATTAAAAAGCTTCTTTTATTTTTTTTAGATCGTTTTTGTTTATAATTTACATTATACCCAGTTGCATATTGCGAGCACTCACTGATCGAAATCAGTAAACTATTACTTAAAAGTTTTTAACTTATTTAAACGGTAAAACTTTAGTTCGTGATAATGAACAAATAAAATTTGAGATACAAAGGCATAAGGCATATGGAATGGATCCATAGTTAAATATTATGCATTTTAAAGATTAATATGTATAGCATAACAAACCGGGTGATCTGCATCAAGTTCTGTTCCGTACATCAGCACCTTTTGGGATTTGTCCAAATCCTGGATCTTTTTTGGGAACCATGGGATTTCTTCAAAATCTAAAAATTAAAAGTAAAAACTAATTATGCTATGAGTGAATTTGATATATGGATGTAGTCGCATTTGTTCAGGTGAAAATAATTTAATTATAGTTTATTTTTCGGAGCAAGATATCTAGATAATACTTTCAAAATGCTAAGGAGAAGTTATTTGTCTTTTTTCATGTCTCTATGTTCAACTATAGCCATCGTAAAAAATATACAACACAACGTCATGAAATATGCCGATTATGTGTTGGTTAAGAATCAATAGTACGATGTACGAAAATCAAAATTTTAACTTAAAAAATATTATATTTATATCCGTTATAACCACCGGAGACACATCAAGTTTTTGTTCCCAAGCATTTATAAGTATAATGAAACTCATTCCGAGTCCTGAGAATGTCTCTCAATATTTTTTCTCCACTTTTTTTCGTCGTTTATTTTGTTTATGTATTATACTTTATGTATTTATAATTTTATATTTATTAATTGTATTTAAAATACAAATTAGTTCATAACCGAATAAAAAAAATCTTTGAAATAATTAAAATAGCGAGGCCATTGCTCCATAGATCAGCTATTAATTATCATAATGATTATTTAAATCATTAATGTAGATATCCTAAGCACAGGAAATGTTTAAAAGCACTTGTACAATTTTGTATATGTTTATTGTATCAGTTCTATTTGTAAACTATAAAGCTATGTAGAAAATGTTATCAAAGGTATTTTTTGAGGTGGGCTACTTTACCAAAGCTGGCTGTCGAAGATGGAGTTGGTGGAGGGAATTCAGTCCCTTCCTCGAAGGTGGCCAAGTTGATGGCAGCTACCTCCCTGCGCAGAAGGGACACAACCTGTTCCATCTTCTTGTTGTCGCATTCCACCTCGACCAGGATCTCGTACTCTGAGTCTGTCCTTTCGGAAGGCCTCGACTCAATGTGGACCACGTTCACGCCGAGGTCCTAGATTCATAATGGCAAGGAAATATTTCATGTTGAGTGTAGTACAATAACAATAATAAGCAGTATGTTACTGTTTAGGATGGTTTTGAGGGGTGAGTTTTGGAGAGGGTGTGATAAATCATCTTTATAGATTGTTTACGGCTTTGCCAGGTAATGAGTGGCGTGTGCCTGGTCAGGACCCTTGTCCTTTTCTGAATGGCCAGACAAAGAGTTTTTTATACCTTTGTCCAAGCAAAGGCGTGGCCTCTTAGTACGAGCTAGATTTTAGAGTGGTTTTCAGACATCAGAAGCGTCTAATCTCATTTGATACTCACCTATTGATTCCTAAATATCTATTCTATCCACGAACAGAATATTTCTACCTCCATTCACTGGTAGAAGATTAAGCTAGAGGTGTAAGACACTAAGGCAAGCTAATTTATTTTACAATGTTTAACTGTTATAGTTGCATCATTTGATTTTATATTGCTAAATCACTTCTTAACTGACGCATACACTCATACTACTAGGATGTAACTGATACGCCTTTATTTTTAAAGTTTCATTCAAATTGGTCTCGTGGCTGGAACGATTTAGCGTTTGAAAATCTTTTTAACCCTGGAAAATTACATCCCGTAAAAATTGTTAACTAATGGATTGGCTTTTCCGAAACGAGAAACACTTATGTGTTGTGGCTACATGTAATTTTACATGGAGGTCCCGGGGAAAAAATCTACCAAAAATGATTAAATGTCATTAAATAGTTAATTACATAGTAATAGAAAAAAAATCTATAATTTTGAGTAGGGCATGAAACTAAAGGTATTGAATCCATGTTTAACAATTACTATTTATTTTCCTTTTGAACTATAATTACAATAAGTGATTTAAACTGTCATAAAATTGGATAGTCATTAATAGATTACTCAATAATAAAAAAAGTGGTATTTTTTTTTACTGTATCCAGTAGGATGTCAAATTAAACGTTTTGTGATTTTTATGGATTACAGTTTCAAATATTCATTACAAATGTCAATAAAATCGTTCTCGAAAACTTGGCTGAAACCATGTTTTTGTTTTTAGAAGCATGACACATATTTCCCATGTTAGTTTTATTCGATGATCCAATGAATGAGTCCAAAATAAAAGCAGCCCCAAAAGAAAAATAATGAAGGAATTACTCAGTAAGAAAATATAAAATTATTAAAAATCAAATTAAAGCTTTATTAAAGATTAATGACATGCATTATGTGTTGGGACTATAATTACAAAAAGTTATTAAAACTGTCGTTAGCATAATTTTCTCAGTCACAACGAAACTCTTAAAACCTTAACTGTATGGTGTAGTGAATTTGACTTTAATTTTTTATTGGGTTTGAATTTTCTGTATAATTTACGTACTATACCTGAAAAACTTGAAGTACCCTTGCCAATCCGCCGACTTGGTTTTTCAGGGAGAAAATTATTGAGTTCCTGGCCATCGTGCTGGGATTCCCAAATTCAGAAGGCGGGAACTGACACAAAAACTGAAATCATTTTTTGAGCAAAAACATATACTGTTGTTATCAACTTCCGCTAGGTTCGGCTCTACTCCATGCGGGATTTCCATGACAAGACTTCAGTCAAGCTACTTTGCTGTTGTTATAGCTACTATGTTGGCACATGCACGAACTCTTTGTGCGAACCTTGCAGATTTGGGATTATGATAGTTAATTTACAATGAGATGAGTGATCGAAGCAGGCTTTCATGTATGTGCATAGGAAGTGTGAAAAAGTTATGCTTAATGTTTAATGGATTTAACTGTAACGTTAAAATATTAATACGAACACGACGAATTCTTGAGTTGAGTTGTGTTAATCGTCCAAGTAGCATTAGGCCAGAGGAAATGTTAATCTATAGAAATAAATTGCGTTCTTTCAGCTATGTCACAACTATATCTATATGATAAAAAGTACACTTGCTTGCCCAAGCAAAAGTATTTTTATTTTTAAATTAATATCGTATAGAGTGAAATAATATCCAATATAATAGCTGACGTTATATCATTTTTTCACCGATAGTTCACTCCAATACTTTTTTGGAACCGTTCATTATTTATCAAATTTCATTATTAATTTCTTTTAAGGTCGCATGAAACAAATTAGTAACTGATTTTTTTAAAAGTAATATAGAAAAATGGACTCTTGTGCAGTTAACTGTCGACAAATAGTCGATTGCGTACTTAATTGAAATTTTCTTTTCTCAAAAATTATTTTACAGCACGTGAATACAATTTGTAGCTGAACTTTTTTAAAAAAAATTTTATTGCAAATCATACTTTCTTTTATATAATTCACTCGTTAAATAAGTGTCACTTACCGCAGTAGTTGAAACACTCCTACAATAATATATAAATAAATCTTGACTTCTCACCTGTGGCCGGGGCGGTGCCTCCTTGATTGACCAAGACTCGCCGCTACGGTAGAGCCAAAGCCCTAGCAAGCTTTTCCCACTCATCGATATCTTGTTGCTCTAAAAGGAAATTTTTTTTAACTGCATACAGGTTGATAGAGTGGATGGTTCTTGATACAAAATGGCTCATTGATTATGTGATGACCGGTGTCACCAGTGTGGTGTAAGATGTAAGACAACGGAAAAAATGTGGAAAACATAGGAATAGTTTACATGGAATAGTTTGTCGAAGATAAAATCATGTACATATTGAAAATATACTTATTTTTTCACCCAAGGGTTATTGGCCCGGCCATTTTTAGGGTTTTGTTATTTTTTACAAAACCATGACCCTATGTTGCCACCCTTGTATCTGTGTGTCTGTCTCTGTGTATTCCATGTTTAAGTTAGATGCAAAAAATTATACATGCAGGTCGTATTTGATATAATAAACTATTATTATTAGATTACTTGAAAAAATAAAGCCATCTTCACAAAAAAGGAGTATCATTAGTTAAATAATTAGTTGGTGCTAATATAACAAATATTTGTCACATTTATACGATTTTCAGGCCTATATAAGCCTGTATAGTAAGTAGTACATTATGGTAATACTGAACAATAGCACATTCTTCCGCCTCCATAAGCCTGCCTTCGCAACTCTTAATTGTCTATCTCTTCTTAAACATCTTACAATTTATTTATTTTTATACACTTGTACGTTTTTTACAATATTTATAGATTATGAGATTTCACCAAATGGTCATACATAATAACAATCAATATACCTTTAAGATTTTTGAGAACTGCATCCATTGTCTGGTTCGTCAAACAAAAGCATAGTGAAGGCAGGCCACCACATCTATGGAGAACTTGGCACCATAACCAAGACCACCTTCCGCAATGACTAAAGTATTATCTTTTTCCACCCTCAATCTTTTCAGACCACAACATCCATCCACTTTCATCTCTCATTTCGTCCATTAGTCTGTTCAGGACAAACTAATCCTCCTTCGTTTTAGACTATACCACACTCTATACTAACTCAATTGTCTTATATTTCTACCAACCACACGTTATGTACTTATTTTTCTTATTTCTTGCTTCCCGCTTTCCATAATTTTTTGCCCTATCTTTTGCTCACGAGTAGTGTACAACCTACCACTTTAAGGCCCAATCTCTCCCTGCTCATTACAGCGATTGCCTCAAAACCCGAATCCTCCAATGTCCGTTTCGTTGAAGCATCCAATAATTCCAACGGACCCTCTATCAAGTTACCTCTTGTCGTCCTGAAGTTTCTTTTAATTGACAACTTTTTATCTTTATTTAACTGTATCATTTTAGGGGTGGTGACATACACATTAATTTCCTTAAAAATTCTACAGACAAACATTTCCATGAGAACCTTACCCCATAACTTCCTCCCATTCCACTATCTCATTTCGTTATTCTAATTGCTGAATAGGTCAACCATATTATAATGTTGTAGTAAATAGAGAAATGAGTAATTATATTAAAAAAGAAGTAGCGAATGGAATATTATAATGTTAGTTTGACAACACTGATAGTAGTTACCACAGCAATTCAGTTTCAGAAAAGTACATTTTGCAGTTGTCAAACTGTGTAGGGTAGGCAATGTTTAAAACCAAATTAAAACACACTTAGCATAGTCCTTTTGAATATTCACAGAGGATTGGACACAGTGGCATTCAGGGCTAAATTTATAAAAAATCAAAATTAAATGCACGCTATTTCTAATAAAAAATATCCATAGCTAGTTAACAAACACATCTTTAGCAGTCCACATTGAAAATTAAACATAAAATTTGCTCCTGAGTACGACAAGGGTCAATGTTAGGACCAATTTTAATCATATTCTGCATAAATCACATCTCAATTGTTCCAAATGTTGAGCTAGAGCCGGCCTTCTACGCTGATGATGCTACAATTCATAAAACGACAAAATAAGGCCCTCGCAATAATACACCGATATTTAATTAAGATTTTTTACCGTAACAAATAAATTTTTACTATACAAAGTTGCTCTACTTCCGTTTCCTATATTTTCCAGTTCTGCTAGAAGTCCAACCTGCTATACAACCGAAGATTCTAAACTCCAGACAAATCAAAATCAGTTTCTATGACTAGAAACTGATTCCCTTCGGTACACAAAAATCAGTACATTACTTGAGATGTTCGATTGGCACTTACTTAAAGTGATGTTATAGGAGAAAATATTCAATACGTTTTTGTTCTTGACAATCAAGCACAAATTACTTTATCGGTAGTATTTTAGCGGAGGCTAGAAAGATTTTTTTAAAATTGAAATTGTATTCTTTAATATAGTTATAACATCTATTAAGTTTAAGATAAGTATAAATTAGATATAAATAGCCTATATTGGCCTTATATATAAATAGTACATTTTATTTTGTTTGGGCAGATACTGGAATCTTTTTGAAAATTTTATCCTAATTACATATAAGACTTTATTAATTTAAGTATAAAAATAATTTGATAGGAATTTAGTTTATTTGTAACATGTTTAAGATCTGGAAACTTAAAAAAAAGTATGCGTGTAAAACCTCATTAACAGTTTATAAAAAAATATAAATGACTGATTAAATCATCAGAAAACACTAGAAAGAACTGAAATAAACAAAAAAAAAAATCAGATAAACAGTTAACAAACAAACGAAAACGTAATTTAGAAGACATCTTACTTTACAGAATGATCATTGACTATCTTCCATAACAAATTTCTTAAAATAACAATATGAGTTGTTTGAAGTATACTTATTGTATACTATCGAGCATATTTCAGTCATGTGACTTCGCCAACTTAAGGAGTAAAATTAAAAAAAGATGTTGTTCAGTGGTTCCGATACTAAAAATCTCTGCGTTTCTCCATCATCAATTGTTATTTTTTTGTTGTTTTTTTTACCCATAGCCCCTTCAAATTTACAGACAATCACATATAGTTATAGATCCTTAGGCGAATCCATCCACAAGTTATTCCTGTATTTCCTGTAGCATCGCTACATTATATACAGGTGTTGTTATTTTATAAAAATTATATAATGAACAAACAAGTACAATGATACACATTATAAGTGACTGGACTAAACTGACTAATAAAGGTGATGGGGCTCACCTTTTTGATCAACCTTAAAACTAACTTACGTACTAATTCTTAACCTAATTCCATCATCAAAACCTAAAATTAACATTCTTATAATTTCTGTAGGAATTCGGCACTACGGGTTTGGGATTAAAATACGTTTACTGCCCCAAAAATTATCAATCGGGGGGGTTTAGTTTCAAAACCAACTAGATCCATTTTCAGAAATTTTACAGGAGAGACATAAAACAACCTGAATCAAGACATTTGAATTTGGGTAAATGTTTTTGGTTGGAATGAACCAAGGTCCATGATTAGTTAAAGATAAGTTTCCATCGTTAACAATATTTTAGGGTTTATGTAAATTGGGGTTCTTTTTTGGCTCGCCTGTAAAATTTCTGAAAATGAAACTAGCTAGTTTTGAAACTAAACTCCTCAATTTTGACACTTTCAGATTTTGCGGCTTTTGATGGATTTTTTCCAATATTTGTCAGCTTAAATGGGAAAAGGGATAAGATGCAAGAAAGTGTTGGGCTGGAGACTAAAGAAACTAAAAATAAACCAATAAAATTTGTTATACTAAACTAAAGTAGTTTGTGAAGTGCCACTTTTCGCCGAATCGACATAGAAACTGTATATTATTCAGCTAATTTTCTGTTTGATTGCAGTTTTCATTTACTGACCATCGAATTCTACTTTTTTTTTTATCGTGGCTCTTCAATTGAAAGTAAGTATTACAGTAAAAAATGTATCAGTTACTGTAGTAGGCAAAAGATCAAATTATCCGTTTTAGAATACCACTGCGAGATTCATTCTACATTTTTTCATCGCTGCATAATATGAAAAATGTTACATTTTAATAAAAATACCTCGTATTCGCTGTTGACACAGATTTATTTGCCAGCTAAAATAGATAAATAGGAATGTTTCTAGTATATAAGATGTATGACTTTATGGTATAGACAAAAGGACATTAGTACAGACACAGACCTGCTCCGGACGATCTCTGGAGTGGGACTGAGACAACCACCCTGCATCACCACCCCCAATCGCCCCCCCTTGGGGGTGGCAAATATTTGAAGCCATTCTCTTTCCTTTAGATCAACATTTTTTTTTTTTCATGTTTATCTTGAAAAGATATTTAAATTACGTAATTAAAGTTTATTAAATTACTTTTCCAAAGAAATTTTTTGAAGTTGTTCAAAATTCTTCAGGTACTTGGTACTATTTTTATTCTTTCGTTCATAAATTCTTTCAATTCATCAATATTGACTATATTAATTCTCTCTTATTTGAAATCGCTTAGTTCAAGTTTAGTTTTTAGTTGATTTATTGTTAATTTATAGCATAAATGATGTTTGTTTTTTTGTTGTTTTTTTACAATATTTCTTACCTTAGAACATATCAATTTTGATGTACGGAACGCTCATTGAATGCCCACCAACAAAAACAACTGAATCCCACTAAAGACTTTTTTTTTTTTCAAACCCCTTATTGATGTTGTTTACAATATTCTACAATAATAGAATCTCTTTATAAAATTACAATTTTATTGTACTTACTGTTGTGTAGCTGGATTCAATACATTTTTTGTGGATATCTAATAATTTTTTCTGTTGCAGTCTATTTTACGTAATACAAAATTTTATTTAAAAATTAAAAAGTGATGTGGCTCACTTTAAGAATGATCGTAACTAATACTGACTTAAAATCTAGATAAAAACTAACTTAACCTCCGTATCCCAAACAGTCTGTTGGCATCGATGCGGGAAAGGTTGCGGAGTCATGGTGATAAACACCAGATTTGTAAGGTTGAAAAACTTGATGTCTTTGGTAGAAGAACTCGAGCACCGTCATTACTCCAAGGAACGGGTGCAACACCGATATGCGCTCTTTACCCTTTTGAGAGATGTCTGACCACTTTTCTTACAATATTCTTTTGAAATTGTTGAATTCCTTTAGCTGTTAAATAATAAACCTTATGTCATTCCACAATATGGTATTTATTATCAAAATAACGTTTTCATATTCAGTTTGCCAATGGATGGTGTGAAAAAATACAACATTTATAACAATGCATCTCTATCAATAAAAACTACAAACTATATTTGATAGATCCTCCATCTTCATTCTACGACTCTACTGGGGGGCATTTATATATCGTCAGTTTGAGACGTAGTGACAAGATGGGTAAAGTTAAAAAGTGCGAAAGCAGGTAAGACTTGAAGCGTACTTTTTCTATTTTGTTCCTGGGTAAATAAATGGATAAAGATGGCTATCCATTTGTATGCCCAGATAGTACAGTCCAATCTCGGTAATTCGTACCCCGAGATTATAAATCGTTACATTGGCCGTTGCCAATGGTGAAGAAAAAATCGATGTGGCAAAACGCTTTAGTATGTATTCATCTACACTGACATCGATTTTAAAGAAGGAGATCATTGCTGGAGTATCTTCAAGCAGTAAAATGAAACGGCAAAAAACCGGTGAAATCCCTGACCTTGGACGTGTCATTTTATAACCAAAAATGATTAAATGATGGTGTTTTCTCTGCTATTGTGACAGGGTTGATTTTTAAGTGCCTCCCAGATCGTTCAATGTGCTTCAAAGAAGAAAAATGTCCCTATCCCTTTTGTATCCTACCTTCCCCCAGATGCGACACCAAACCCCATCTCCTCTTATTTTTAGTTTAAATTCTCAGTTTTTTCCTTCATGCTAAGTACATTCTTTTCCCGTTATTCACGGAATTGAAATTTTTCTTCTCTTTTTTCTTAATGGGTAACAGCTTTTCTGTTTATTGGCGTTTTCTATCCATCGCTAAAAACGAATTTCAACTTGGAACCATTAGCAAATGCAAACGAAAAGAAAAATCAGGAATTTATTGCATTCACTTTAAGTAATGATTTTGAAGGAATGTCAATGCTCAAGGAAATTTACATATGCGTTTACAAATCTCACCGAAGAAGTTTATTGCCGCAATTACAGTCCATTAAAAATTATTGGAATCAATTGAGTATTAAATTGATTGACGAATTACCGCCGAACGGCGATCCTAGAACCAGCGTTCCTCGATCACTTTTCAATTCAGTCCACTAAATAAGGATTTAACACTAAATTCGCTCCTTTTATAAAACGAAGTAAGTAACTTGGTCATTTGTAATAAAAAAATCCTTACCTTTCATTACCATGTGTTAAAGTGCTTTACCGCACTAGTCCAAATTCGTTTTCTGGACAAGAAAAAAATTGTTTTTCGATACTAGGGGTGGAACTGTTGGGTGCAATGGACATTTCTTAATGACCAGAAGGAAACACATTAAGAAGCAACACACAGAAAGAAAAACAATAACTACGTTTGATTGCATACAACACAAATACACTGTTTTTAAAAAATCTTTGAAAAATCTTCTTTAATATGAATTTGGTAGAATTGTTCTACGATGCTTTCTTTGGACGAATTTCCAATCGAAACAGCTTGGATCTCTAGTTTTCCTCCAATATACCCGAGCCTTATACAGGAAGTTTGATTATCTCAATATTCACTGTGTATAATGATAAGCTGATAATTACCCAGCGAAGAACAATTTTCTTCCTGTGCCTTCTCGGTATAATTGCAATCAGCAGAGGAATGACGTTATCCTGTGCTGTTATGTAACTTGCCTATTTCACTACTTTACCCTATCGGTTTGCCAAAAACGCTTTCGATACAGTAACATCATTTTATCAATCACTCAATGAGAATTTCAGGAGTTTTTACTACGGAGATATTTATTGATTTTTTAAAAGAACGAACCGCCTTTTACAGAACTCCCATCATGAATTCACAAAGTAATTTACATTGACGCTTGTAAGTCACTCAAAATTTATACATGAATGTATTATTGGGTGCACTGTAGAAGAGGCTCCATATATTACCTGCTACATCTATAAAAAGGAAAATATACCTGTAGATTATAATAGTACACATCATTCATTTTTCCGTGTATAAGAAATGTGAAATCGCTCTGTTCGAATTGCAGAAGTAATGAATACTAAATGCCCCCTTAAATACTGTCAGTTCCATATGACAATATACCATATTTCATATACAGCTCAGACTTGATGTTATAATACAACTGAAACGCTTCGGCACATTTTACTCAATGTTTGCTTCTTAGGCTGCAACTATGTGCGGACGAAGAAGATCTGCAGCAACATCTTGAGTAATTTCTCACCTGAGAGGCTGTTGTTTGCAGTGAATTTGTTCAAACCATATATCAGGTGCAGCAACCCCTTACCACGGTGGTAACCTGAAGACAGTCTATTGTTTTTGTAATTTTAACTGTGAAACGAAAAAGTTTGTAATTCTAATCTCCTTCAGATGCATGCAGATGGTATGCAGGAAAAGGAGCCATAAATCTGTAAATTTGTCCATGTTATTGTTCATTTGAATAAAGGTGTTTTGAAACAAAACTGTTCCCTATACTCTCGTAACCCGGCACATGAAGTGAATAAGGAACTGTTCTACTCTCTCTCTCTCTCTCTCTCTGCACTGGAGCTTGCTGCTCCACTCGAACCATGGCTTTTTTATTCAACTACCTCTGCATCTCTCTTTCCTAACCTTGCTTGTTTTAGCCCGGCGCTTTCAGACCCCACACCTTCCTAGCGAATTCTTGGCCTTCGTCTCGCTAAAACTAGCACCTCCTTAGAAGAAATATCTTCCTTGAGGACGACGGTCTCCCAGGGCCCTACAAACTTTACCTAGTAGCGTCTCCCCCAGTGATCCAGTCTGCTTCTCTCCGGTTCACACTCGCCTTTGGGATCCGGATGGCTTTCACCTACCCTTAGATAACGAGTGTGAATTCGATGTCATTCCAAGACCACATAAACTACCTATAATACCTACCCTGTTCCTCTTCTACTGAACATAGTGCACTTTCGGGGCACACCTTGTAAGATCTTATGAAGTCAGATCAAATAAATACTGAATATAAAATATTTAGATACAAATAAAGCTGCCCGCCGACTAGGCCACCAGCAAAGGTCAAAGACCACAGGTTTACCCTTTTTATCTCTTTCTTGAAGTCTCCCGGAGAGGGGCCGGGTCGCTAGAGAGACCCTAGCCTGCGGCGGGTGTCTTTCCTTTGGACGACCCAACATAGGACATTCTGAGTAATGGGGAAAATAATAGTTCCTAGAGGAAATGTGGTTTGTGTCAGAATGAAAGACATAGGTTGATTGAATATAAGTAATAATTTATTAACCATAAATTAAGTATATTTTGATCACAAGTTATATAGGTTAGATTAATATTGTCAGCCGGCTTTGTTCATTTAATAGAGATAACTAAACCATATGACATCTCCGTTTTTTTTTTTTTTTTTTTTTTTTATTGTAATACATAGTTTTCTTTTAGATATGCTGGCTGACGACTGATTCGTCCACTACGAGTTACATATGTGTCATTGTCATTATTTATATCTTCGCTCTGGCTTTGGTTCATTAATTGCTGATCTGCTGGATCGGCTGTATTATTAACCTTACCATTATTATTTGAATTTTCCGAAATTTGTGGTTTAATATTTTCATCAAGTCTATATTCGTTACTTTCTATTTCGAATGGTAGGCTAGTATCATTTCTTAAGTGTATTCTATTACGCGTCAATAAGGAGTTTCCCTCTGTCTTAATTTGATAAGCCCTATTGTTTATGTTTCTATCTATTATTACAGCCCGATCCCACATTCCTTGTTTGTTTCTAACATTTTCTCCTTTTTCGTATTTTTTCAAATCTTTGGATCGTTGATCATGAAAAATTTTTTGTTTCCTTTGTCTTTGTAACAATTCACCTTTTATATATGAATTTTCTTCACTTTTAAACTTTGGTATATCATATAGAACACCATTCACATTTTTACCTTGCATTATCACATTTGGAGAAGGTATTGTATTAGATATTGGTGTGTTGTTTAGTTCTAGTATTGCTAAGTACACATCTTTTTTATCAAAATGAGCTTTTCTAATTACATTTTTCACAGTTTGTATGTGCCGCTCCACCATTCCGTTACTTTGTGGATATGTTGGACTCGACGTAACATGCTTAAATTTCCATTCTCTTGTAAACGTTTTAAATAGAAAACTCGAAAATTGTGGGCCATTATCTGATCTGAATTCTTCTGGTATACCCCAGTGTACAAAAAAGACTTTAATGCTTTTATAACTGTTACACTAGTTTCATCCTTCAATGGTAAAACATCTACATATTTAGAAAAATAATCCACAGCTAACATGTTTGGTTTTCTATCAATGTAAAAAATATCAGCTCCTACTGTTGCCCATGTTTTATCTGGTATTAATGTTGGTATTAGACTTTCTTTCTGATTTGATCGTTGGAACGTTAAGCATGTTTTACAGTTGTTTATTTTGTTTTCTATATCTTTATTCATATTGGGCCAAAATACTATTTCTCTGGCTCTAGCTTTTGTTTTTTCAATGCCTAAATGATTATAATGTAACTTACTCAAAACTTCTTCTCTTAATTTGTTTGGTACTATTACACAATTATTTTTAAACAGTAAGTCATCATATTCATAAATGTCGGCATGGTAAGTATGATAATATTTAACTATATTTGGTACATCTTTTATTTCTTTTGGCCAAACTTTTTTTATTGTATTTTTCAATGTCTGCAATTCTATGTCATTTTTTGTTGCTTCTATATATTTTTGTTTCTTTTGATTACTCATCTCGCTTGCTAACGTAAGTTCTAATATATATATTCTGGAATCTCCATCCTCTTTAGTTTCTTTTAAATGAGCTCTCGATAGTAAATCTGCTATTATTAAATTTTTACCACTTGTATAAGTTACTTTAATATCATATGGTTGTAACCGCATTCGCATTTTTTGTAGTCTCATTGGTATATCAGTTATCTTTCGTCTTAAAAGAGGGATCAGCGGTTTATGATCTGATTCTACTCCAAAAGGTTTACCGATTACATACTGTCTGAAACGCTCACATCCAAACACTATGGCATATAATTCTTTCTCTATTTGAGCCCACGATTTTTGACATTCAATGAATGCTTGTGATGCATATGCTACTGGCAAATCATTTTGTAACAGAACTGCCCCTACTCCGGTACTACTAGCGTCTACACTAATTTTGCACTCCTTATTTACATCGTATAATTGTAGAATAGGAGTTTTGCTTAAACATATTTTTATCTTTTTAAAACAATTTTCATGTTCACTTGTCCAGTTGAAAATTGTACCTTTTTTAATTAGATTACGCAATGGTTCCGTTAACTGAGCTGAGTTTTCTACAAATTTACCCACGTAGGTTATCAATCCTAATAATCGTTCTACTGCTTTAACATCTTTTGGTCTTTCCATTTCACTAATTGCTTTGACTTTGTCATCATCAATTTCTATCCCTTTGCTACTGAAGTAATGACCTAAAAATTTAATTCTTTCTTCTTTAAACTTACATTTGTTTTTATTAAATTTAATCCCATGCTCATAAGCTCTTTTCATTACTAATTCTAAAATTTCTAATAATTCATTTTCATTTTCTGCCCATATCATTATATCATCGATATACACAGCTACGTTTTTTATACCTTCAAAAATCTCTGAATAAGTTTTATGGAACACTTCTGGTGCAATACTAACCCCGAAAGGCATTCTTAAAAATCTAAATGGACCATATGGCGTTTGAAAAGCCATCATTAACGAACTCCTATGTGTAAGTTCTAAATGCCAAAACCCATTTGATGCGTCTAGAACTGCAAACATTTTTGCCCCCGCCATTTTACTAGATATTTCCTATTCATATTTACTAGATGCAGTGGGTCTAAACAAATACGTAATGATTTATCAGGTTTACTGGTGATTACGATTGGGTTCATAAATTCAGTAGGTTCGTTAACCTCTGTAACGATTTTATTGTCTTTCATTCTGTATAATGTTTCTTTGAAAAGATCTAATAATTTAAAAGGTATTCTACGACATGGTTCAATTTTTCCTTCATATCCTTCTTTTAATTTGAAATCATATATTTTTGAGATTTTTCCTATACCTTCGAATAGTTCTTTATATCTGCTAAGCAATTTCGTGAAACCATTATTTGTATTCATATTTATATTTTCAACTCTGGTAATTAATTTCAGTTTTTTAATTGTATCTAATCCCAAAACAGAGCTTGAGCTATTACAGTTTACTAAATAAAATTTTATTGGTTCTATTTTACCCTTGATTACACAATCTAATATAACAGTTCCTATAACCGGTATTTCAGAACCACCGTAATTTGCCACTTGGTTATCAGTTTTATTTATTTTCTCTTTAATTTTCAAATTTTCATAGTCGCTTTTTTTTAAAACATTGCATTCCGCCCCTGTATCGAGCTTGACTGAAAGTGAAGTTTTGCTTTCCAATATATTTATAGATAATTCCCAACCCTTTTGAACATTATGTATTTTTAGAATTCTCCCTAAAGTGTACATTTCAGCATCCTCTCCCTCAATCATACTTACATTATTTATATTTCGAGTTATTCTACACATTTTTGCAAAATGATTTATCCTATTACATTTAATACAAATTTTACCGTAGGCTGGGCAATTTCTATACCCATGGACGTTGCCGCATTTATTGCACCTCAATCGCTGCTGGCTTCCATGTCCTACCGACTGCGCCATGTCAGAATGAAAGACATAGGTTGATTGAATATAAGTAATAATTTATTAACCATAAATTAAGTATATTTTGGTCACAAGTTATATAGGTTAGATTAATATTGTCAGCCGGCTTTGTTCATTTAATAGAGATAACTAAACCATATGACAGTTTGGGATGTTACAACTTAGCCTTTCCTACAAGGGCATATCTATGCTTGAAAATGCTAGAGCCCTTAAGCTTGCTATTAGGATTTGGTTCACCCTGAGCGGTTACCACCAATATCTATACCAGGATCAAAAGGTGGAACAAGATATTGTTAAATAAACTTGGAAAATTCGTACTAAAAACTTAAAATAGTGAAGCCTTAAGACAACTGTCAACCCTAGATAACAATAGGAGTAGAGACGAAATCACCTTGGCTTAGTCAATAATAACGGGTCTCCCTTTATTCATTCACAAGTCATTCCTTCCATCTGGTTTGAATATCTTTAAGCCCAGACTGTGGAATATTTAATGAATCTGATAAATGAGTGAAAACAATATTTAATTATCCTTTTAAGTCATAATTTATTTCACTATTATCAAGTTTTATTATCTACAATATTATCAGCTTTTGTTATCGTATTTAATAATATTTCTTTTTAATTACTAGTAGATGGCAAACAGCTATTCTTTCCTCGGCAGTTACCATTGATTTATACTCACCTGTTATCTTGTATTTTATTATTTTTTCAGATAATTATCTGTATTTTTAATACCTAAAGTTGAATGGATTTATTTGTTACGTTTTTATCAGTTTTAGGAAGGTTTAGTTCCATTTATTTATCTGGTCCTCTTCGGACTGAATCATTAAAGGAAACGAATAAGAATCACGTGATGGCAAACTGCTGTGGCGGATAAGCCCTTCAAAACAGACAAAGCAATAGACTCCTGGTCAGTGGAAGGTTAAATGATAAAGTTTCAAACCGCCAATTCAGAAATAGTTTAACTATATTACATAACTAATTGTGCCAATATCCCTGAAAAGTAGAGGGACCAAAGTATTAAATTAATTTTGCTATAACTGCAATAATTGTGATCTGGTCATAATAAGTGTTGAGCAATGAAATAATAAAATATGAATATTCTATTTTGTTTATTTTAAAATGATTGTAAAAAGATAATATTTCTACCGGCTGTTTGGTATATCAGTGTTAAATAATAAATGTCTACAGTTACTTTGACCAATATTTTATTACAAATTGTGGGTTATCTTTTCTTCACTTTTTTTATGGTTGAGGATATTCCAATTATTGACAAACTATGACTGAAAGTTACATTTTTTTTGGTGGTGGATTTAGATTAAAACTTTGAAAAACATGGTGAGGCTTTAATTAATGTTCGTTAGATATGCTAGATTTGATTAATTTATGTCATGACAGGTATAAATTTGCTATTTTGGATGATAAATTCCCATAACATAGCTGCTACAAACTACTAAGAGAGGAAAGTCAAACTCAACAAAAAAGAATAATAGAGCTAACAGAAAACTCGTCTAACCAATCGTGGACAAACGGGACGCACAGAGAAAAGAGTCCTAAGAGCAGCCCAATCAACAAAAGCTGAAGAGCAAAGTTTGTTTCATCACAGGCGAGAATTTGTTTCTTATTCACTGCAACATTGACCCCCAAAAAATAACACCTCTACCCCCCTTTGCCTTTTTTTCAGACTGAAGTTTGCCTAAGTACCTATGTACTACCGTACATTCAACAAAAATGAATACTGACTAAAACTACCTGGATGTAAACCTGATGTCAAATCACGACAGCAAAATACAATGTCATTACGTTATTAACGAATGCTTCTTCAAATCATAAATAATCAACATTTTTGCATCATGGCAGATCGACAGATCGATGTCATCCACAGTAGTAGGAAACAGAAGTATTCCATTGTGGAACTTATAAGTTCACCGTAGCGTTTTCTGTAAATATATTAGTCTAAGAGATTCGTTAAGAATAAAGCTTTCGACTTTTTTCTTGTTGGGACAATTTTCCCTTGATCATGGTGACATGTAGTGAAAACCCTAGCGTACGTAGCGTGGGGGAGGGGGGTTAGATTGTTAGTATAAATGCTGTAGGAGCGAAATTTGACAAGATATTTCACGGGTATGTCATCATAAAACCCAGGAGTAAGAGGGCGTAATCCCTCTTCATTGGCGGTTTATGAAGTCTACAAGATGAAAGGCGGAAAAGGGCACAGACCCTTACCGAAAGAATGGAGGGGATATTGGAGAGGATAGATTGGCATGAAACTTTAACCAACGAAAACAGACGTTTGTCAAGAAATTGGGTTCAGATGTTTGATTAGAAAGAGACATGATGGGTAGTCGTTGATGGACATTTTTTCCAGACTATGCATTAAGCTATATTAATATTTATTTTGTAATTAAAATCTACAGATATTTATCATCTTATTTCATTTAATTATATGTTATATTAATAAACCGTTAGTTCTATTGTAAAGTCAAATACCTTTTATCTTTCTTGATTTTTAATATCAAGCTAAACCTTCCCTTGATCAAAAACGAAATTTTCTTTTGGGGAAATAAAACAATTTGTAACAGAAATCAAGTTGAATCGATGTTAATTAATTTTATTTTATTTTTAATTTTAACACCACTGCATCACGCTGAGTTAGTTGATAGATTAATCAAATAAAATAAACAAATAAATGCCAACCCGAATTAACTCAACCCATTTTTATTATTTTATTAGATTGAGGTGTGCTGTCGTCGAATACAAGGTAGATTGATAGAAATATTGACAATATATTATGTATAGTTATATTGTATTTTTTTTTATAGGTATTATAAATACATTTTCCACGGAGACCGACCACAGCAAGTGCAATTCAACGCAACTGTATTCACTCAGAATCCAATTGTACAAGAAATCCAACATCTGTTCTTCAGGTTCCTTATACTCATCCGAGTTGGCTTACTCGATATCTGATCCAAACTTGTTAGCTTTCTCTAGTAACCAATTCGGGGTTCATTCTTTCAAACTGCTCCAAGCATCCTTTCATGCAAAAAAAAAAAAAAATAAAAATAAGGGCTTACGCCATGTTAGATTATTTTGTAAAAGACAATGTTGTTATTCTGAAGCGTCGTTCTGACTTCGTAAACATTTTTCCTGAAACTGCTTCGAATCAGGTTAAAAAAGAACAAAAAACACTAGAAAACAAACGAAAGAAATAGAACATCTTGGGTAGGGAGCCTATATTCACAAGTGTCGAGAAAGATTTGTATCTGTTGAATTTGTATTTGTTGAATATCTTGGTGTTCGCAGATTATATCAGGTGTTTGTTTTGCTCCCCTTTTGTCCTTGTATAGAAGGCTTGTTGTAGTCAGTTGTTGAGAGTATCAGATTATATTTGTATATTAATAGCCAAATTACATGTCGTATTGGACTGGCTAACGTCCAGGTTATTGAATTAAATTTTTACTGTTATCAAGGGCAATTTACAGTTTTAAGTTTGCAATTAAACCCCTCCCCCTATTTTAGATAAAAACAATATGTCTGTTCTGATACACTCTTTATTTCAATGCGCTTTACTCAAGCTCTTAAGAAAAAAATATTTTTATAAATTCAAGAAATTTGTGATCCTAGCTAATAATAATTTATCGTAATAAGGTTCTTTATTTTATTTTTATTCATTTGATTATTTAGTTATTTTTTTTATTTTATGCAGAAGCAGCCAAACGCCTACAAAAGCAGCAAGTATTATGTACAATTATTAAATTGTAATGAGGCTGCTTTTTATATATTTAAATTTATGTTTAGGTAATTTATATTTTGT
Source organism: Acanthosoma haemorrhoidale (assembly GCA_930367205.1). Classification (NCBI taxonomy): domain Eukaryota; kingdom Metazoa; phylum Arthropoda; class Insecta; order Hemiptera; family Acanthosomatidae; genus Acanthosoma; species Acanthosoma haemorrhoidale. Next base: position 125,314,457 of record OV884011.1, on the reverse strand, counting down.
GTTTTATGTTGGTACACCTCGTTCCTATAAGAATTGTATTTCTAAAGAGCAATAAAGTTCATTAATTCATTGAGTTCAATTAGAATGAGTAGTTCCCTGTTTTGTTTCTAACACATAATTACTACGAACGGACGGACAGACCAAGTAGGGGCGGCTGCGAACACCCTGACCTTCTGTAAGTGAAGCCCCTCAGCTGGGAGATAAGAGGGGCCGCTATCAGATATGATGGAGTCCTCAGAGTTAGTTCGGCCGTGACTGGGCAGATACCGCACCTAGGACTTCAATGGGGCCTTAATGAGCTAGTTACTGACTGTAAACTGCTGGAGAAAATTATTGCAACATCGGCAATATCTACGATTGGTGGCTTAAGTTAATTTAAAAAAAAATCCGTACGCTACGGTCACAGTGACATCGACTCATCCGTTCTTTTCAAACCAGGATGCAGTCTGTGGCCATCGGAAAACACGGTAGATTGCAATAAAGCCTTGTTTCCCCATGTCATGTGGCTTGGGAGCCTTGTATGAACAGTTAAGTAGTGTAAAGAAAACGAAAAACTTCTAATATTTAATGAATTGCGCATTGATTGCTGTCGGGTGTTGGGGGGTCTCTTCGACCATAGCCGTTGACTGGCGGGCGTCAAGAACTAGATAAAATGGGTAAACCTTTTTTTAAGTTTTTGTTTTTTAGGAAGTTTTAATAAAAAGGGTTTTTTGCGTCTTTATGGAGAACTTTGTGTTTTTTTTTGGTTTGGTACGAAAAGTATTTATGAATGGATCAGACGAACCCATGAGGAAATTGAAAACTTCTTCATTTGTGTGTGTTATGCTGCTTTTCCGGGATTTTTCTCGTCGATAAGATCGTAAATCTTTGTTGCTTGCTTCTTGGGCCTTCTCTGTCAGCATTCCTAAACGTAACATGGGTCAATGCGTCCTTCCGTAACAAACATCAACAGTTATATAATGCTAAAAGTAGAAGCAAGCCCCTTCTACTGTATACCTGCCTCGTGACTTCATGGAAGTCACTGATGGTTCTTGTTATTTTTAAGTAAGCAACCCAATTCCTATAACTACCCTTTTATTATACATATAGGTCTCACTTTAGCCCCAGACCTCACTTGTTCCTACACATTCCACCTAGTATGTAGTAATGTAACTCTTAATATTTGTATATACCAGTGTTTTGATTGTACTTTGTAATAAAACTTTTCTTTCTTTTCTTTTAAAAGGCTCTTATACAAAGATTATTTAACTAACGACTGACTGACGGTAATGATTAAATGATATCAGGTTCGATTATGTTTGAACAGCTCAATTGACTGAATTTGCATAGGATTTTATCCTATGAATGAGCTATGAAACTAGGCTTTTAATTATTATCCTAAAAGACCTGGATGTTTATTGGTGCCTGAATCATCGGAAATATATTAGTTAACTATCCCTCACATCAAAAACATAGACATTTTGAATTTTCTGAACACTTTGAAAAGCGGGGTTTTTTCGCTCCCACACCATTGAGCATCGCCCGGCCATAATTCGACCTCCCACAAGTACGCCACCTGCTAGGCAGTGGTACAGTGGCGGAAAAAATCATTTTCCGAAAATAAAATTTTTGATAGGCTAGTGCTCGAAACCAGTCATAGGATTTAGGTATCATAATGATTTTGCGAGAAAACAAATCCAATTGGTCAATTTTTTTTTAGGGCTCTTCTCCTGAATCTGACTTTATCTTTATTGAGTAATCACCGGATTGTCTGTAGCCATTGTCAAAAACCACTTCATAATGTGTAATAAGAAAATTATTAAAGGTGTGCAGGCTCTTTTATTTATCAATAACATGTTAGCTGACTTTATCGTCAATTATAATTCTACTACTCAAGACTTCTGTAAAAAAAACTTTATTTGGTATAACACAAACGTACAATTATATATGGTTGTAAACTAAGAGCTTATTAGCACAATTAATTCCTGAAGGGCTAAACCCCTTGGTCAGCTGTATATATACATACAAAGAAATGGCAACATTAAAAATAAATAAAGGGGATCTGGGAAATGAAGTGTGGAATGTTTGAATAAGCCATTGAAAGCTACAACAGAGAACTATCAGTGATTTATATGAAATCACAAGATAGGAGATATAGTTCTTTATTGTTAAAGAAGTTTATCATTATCAATTGTTATTGTTAACAGTGTGCTTAGTATTATTACATAATTGTCAACAAAACATTTATAATAAATGGCTTATTGTAAGACAATCCAAAAGTCCAGATCACACAGCCTATTCTGAACCAGTTGACTTGGAAACATTGGGTAGAAGTGGGAGGAGGTAGAATAGAGGCCTTTGAAAAGAGTGGTCGAAGAAAGAAAGACTGATAAATCCAGGAGCAGGCTCAAGGAGCCCCATCGGAGGTTGCTATTGTTTTATTCAAAGGGAGCAGGAGATACTCGGGGGAGGTGGGCTAAATTAAAAGTGGACTCGAGTATCGGTAATGTGCTGCTTTTGTTAGCCGCCAATCTTCCTGATAAAGGTCACCTCCCTCCTATCCACTCTAGTCCAGTTTGTCTCTTCATATATCATTGTTTCTATTGCGAGGCTTATTGTAGGAAAGAAATGTAAATCTAGGAAATATCGTTCGACTTCGGCTTACAACCACACTAAAGTTATGAATAAGAAACATCGTATCTACCTGCTTTCCTAATTAAAAAAAAAGATTAATTTTCTTGCCATTGCAAGTCCTTATTTAGCTGATAACGTTTTTCTGTAATATCCGCAAAAAAACATAGGTCTAACGACCAATTGGTCAAAGTTCTTCACCAATGTTTGATGGCTAAGTCATGGAAATGTTTAAAAAGATTTTTTGATTTACGGGGGGGGGGGAGGTATGTTTATGAACGAAAAACAAGAATTTGTTCCTGAATTAAGTGATGATTATTGGTCGTTAGACCTATGTTTTTAGTGGATATAACAGAAAAACTTTATCAGCTAAATAAGGACTTGCAAGGGTTAGATAATTAACCTCCACCACCAGAGCGAGGTAGGCGCATATCGGGGTTTTAGCGTACTTCTTTCAGCCCTCATAAAAGAGGGCCAGGTTATTTTTCGATAACGAGGGTGATTGATAAAACGTAATATCTGCCCTGAAACAAGAGTACACCCCCTACCAAACCTATGCCCCAAGAGGAGGTCAACGATTAAAAAGGTTCTTGTTTATGGGCATCGATGTGATTGAGGATATAACCATTATAAAAGAAACTTTAAAAACTGCTCTGGGGGAATTGGATGTCTGGTGCCTTCGAAAGACGGACTCCCGTGGCACGAAAACCGAGATCTAACCAATCTTAGTGACGGTGGCGCCGACTATCAAAATAGATGGCCTCCAGAAAATTCGGAGTATCAATTATGTTTTTTTAGGGTAGTCCAAGGGTCAGGAGATGCCAGTAGGACGTACACAGAAGTCGCCTCCACAACATCATCAAGACGCGACACCCCTAGCCTTCCGCCCTGGTTCTCGATTCTCGAGACTATGATGAGGGAATTTATGTCCGGACTATAGACCGTATTTGCTCAATTGACATGCCATGGGTAAGTACAAAATACTTAACTTCAACGTTGACGGTCTAATGACTATACTCGAAGTGGATGTGCTAATAACAATCACAACAACAAGTATCGTCGTGCTCACGGACATGAGAATTGTGAAGCAGAGCGTAAAGCTACAGGGCTTCTCTGTTGTCATCGAACGGACCGATGGATACGGTGGAGTTCTGGTGGCTATACGACACGGCATTACATGGATGAAAGTGACTGCGCCATTTACTATATTTGATGCCAGGTTCCATCACTTGACGGTGAAGATAAACCCGGGAACACCCATTTACGAAGTACGACTATAGTCAAGCCGACTGGGACCTCGATCAGAATTTCACCACTAATTGCATACAGTTCATGTTCTCCGCATTACAGAGGAAGTGGATCAATAGGTAGCTTTCCTAACCGAGGTTATCGTGGATGCTGCGGACACTGCCATCCCTAAGTTTATCACAAAGCCACCTATTCTACCGAAACCACCAGACCATATTCTTAGATTTATTGCATTATGTAATAATTGGAAATATAACCGATATAGAACAAAGAATAGTCAGGCTAAGAAACTAGAAAAATATCGCACAACGCAAATTCGTGGCTTGATGAGGAATTGGAAGACGACGATGTGGCACGAACGGCTTCGAGGCTTACATGGCGTAAGTTTTGGAAGCTCCTTAAGACTACCAAGAAGGACTCAGGTGTTCGTCTTCATGACGGTGACACCCATTACACAGCGGAAGAACCGGCGAAAATACTGACCGAACACTACACTGCAGACAACGCGTCTAGGACAGGTAACTACCACGAACCTCAGCAGCTGGAGAAAGCAAAAAAACAAAATGTTTGTCTCCCCAAAGCAACTGAAGGCGATTCTTCGCCGTTGTCGGGGAACCCGAGCACCAGGGCACGACGGGGTGCAAACGGCTTTGCTGTAGCAGGTGCCTAGGAGAGGGGTCGCCCAACTCGTTAACCTGTACAATTCATGCATCAGGTTGCGATACTTCCCGATAGCGTGGAAACAAGCTATCTTGTTCCCGCTGCGGAGGCCCACAAAGAGAGGTGACAACCCAGCCCACTATCGCCTGATCAATCTCCCTCTTCATATGGGGATGATTCATACAGCATTAGAACATACTTTAGTGAATCCTTAGGCACAAGTGAGGGTGTCTTGGCCCTAATCAGGTAGAAAAGGGTTGGATTTTAGGGGACGAAAACAGTTACTTACAAAAAACCAGGGGACCATAAGTCTCAACTGAGGTACACGTTTCTACTTAAAATGTAAGATATAATGAGCATTATATAACTCGGCGAACACCGTATGTTTTGGAAGCTCCTTAAGACACCTACCAAGAAAGACTCAGGCGTCCGTCTTCATAACGGCGATACCCTTTACAGAGCCGAAGAAAACGTGAAAATCCCGCTGCGGAGGCCCACAAAGAGAGGTGACATCCTAGCTCACTATCGCCCGATCAGTCTCCTTCATCATATGGGGACGATTCTCGAAAGTATTATACAAGACTACCTGAAGGAGTTCTGTTCGGGAAGTTCTATCATTCCGTACGAGCAAGCAAGCTTTCAGGCTCATCTGGGTACAGAACATCCGCTTGTGAAGGTACAGACGAAGCCACCCTCGGTATCAACAGGAACACAGCAACTGCTATGATTTTGTTGGACTGCAAGCAGGCTTTCAATTCAGTGTCCCACAGAATGCTGTGCCGACAGCTTTGCGACTGGGAATGCCCAGAGGAGTTATATACCATGATGGCCACCTTCTGAAGGACTGAAAGATGAGGGTACGCGTGGGTAATTGCCTCACGAACCCAATCCCTCTAACTTGTGGAGTTTCTCAATGAGGGGTTTTGTCTCCGGTGCTTTTTAGCATGTACACGTTTGGGGTTAAATTAGTTGGGATAAAGTACAAGAAAGCTACAGTAATGGCTTTTTCTGACGACATTGCGGTTTCAGCTCCAGCATTAGTGCATAAAGAGCTCTTACTCAGGCTGGGTCAGTTTTTAATGTAATCAGTGACAGACTGGATAGGTTAAACATTAGTCTGAATGCTGGGAAGATCGACTGCGTTATCTTGTCCCTACAAAAGGGGAAAAAAGCCTTGCCAAAATCCTATACTTTAGGAGGGCAAGAGAAATCAACGGCATTCTCAATGTAATATCTGGGTATAAAAATGTATAGTCATCTACATTTCTCTACCCATTTTAGTTACGAATAGAAAAAGTACACAGGTCTTACCGGTATTACCACTTGCTAACCTGGTTGTCGCTGCGTCACAAACTAATGATATATAAATGTGTCCTCCGGTACGGTACCCCGCTATACTTGACTGACAATACAGCTAAAGTCTCCAACAATTCCAGAATGGGATCATGAGAAAAGTGGTCCAACATCCCTCTTGAGAGGTATGTTCTACGGATGTAATGTTTGACAAATAACTCCGACCTGCACTCGTTGATTGTTGTGGATGCTCTCACCCACGGCACTTTACATTTTTTGACTCGTTGCAGCACCTCTCGAACCCAGTGTTTAACACTATGACCCCCCACCCTTGCCCAAGAGACGCTTCAACTCCCCCTCAAATGCGCCAATTGCGGGGGAAATCATGTCGCGTCGTACCGACAGTGCCCGTACAGGGTAAAACCCATAGAGACTGCAGGGATAAAAAAAACAGGCACAGAACATTACAGCTTGCCTCCTATGCCCAGCTGGCATTCGGAAACACCAGGGCTCCGGAAGTTCTCCCAGAGCCCCTACCTCAATCCACTGCTAACAACAATGATGCCTTGATGGGCATCTTGGGCAGAATGATGAACATGTTGAGCAGCATGACCACTGCCATGAATAAACTCACCGAGGCGGTAACGCAGATGATGTCAGAATTCAAAAATCAAACATCTAAATGATGGGGCTCGTAATTTTAAATTACAACGTCTGCCGAAAGCCGCGGCTTAAACAAGCCGACGTAGAGGCGATTCTACGGTGCCATTCACCAGACGTTGCCGTATTCTCAGATACCCGGTTGAAGAAGATCCACTTCTGCCGCTTCCCGGGTTATACCGCTTACCGCCACGACACTGAGACTATCTCTGAAGGAGTTGCAGTCTTATTGTATGGAATACCCTGTAGGAGACTGCCCCCACCCGTGAACCTAGGGCCCTCCCACTACATCGTAACGCTCCAGATACGGCTCGCGAAGAACATGATAGTGTCAGGAGCATAGCTCATGACCGAAGACACGTCATCGTGGGTGACCTTAATGCGAACCACAGTTGGTGGAGCTGTACGAGGGCTAACGCCCTCGCCAGTTACATCACTAAGACACCATTTACGGTCATCCACCTAGGATTGCCGACCTTCCTTCATTTCGTGAACCCCAACAGGACCTCCACGCCCAATCTACTCCTGACTCAACAGCCACACCGAGGTAACCGGATGATCCGCCTTGGACTTTACCACCTCCGACCATCGGCCTGTGCTCTACGAACTAGAAGGCGACATGCCAGAGCCACCTGCTTCTGGATACAGGTACGATGAAGCCAAGATGGACCTATACAAGCATCTCATCAAGACCGAGTTGCCCACAATTACGCCCCTGAGACACACCTGGGATATCGATTACGCTATCTATCAGCTTCAAGACGTCATCGACCGAGCCGCCGATGCATCGACCCAAAATTTTCTCCGAAGCCCCCTTCTCTGAGCAAACCTCCGGATCACATTCTACAACTGATTAGATGGCGTAACAATATAAAGAACAGGTGGTTTAGAACCAAAAACAGGGGCTTAAAACCGGTTTTGAATGCTCGCACGAATCAAGTTAAGTCCCTGATGGCCCAGTGGAAAAACTCGGTTTGGGAAGACCGCCTCACTAGTCTCCACGGTGACCACAAGCAATTGTGGAAACTCGTGAAGACATGCAGGTCCAAAAAGAACGGTGTAAGGTTGGCTGTGAATGGGCAGTTCATCCCCACCACCGAACAGGCGGACATACTGGCGGGTCACTATGAAGCTGTGAGCCGTGGCTAAGGTGAGCCAATAGGAGCCTTCAATCACCACTCCCTCCCCACCACTACCGAAATCTATACCTCCCACCGGCAGGTGGCAGGCTTCATTCGGAGAACGAACGGGAAGAAAGCACCAGGCGAAGACGGAATCCAGAACATCCTACTCAAGCAGCTGCCGAGGAAAGGAATCTCTTACATAACCAACGTATTGAACTCCTGCTTCAGGCTGCACTATTTCCCTCAGAACTGGAAGCACGCTGTGGTCGTCCCCCTGCTAAAACCAGCGACTAAAACTGTTATGAGCCATCTCATTACCGCCCCATTAGTCTGCTGACTCAACTCTCGAAGCTGTTCGAGAGAATCATCCACCTACATCTCTCCAAGCACTGCGAGACGCAAGAAATCATCCCACCAGAGCAGACTGGTTTCAGCACAGGCTTAAGTGCGGACAACAACTTGGTGAGACTGCAACACCACGTCGCATCGAACATCCGGAGCAACAGAGCTACCGCTATGATCTCACTGGACTGTTCGAGAGCTTTCGACCACTACACTCTGCTCCAGCGTCTGAGGGAATGCGAATTCTCGGATTAGCTGGAGAACCTGATGACTTCATACCTCACAGGCAGAACTTTTTCGGTTCGGATAGGCACCACGTCTACAGTTAAATAATTATTGATCAAAGGGGCCTTTTTTAAAAGTATTTTATTAACTAGACAAAACAATATAACTTATATGATAAAGTGATTAAGTAATACGTCAGGGGTACAGTGGCGAGATGAATGAGAGCTGGTGAGAGGAAGAGGAGAATTATATAAGGATAGATTAGACTAAGAAGTGCTGATATTTCTGCTGACTTGGGCGATGTGCAGGTGTCAGCTGTGTGTTGACAGTCGGTGTGCAGGTGTCAGCTGCTTCCCCATAACTCCTTCCTTCTTTAGGTTTCTTGTTCCATCAAGAAATTAAGTTGATGGCTGCAGGTGCATGAGGGCTGTTATTTGGGTGATAAACCCTTGTTGCCAATATGTTGATAGGCTCTTGTTGTCCGGGTTGGTATACAACTGTTGGTATCATGTTTTCTGGCGAGCTGGAAGTATATCTCTGCCTTAGGCAATATAAGATAAGGGTGATGCTGGCAGTTCCTGCAACTGAGCTTATTATATATATATATATATATATATATACATATTAGAATTGTTAAATGTGAGTGGTTCAATATTTATGTTTGTTATATTTAAATTTTGTAATTCACTAATGTTTGATACTGTGATTACGTTATTTGTTTTATATAATTTGTTCATGGTTGAATCTACTAAATGTTTCGATATTTTTGGGAGTTCTCTATAACATTCATTTTGGGTTAATTGGACTAAGCTTATAGGTGGTAAGTATATGATATCATTATTTATACAATTTTCTATTTTGGAGAGATTAGTTGTTATAAAGCTATCTTTATTTTCTATATATTTAGTGTTAGTATTTATTGGTTTATAATTACATGTATGGGTTGTTCCTAATTTAATAAGGTTAGTTATACAAGTATTGTTTAAGGGAAATAGATTAGTACAATAATATTTATCATCTATTATAGTACAGTTTGAAGTATATAAAGTATTAGATTTCTTAATAATAATAGTTTTTACTATATCTAATGTTATATAATATTTTATAGATTTTACAGGTGCTGGTATGAGCAAATAGGTTGTTACATTTAGATTTGCCTTTGGAAGGTCTACAAAGATATGGAGTGCATCATTATGAGTGGTGCAATGAATTCTGCTCATTAACGATAAGATTTCTAGAAACTAGAGTAACATTTTGGTGTACGTCTTTCAGTATTTGTGCCATTAGTGATGAATGTGTAATGCCAAGTTTGCATTGTTCAAGTGTTAGTGTTAGTTCGTCAATTTTGTTGTATAAATGCATCAAGATTATATACATGTCATAAAATGCAATTTCTTTATTGATTTTAAATATGTCATTCTTTTCTGTTTTAAAATTGTTATTAATAATTTTTATGTCTTTCTGGAAGTAATTTATTATTTGTTTGTTAAGGTTAATATTTTGTTCTATATTATGTTCGATGTTATAATTATTTCTTTCTACTTCGTTAATTATTTCGTCATAGTGTTGTTTGTGGTCTGCTGTCATTGTACCAGTAAGCCAGCTAATGGCTGTTCCTAGTCCGTTTATTAATCCTCTTTTTATTCTTTTATTATGCGTTTTTAGTAAGTTCAATTTACTCTTTGTTTGAAGTATGAGGTCTTTTATTATAGGGTATGTTGGTAGATTGCGGTACAGTGGTATATTATTTTGTATGTTAGTTAGTTCTCTGTCAAGTAGACTAATGTTATCGAATTGGTATGTTCGATAATATTCTTCAATTATTTTTGCGTTATTTATTGTATAATGTAGGACTTCGGGATTGTTACTTATGTCAGTCACTGTTATAGTGGATGTCATCGTCCATAGAAATGTCTTGATTACTATCGTCTGAATCAGATTCATTTTCTCCTTCTGAAACAGTAATGTTTGTCTTAAGGTGTTGTTTTCGTGGTCGTTTAATTTTATTTATATGTGTTTTGTTTATTTCTTTTCTGTCTTTATATAATAGTGCAGGTCTATAAGGGTTATTGTATTTACGATGGTGAGTTGTTTTTATATATATTTGTTCGTCATTTATTTCAGGTGGGTCTTCGCGATTTGTATTTAATAACTCTGTTCTATTTTCTTTTTCTTTTACGATTTTATTCCGTATTAGTTCATGTATTATGTTCTTTTCGTCATGGTATTTTTGTACGTACTGTTCTTTTATTTCTATTTGTTTGTTAGGTCTTCTTGTTATTCCGAATGTTATTTCGTCCGGTGTCATGTTTAGTTTAGAGTTTAAGGTATTGTTGTATGCTATTGTTGCTAGCATTAGTCTGTTATTTGATGATTTGTTTGTTAATTCTTTGTCGTTAAGTGTCCGTAATATTTCGATGAGTGTACTGTGTGCTCTGTTTAGTGTTCCTAAGGAATTAGGATTTCCTGGGGTTACGTAAATTGGTTCGGTTTCGTTAGTTTGTAAGAAGTTGGGTACTAGAGTATTTTTGTATTCTTTGCCGTTGTCCGTTTTTATCGATACGGGCGTTGGATATAGTGTTAAGTAAAGTTTAATGGCTTCGCATATGTTAATTCCAGTTACCGCTGGTAACATATGTGTAAATAGTCTTTTCGAGAATGTGTCAATTATAGTTACGATGTATTTTCTGTCAAAATGTAATGTGTCTATCATCAATTCTTCGAACGGTCTATTTGGTGTTGGTGTTATCATGTACTTTGTTTTTATAGGGTTGCGTTCGTATTTAGTTTTCTTACATGTCTTACAATTGTTAATAAAGTCATTTATCGTTTCTTTCATTAATGGGAAGTAGTATAATTTTCTAAGTTTGTCATATGTTTCGATTGTGCCTCTGTGAGATGTTTTTCCGGTGTGATAGTCATTTATTATTTCAATTTGTCCTTCTTTGTCTAAGATATCGGTTACATAGTTTTTGTATCTTTTTAGTTTAACCGTTGGGTATGATTCTTGTATTAGTCTAGAAATGTCTTTAAATGTTTTATCGTACCATGGTTGGAGTAATGGGATATCTGGTTCACAGTAAATTCCATAAGTAATTTTGGGTCTAATAAATTGTTCGATTAGTGATTCTAAGTCGTCTAAGTTGTCAAATTTAATTTCATGTCTTTTTTTATTAAGTGGTTTAGTAAAGTTTATTTATTTTATTCCCTTTATTATTATCTGGTGTTTCTCTATATTAATATTCTTGTCATTGTCTACTATCCAAATTTGTTCGTTGGATGATTGTTGGGAGTGAACGGTTGCTTCACATGTACTAATTGCGTCATTTATTTATTCTGTTTGTGTCATGTTTTCTAATTCTTCTATAAGTGTGTCATAGTCTGGGTTCTCGTCTAACGGGAGTATTGCTAGTTCGTTTAAAAATTCGTCAAAATCTCCGTCTATATGGTTAGTATTTGTGTTTTGTTCTAAGTTCTCGTTTTGTCGTGATAGTAAGTCCGCTACGTAATTTGTTTTTCCATTAATGTGGTTTATGTCAAATTCAAAGTCCTGTAATTTCCAGATCCATTTCGTGATTCTGGTGTTTCCGTTTTTCATTGTATAGATCCATTTTAATGGTTTGTGGTCAGTTAGTAATTGGAATTTAGTACCGTATAAGTATGGTTTAAAGTGGTGTGTTGACCATACGATTGCTAATAGTACTTTCTCGATAGTCAAGTAATTTAATTCTGGTGTTTGTAATACTCGTGAGGCGAATGCTACTGGGTGTTCTATTCCGTCGTTATCTTTTTGCGATAGCACCGAGCCGATGGCTTTATCACTTGCGTCTGTCGTTAAGTAGAATGTCTTATTCCAGTCCGGGTATGCTAATATTGGTGAATTTGTCATAAGGGTTTTTAGTATGTCACAAGCCTTTTTTATTTCTTCTGTCTCGTATGTTTTAGTATGTAGTGATTTCGATATTGGTTTCGTTATTTTCGCATAGTCTTTTATGAATTTTCGGTAATATCCGGTCATTCCGAGAAATTGTCAAGTCGTTTTTGCATTGTTTGGGTAAGGTAATTTTGTGATTGCTTCTATTTTTTTGTGGTTAGTTTTTAGTCCGTCGGGAGTGACAATATATCTTAAGAAGGGGATTTCGTTTTTAAAGAATTCTGTCTTGTCTAGTTGGATAGAAAGTGCATGTTCTTTTAACTTTTTGAATACGTTTTCGAGATGTTCTAGGTGTTCTTGTATTGTGTTTGAGTATATGATTATGTCGTCAATGTATATCGTAGCGTTAGGGACGTTCGCTATCATCATATTCATGGCTCGTTGGAATGTGGGTGGTGCGTTACAAAGTCCGTAGGGCATTCGGAAGAATGCAGTGTCCGTCTTCTGTACTAAATGCGTTCTTTGGTATTGAATCTGGATCCATTTCGATTTGATGGAATCCTGATGCAAGGTCAATTGTTGAAAATATTTTTGCGTTTTGTAGTTTGTTCAGTAAGTCTTTAATGTTGGGTAGTGGGTATTTGTCATTAGTCGTCATTTCGTTCAGTTTTCGGTAGTCTATTACCATTCGAACCTTTTTTATGCCTGAGGCATCCATTTTTTTTGGGACTATCCATACTGGTGAGTTGTATGGGGAATTACTTTTTCTTATAATGTTATTTTTTAATAAATTCGCGACTTCTTCGTTTATTTGTTTTTTTGAATTGCACGGGGTACCGATAGTTCCTAGTGTAGCAAGGGTTTTCGTTTTTTGTGTTTATTTTATGTCGACTACTCGTACTGCTGTGGTTTTTAATGCCTTTTTCAAATCCCTCAAATTTTTTATTGTTATGTGTTGGAGGAAATTGTCAACGGAAGTTTCAAGTTGTCTTTGGCAATGGTCAACTATTTGTTCATCAAATATGTTCATTTCTGTGTGTTTTTGTAAGTCTGTTTTTGTGTCGTCCGTATATAATCTACCTTCAAGGTCGTCTCGTAATAATATCAGTCTTTCTACATAGCTTGTGGGATGTTCGTTTCTTACGGGTTTAGTTTCATGTATTTCTGCTATGGATTGAGGTATTGTTTTGTCGTCACGAAAGTTAAGTTTGAGTTCTTGGATCAGTTCTAGTAAAGAGTTATAGTTACGTCTTCCGCAATATTCGGCATGTCCTACTAATTTGTTTGTTGCATGTCCTATTAATTGTTTTGCGTTATATTCGTGATGTGGATTGTCGGTTGTACAGACGTTATTCGCTACAAAATTTATTTTATTAATAAATCGCACTAGATGGCTGGGATTTCTGTCAAATTCTGGGATTAGTTTAAGGTCTGTAGTAGAAATTTTGAAATCGTTAGAAGTCATGTTTACGTTTTCTTCTAAGTTACGGTTTATATTAAGTCTGTCAGTAATGCGTATGTAAATGTGTACAATAAAATATATTTACCAATCCAAGTGATGTCTTCTTCTAGATAATGTTTCCTTCTATCGGCTTCCTCTGGTCGCTAGATAAAAGATTTGTGGTTCTTGGAGCCTCGGTGGTTGTATATTAAAATATACCAGTGCTCGATCAGTCCTCAAGTCCTGTTCAATATTTCATCGGCCTTCTCATGGAAAGAATCGAAAAGTTCTCAGGTCTAGCCTAGCCAAACGCGGGATCGCTGAATGGGGAGATTCTTCTGAATTTATATAGACACTGCCAAGGTCCCTGCTCGGGCGCCAGTTAAATAATTATTGATCAAAGGGGCCTTTTTTAAAAGTATTTTATTAACTAGACAAAACAACATAACTTATATGATAAAGTGATTAAGTAATACGTCAGGGGTACAGTGGCGAGATGAATGAGAGCTGGTGAGAGGAAGAGGAGAATTATATAAGGATAGATTAGATTAAGGAGTGCTGATATTCCTGTTGACTGTTTGACTGCATGCCTCGTCCCCGTCTTCCAATTCCTCATCAAGCCCCGAATTTGTGTTGTGTATAATAATGGCAGATGCAAATTTTACAAAAATATCTTTTTTCTGGCTCAATCAACTATAAAAATACCCATATAAATTCAGCTAAGACTTCCTAGAATGCTTTTTAATTATTTTACTAATAAAGATTAGTTTCATGACAATGTATTCTAATTGAATTTGTTATTAACAACTTTTTTCATAAAAAAATTAACAGAAATATATTTTGTCAACAATTAAAAATTTTATATTGCTTCGATTCCAAACGTGAAGTAAATCACTACTAACTCATTTAAATCTTGTTTCTGGGTTCTGTCTCTCGCCTCCCAAATATACGTTAAATAAAACGTGTATAAAATAAGAATTTTAAATTTCAATTAATTATTAATTTTACTCTGGTCGTCTAATTCTTTGTCCACGCGTGGCTCATAAACCCTATGGGCTGTCATCTAATTTCAGAAAAACCTATTGTCTGTTTGTTTCTTTAATTTAGTTATTTTTGTTTATTTATCATAAGTATTAACTTTTAATGCATTGTAATACAACGGTCACATTTAGCTCCGAAAATTGTGATATTTTCGCACGTGTTTTAAGTATCAGTCATCTGAATCCCATGCTCTCAGATATTGGTTTGGAGAGCAACTCAATTAACTCAGGTTTTCCTCTTTTAATGGGGAAGCCTGTGTTCGACTCATCCTTGTTACCATTACAAGGATCACATAAAGGCGCAACAAAACTACCCAAACAACCTTGAAGTGAATCTTTTTAAGTTGAGGCCAGGCAGAAGACAATGGAATAAACAGAGTGCGTAGACAGTGAATGCCTTATGTGTGCTAATGAGTCTGGACTGAGGGCTCTTTGTCCGCTGTGCCACTGACATCGGAAGGAGGCAGACCTCGGTGTTAGGTGTGCCGCATTGCCGCATCTATCGTCATTTCCGCTTTCCAGTCACTGTCTCTGGGCATCTGAGAGGTGATTCATATTCGACCTTACTTTCAAGCACGAAGTCTCTCAGCTGTAAGCGAATTTCTTACCCAATCCGTTGCCAAGGTTGCTTCCGCTGAAATATCTTTAAGTGTGGGTCTATTTTACCTCTAAGCTCGGGAGAAAACGATTATATTATATTTATGTTCATTTTTCTCAGTAAGTGATTGATTAGTTTGTAAGGAAGTATTAATGCAAATGGCTGCCCACCGCATACCGATCCACCCATATGTCCTTCAACAACCTGAAGTGTTGGTATAAATAACTAAAGGTACGTATAAATATACCGAAAAACAAACGTCTGTTAGCTCTTTTAACACCACATACAATAGATGAACTATTCAAAACGTTTAGTTGAAAAATTATGCATGCTTTTATTAAGTTATTCATTATAGGGGATCACGATCTTCATCGTCAATTCCTCCCGTCGTACTTCCGGCCAGAGTTTCTTTGGCGGTTTGCTGATGTACTTTCCCATCACCTAACATATAAAGAAAACAAGCTGTTAGCGCTCTAAATAAAAAAAAAAATATATATATAAATTTAGTTTTAATGATTGGTTTATTTTTTATTTTAAACAGCAATTTAAACATTGATTTTTTTCATACTTTAACAGTTTTAGTTATGTCATAATGTTAAGAACGAAGGAGAAAAATTATTATTTGTTACAAAACGTGAATGTTTAAAGATTAGATTTAGAATTGCGTTATCGGTAAACTTGAATAACACCAAGTGTTTCAGTGCAAGCTTTGTTTACATAAAGAGGATTAACTCGGACTCTTACTTAACCAACACCAGTTGTATGATAGACACGGCCACGAAACCCACGACCGCTAGACTGTTAAAACTATGTCAGTGCGTTAAAGTAAAAAGGTAATTTTTTTCTGTGAATTTAATTACGTCTAATCGAGAAGAGATCCTGAGGGAACGACATTTCTCGACCGAGACACCTATTGGACACTTCAAGAGACGACCGCTCACAGACAATCATCTGTCATCAGCTCCCGTCGAAGTGTTGTTCACCTCCATGTCGACATCGGCCATCCACCTACTGCAAATCTCCAGTCTTCAGGTCGTACTCATTCTTACTACTATTGTCAATTTTCTGCATTCTCATATGGAACATGAAATTATGAGTTTCAAATTCTGGCGAGCCGTGTATTTCAGTCAACTATTTGGCCATGACATAAATTTATTTGTCACGACATACAACGGAAACAAAGAGCTCTGAATAAACAATTATTGACAACATATAAACAGCAATTTAAACATTGATTTTTTTCATACTTTAACAGTTTTAGTTATGTCATAATGTTAAGAACGAAGGAGAAAAATTATTATTTGTTACAAAACGTGAATGTTTAAAGATTAGATTTAGAATTGCGTTATCGGTAAACTTGAATAACACCAAGTGTTTCAGTGCAAGCTTTGTTTACATAAAGAGGATTAACTCGGACTCTTACTTAACCAACACCAGTTGTATGGATAGACACGGCCACGAAACCCACGACCGCTAGACTGTTAAAACTATGTCAGTGCGTTAAAGTAAAAAGGTAATTTTTTTCTGTGAATTTAATTACGTCTAATCGAGAAGAGATCCTGAGGGAACGACATTTCTCGACCGAGACACCTATTGGACACTTCAAGAGACGACCGCTCACAGACAATCATCTGTCATCAGCTCCCGTCGAAGTGTTGTTCACCTCCATGTCGACATCGGCCATCCACCTACTGCAAATCTCCAGTCTTCAGGTCGTACTCATTCTTACTACTATTGTCAATTTTCTACATTCTCATATGGAACATGAAATTATGAGTTTCAAATTCTGGCGAGCCGTGTATTTCAGTCAACTATTTGGCCATGACATAAATTTATTTGTCACGACATACAACGGAAACAAAGAGCTCTGAATAAACAATTATTGACAACATATAAACAGCAATTTAAACATTGATTTTTTTCATACTTTAACAGTTTTAGTTATGTCATAATGTTAAGAACGAAGGAGAAAAATTATTATTTGTTACAAAACGTGAATGTTTAAAGATTAGATTTAGAATTGCGTTATCGGTAAACTTGAATAACACCAAGTGTTTCAGTGCAAGCTTTGTTTACATAAAGAGGATTAACTCGGACTCTTACTTAACCAACACCAGTTGTATGATAGACACGGCCACGAAACCCACGACCGCTAGACTGTTAAAACTATGTCAGTGCGTTAAAGTAAAAAGGTAATTTTTTTCTGTGAATTTAATTACGTCTAATCGAGAAGAGATCCTGAGGGAACGACATTTCTCGACCGAGACACCTATTGGACACTTCAAGAGACGACCGCTCACAGACAATCATCTGTCATCAGCTCCCGTCGAAGTGTTGTTCACCTCCATGTCGACATCGGCCATCCACCTACTGCAAATCTCCAGTCTTCAGGTCGTACTCATTCTTACTACTATTGTCAATTTTCTACATTCTCATATGGAACATGAAATTATGAGTTTCAAATTCTGGCGAGCCGTGTATTTCAGTCAACTATTTGGCCATGACATAAATTTATTTGTCACGACATACAACGGAAACAAAGAGCTCTGAATAAACAATTATTGACATTTATTGACACCTTAACATTTATTCATGTAATTTAACTTGTAATGTAGCAATCTTGCCAGATAAAATTATATTTGGGTTTTATTTATCAAATCAACATTTTTGTTGATCGATTCAATTGCTAATTGTAACAATTATATTGCTCAAATAATTATTGTTGCAATTACACTTGTTTATTTAATTTTGTTGAATACTATCTGATAAATTCACGTAGGCCTACAAAATTAGTAAGTATTTACGCTTTCATTTCGTCATTTGAGATACGTATCCATTTTGAATCAAATTAATTATGAATTTAATATGTAAATATTCAATAATACGGAAGCAATTATAATTATTGATCAATATCGTAGAATAAGAAGAATCATTTGTTTTTTTTGATAATTTATTTATGTATAAAAAGAAAGGATGGTGTGACAATAAATCTGGAAATCTTTTATTGAAAAAATTATTTTCGTTTACCATTTCTTGCTTTCCTCATTTATGTTTTACCAATTAATTTTATAGTCCTTCAGGGGAAGAACCAGCAAGTAATTTATATAAGGTGAGTAGATTTGCGGATTGCAAACAATTTTCCGCTACTACCGAAACACAAGCAGTAATCTGTTTTAACAAATCTATTGCTAATTGATACTGTATCTCATTGACCAACATACTAACATGTTTTGCAGTACGCTTCAAAATCTTTAGTAATTTCGTTCGTAGTAAGTTTCATACGAATAATTTAACACAGTCTTAAATCAGAATTTGGCGGGGAATAGTTTTGCTTTATTAAATTAAGATGTAGTGTTAGTTTTTTTTAAATTAAATAGAAAATACCTCTTTTGGTCGTAAAATAAATTTCTAACTCCCTCTTACTGATTACAATTGTACTCCCTTGACAAGATCCTTTCAAGATCTGGTTGAGTTTCCTTTAATTTTCCAGATCTGTCCTTGTAGTCTCAGCCGTTGCCCCGGTCTCCCTTAGTATCTTCTTTGGTTGTCACAACTTGTCTTTTGGTTCGTATGAATCGGGAGTAAGCTCTGAAATTTGAATCTTACACATTATCAAGGGATTCGGTAATTACCACTATTAATATGTCATTAATTATCAATTTTCAGAGGTTTTGGGTTCCTTTCTAATGAATTGTTACATGTTTTTCTTCTCCTTCTTTGGGGGTTCCTTCTAGTTCACAAAATTTGGAACAGGGTACGTATCCTACTCAGTTCACCCACTCCGCATTTATCTCCGGAGTAATTCAATACCTTCCAGCATGTTTTCAATATTCCTACAGCTCCTCCTTCCCCAACTTCCAAGATATTTCCTCTTTATGATTCCTGCCCATCGTTCCTCCTAGATTTCACTGAGATCTAAATTACTTGCCACTAATTTATCCTCATGATTATTTCTTCTCTATTCCGCTAATATTTCCTTTTTTTCTTTTATCAAGGCATATATACTTATTCTGATATTACTTATTTACATTATTGAATGGATCGTTAGTGAAGAAAGTGCGGACTTTAGTCTTCCCGTGAGTTAACAAGCTGATTCCACCACCTCATTTATCATCGATATTTTTCTGAGTTGGCTTAAGCGTTCGTGCGTTAGAAACGCTACTCACTTTTAGTCATATATTTTCTCCCATTTGAATTTTTAATCTTAATGAACAGACCTGTATTTTTGACTCCTCTAACGTCCGTTAAGAAAATAGCGCATGTTGGCCTTAGGTCGTTAAGACTTTTTTTATGGTCTCTATGCTAGTACATACAAACAAACAAAAGACGATATGAAAGTACAGCCTCTACCTTCGAGGACGGAACTTATAATAACTTATTTTTTACATTATTTGATTCCTTGGTTAGTAAAACAAGAAACCGTGGTACCGGTCAAATAAGACGTGATGAAGTGATTCGAATCGAGTATGTGGAGAAGGTTAGTAGGATTGAATCCGACACCGGTCCTGTAACCTTGTGGTGTATCCGTCATATGATACATGATGGGAGCAGTGATATTATAAACTAGGTTCTCAACCTGGACGCACAATTGTACATATAGCAAAAATAGACCAAAAATATTATTTGAAAAGCCCATGAAGGGGGGTTATATTACATTTTGTTACCATGTATAACAATTTTATCCAAGGACAATCGCTGCCATTGCAATTTGTTTAGGTTTTTGTTGGGATTTTCTTCCCGAAATTTGGAATCAGCCATGGTTTCACGCCTGTTTCCGTCTGTATGTTCCGTTCTTCCCGTTTAGTGCTTCCATCCGGCCAAGTCCCATGTTCAACCCAGAGAAAATAAAATTCACATTGAGATCCTGTTTGTTGTCCCATGGCGATAATGTGCCAGTTTCTTTAAAAAAAATTAGCAAGAGTCATTAATTAATTAATTGGAAAAAAGTTCTTAAATTTTGAGTAGGATATTAAATTAAAAAGATCAAGAATGTGAAATTTGAGATTTATTTTTGCAAACTATAATTGGGAAAAGTAATCTTGTAAACGTTCATCAATTTTTTCCCTCTTATAGTTTTATACACTAACATATATCGTATAGAAATGTAATTAAAAACATTAACCTGTTTTGATTAATTAAATTGATTTTCCTGTATTATACAATTAAGGGTTTCGTTGTACTCGCTATTTCCTCTCCCTTCATTGATTTCCTGTGTTTTATTGAATAATTTTTATTATCATACACATTCAAAAGCTGTTTCTCTGACTCCACTTTTATATACTAAAGTAATTTTTTGTTTTATTTAAAAACACTCTACATAAGTCCCACCTGCCTTGTGTGCAGTGCTTTGGCCTGTGATGACTGGTGCAAAATTTTCAAAATATGGTATTCAAAATGATATCACGTGATCGCATTTAACGAGCTAACTATTCAATACATCTAATTCACTACGTCATACTTGAAGTTTTCCTAACATGCTCCAAAATATTTATGAGTCGCTTCTTGGGCATCTTCACAGAGCTGCCTAATCGATACCACGATATGTTTAATTATTTCATACTGTAAATATGGTGTGAATGAGAGCATTTATCTTAATTACTTATTGCCTTATAAAAGGCAGATTGAAATTATAGTACAATAAAGGAATATAAATATAGAATTATTTCATAACTATGTATTATTACTTTATCCCTGGCTTGACATCGATGTTACAGCCAGACGAAATATCGTGCAATATTCAGTAAAGCGTTTTATTATCATCAAGTTTATTCTTAAGATGCCTATATTTATGTGAATTTCATTGCTGTTATACCATCATTAGACCTATGCCTGGCCCCAATTTAGTACCCATTTGCTTTTAATCCCCTTCTAATTTGTGTTTTTCTGTCCTCAAAAAGTAGTTTTACCTGCCTTTCGTTTTATCAGATCACAACAATTGATGGGTAAATGGGTTGAAATAATTTTATACGCAACATCCTCACTGAGAGTTCATGGGAGTCGTCCCAATCTGAATCATGAGAAAATGTTTGTTGGTATGTGACTTAATTTATTTGATACTCCTTCACGGGCACATTTGACTATCATGGTAAGAATTCTTAGGTCGCCAAGCCAAACATTTTAAAAGTTCAAAAAGAAATTCAGGAATGCCAAATCTAACCGATGTCCGCAATGACAACGCTTTTCATTATTCTGTTTGAAGCTGCTCGTGTTGATGTTAAATGAATACAAAAACTTACATTTCCATATCCCCTTTATTAATTTTATACACTTTTTAACAAAATCTAGATTCTTCATTGAATCTATTTACAAAATTTTCGTGCTTATTACATTTACTGTAGCTTAGCTTCATTTTTTACATTTTTGGAATTTGTATAGAATATTTTTCGGTTACAATGTGATGTAAATAGAACAATGTTTTTGAAAATTCAAAAGATGATGGGGCTCATCTTATGGATGAGTTTGAGCAATTTGAGGCAGTAACTTAGCCTGGTTTTCCCGGACAGCCAGTCGGTTCCCATCGATGCGGGGCTGTGGTCATAAGTTAAATAATCTTTGTAGACGAAAGTCTTTTAAAAGAAAAGAAAGAAAAGCTTTATTATGAAGTACAAACAAAACACTGGTGTCGAGTCGTCACGAGGTGGTGCCTAGTTACCCTAGCCCTGGTGAAGTGAGGGTTGATTAGGCTATGACCTGGATTGCTTCAAGACGGGTCTACTATCTGACTCCATATTTGATAGGTATGTGCCCCGGCAATGCACTATGTTCAGGAGAAGAGGTATAGGGTTGGTAGTTTATATGGTCTTGGAATGACCACGAATTCACACTCGGTATCTGAGGGTAGGCGAAAACCGTCCGGATTCCAAAGGCGAGTGTGAACCGGAGAGAGGCAGACTGAATTGCCGTGGGAGACATTACTAAGTAAAGTTTGTAGGGTCACGGCAACCGTTGTCAGCGAGAGAGAGGTCTCTCCAAAGGAGCTGCTAGCGTTAGCAAGACGAAGGCAGAGAATCCCACTAGGAGAGTGTGGGGTCTGACAAGGCCGGACTGAAACACAGCAAGGTTAGGAAGAGAGATCCAGAGGTTTTCATAAATGAGAAGGCCAAGTCTTGAAACATCAGTGCAGCTTCAGGTACACCAGTTAGAGAGCCGTCGTGAGAATGATTTACAGGCCAAAACCCGGCACTACTAATAGTCAGCGGTGGCTCGTTAGTAGCCAATGATTTAAGGCGTTATTCTGACCAATGATACCGCAGTTGCGGTGGCACTTTGTCCTCGGCAGCATATACAACTACACTGTATGCAAAAATAATACCTTAAAGTCTTTATTGCTGTTGACGAAGTCTTCCGTGTGGTCTATATTAAAATCTATTGTTTCTGTATAACCTGCATAAAGCACCTTCAAGTGAACAGTCCCAGCTCTGTTAATATTGCCTCGAGCCTTTTTAGCCTGTCCGTCAGAGTGGTAGCCAAACAATCCCAGATCCTACTTTCTAAGCATCCTGTTTCCGGTGGGTATGGGTATGGGTGAACTCACCCACCGACGGCATACCAAGCAACTGGTGCATGTCGGCGTTATTTAACCTCTGGTGAGATGTACGTCTGACTATTTTTCTCGTGATTCCGTAGAGACTTTAAGCTGTATTGTCAGTTAAGTGAGTACTCAGCACCGTATGGAAGAGATGGCTTGAGAACACAATTATACATGCCATACTTTTTCTAAAATGGGTAGAGAAATAGAGATGCCTTTTCATTTATATACTCAAATAGTTTGAGTTCTCTTGCCCTCTTATAGTATAGGTTTTTCCCCCTTTATGACGAAGAAGATTACGCAGTCGGACTTTCCAGAGTTCGCACTTGTATTTAACCTACCCAGTCTATCATTGATTACATTACAAACTGACTCAGTCGGTGTAAGAGGTTTTTGTGCACTAATGCTACTGCTGTAAGCCGCAGGGTCGTCGGCGAAAGCGATTATGGTAACTTTCTTGTAGTTTGTCCCAACAATGGTCGTATGACATTCACATATTGTTATTTTTGAGCAATTTGCAATGGAAAAACGAAATGCTAACAGCCCAGACTAACTAAACAGCCCAAGGATGGAGTTCTTCATTGAAAGTAGAGAGAGATTTATATATAAAAGAGGAATAATTAGTTTTCTGGACAATTTTCGGGTTTGAAGAGAACATAAAATATTCGATAAAATAACGATTAACAAGTTTTTTACTATTTTAAGACACTGCTTTTCGAAGGAATAAAACATAAAAAGCTGGTTCTGATTTATTATGCTTAGGCTAGATAAATATGCAAAATATTTAAAGTGCATATAAAAACAATAGATTAAAAATTTATTTTACTATAACAAACACACAGTGACGTCAATCGTGCAAAAGAAAAGTTAGAATTCGCCTAACTGTGTTGCATCAATGCTGAATAATACTTCAGAGTCTAAAGTTTGTTGGTTTCGCCTCAGTGTGCCCCGATGCTAAAATGTGACTTAACTGTTGATGGTAAAGTAGGCGGACTTGGACTTCAAGTCCCCCCGTCTCCGCTAATAGCTGGAACAGGGAGAAGCCATCTAGCTTCGGCTCAGCCTCACTAAATGTTTACCGACCCTCTTAGAACTTTTGCCAACAATTACGTCATTCTGTGCTCTCTCGTCTAGATTTTATTTCGTTTATTTAAACCTTCTGACGATTCTTTGACCGTTGTGTGTCAGAAGTTGATTAGTGACACTATTTAATTAAAAATGGATATTATTTATTATGAAGTTGAAAACTGAACAGCATCACATCTGTGCTAAATTATCAAGCCATCGCATTCTTTACAGCTATTCCCAGAAATTCTCCATCAGATATTCTTATTGATTAGAGTAAACTTTCAACTGACCATGGAAGAAGGTTTATGAAATATTATCAAGTTTCTTTTCAATGTTTATTGCCGTGAGGCCTGAAGTATGTTTCACAC
This sequence comes from Acanthosoma haemorrhoidale, assembly GCA_930367205.1. Taxonomy (NCBI): domain Eukaryota; kingdom Metazoa; phylum Arthropoda; class Insecta; order Hemiptera; family Acanthosomatidae; genus Acanthosoma; species Acanthosoma haemorrhoidale. The sequence continues at coordinate 125,290,378 of OV884011.1, read as the reverse complement.
GCTTTCACGCCATATAAATAGTTTTCCTTTAGGGCATTTTAAGTTTTTCAGAAGAAACACCCAAAAGAAACAAGTTTACATTGTTTTTTTATGAACTGTTTTTCATACTTCTCGGTCCAATACTCCGGCCTGCCATGCACTCCTGACCTCACCACTCCTTCCCGCAATCCTCTAGTAGTCATTGGTGCTTTTAGACCATCCGGCCATCTCCTTGCTGGCTGTTTTTTTTTCTTATCGGCCGATGTGCCGAAACAATCTTTTTGGCCAGCGATCCTCAGTAGTTTTTTTGATATGATCATACCAGAGTTGCTTTGTCGGGTTGCCACTAGGGGAGTGCCTAATCACCCTAGCCCTGGTGACAAGTGCGGATTGTTTGAGTTTATAACATGAACCATTGTTCTATGACGGCGTTACTATCTGACTCCATTTATGATAGGTATGTGCCCCGACAATGCACTATGTTCAAGAGAAGAGGTACAGAGGTTTCATAAAGAATAAGTCAAGTTTTCAGAGTTCGAGCGGAAGCTAAGCAGCGTCACGGGTACAAGTCGTCAGAGGGTCTGCAAGGAGACTAAAAGACGGGTGAGAGACTCAGAGGCGGATGCGGAGAGACTGACGAGGAGTCTAAGAGACTGACTTCCAGGGCCAGTGGCCCTGGCATAAGGCGTCACCGAGTAAAGGTGGATAAGGAGACTCAGAGGCTGATGAGGAGACTGACTGGTTTACAGGGCCAAACGCCCTGGTTTTAATATCGTTCCCCCTTCCTGCTGGAAGGCGGCGAAGGTCTAAAAGGGTCTGTGTATGGCTGCCAGGTGGTACTAATCCTACCTTGCTTTTAGGCCGGTGGATACCTGGCTGTTTATGGCTGCCAGGTGGTACTATTCCCACCTTGCTTTTAGGCCGGTGGATACCTGGCTGTTTATGGCTGCCAGGTGGCTAACCCTTTCAGGTTTATGGCTGACGGCTGGCGACCCTCTTTCGTTTATGACTTGTTTATGACTGCAGGCTTCCACGCATTTATTGCTAAAAACTTTTACAATGATTTACATACATTTAGTTCCTGTTATTTTACTTTTGCTTACAATATATGTGCACCAGAGTATAGGGTGATTTAACTCATGTAGTTAGCGGTCGCTACATGCTTAGTAGCTGCTATCTTACCAGGATCACTTTGCCAACAACTGTCGGTTGTACAAGTATTCTTCGCCTATCATTAGTCCTATCATTTCATGAGTATCACATGTTCCACAAATGGGTTGAAAAGTAGAGGGTAGAGAGAGAAACCTTGCATAGCATGGCTTACATAGATAGTACACAATGTATTATTTACTTAGGCATGAACGATTTTTGCAACAGTCTATGCATACAACAACTGTCGTAAATAACATAAGATGTCAGAAATTTATGATTTTCTTCACAATTAGTGTGTATTAAAGAAAATCGCAGTGGTTAACATACGCGAAAAAGAATAATAAAAATTATTAGGAATCTTAATAATTTAAAGTAGCCAAGTATTGGTCGAAATTTACAAGTATGAAATCACAAAAAATCGTTGATATTGCCCGTAGTTTATTTGCCCTAGAGCAGGGTAAGCAAATCACGCCACGTGGACTAAATATATGGTGTAAATTAACGAATAGGTTTTTTTTTTATGAACCCTGGGATAAAAATCTTTATTGATAATAAATCCATGCAAATTTATATATGTACTATTTGATCCATGGATCACTATCCTTACCATTTGTAATAATAAATCAAAAGTAGTCAGTGTGAAGTAAATTCAAGCATCATTTTAAGCACTTGATTGATTGATTTAAGGACAGTGGAACTGTCGAAAGCGCTGGTGAAATAAAAATAAAAACTTGTAGGAAGACAAAATTTTAGGTTATGTTCTTATTTTATATCTAATAAATAAATTAAAAAAAACTCATGATGCAAACAGAATTTCTGGTCTGTAAAATGATTCATATATACAATTTTGTGATAGGCTTAATCAATAGTTTCTTTATTTTGTAATTATAGAGATAGAAAATATAATTAGAGAATAAAATTATAATAAAAATATCCTAAAGGGCAATAAGTAATCCCATTCATAACACATTTACAGGTCAGACACAGCCCTGATACCTCCACAAATCCTCATTATTGATTTTGAAATTAATAAATGTGTTCAACAAAGATCATTATTACACCGCCTTTTTACAAGTATTTTTAAAAATTATGTATTTAATTGCTACTTTATTATTTTTGTTTTCTTTCATAGGCCCTTATATTTAGAAATAATTATAGACCCTCAGGCGAATCTATTTACAAATTATTTTTGTATTTCCTGTAGCATCGCTACATTATATAGAGGTTTTGTTATTTTATAAAAATTATATAATGAATAAACAAGTACTTATACGTGACTGGACTAAACTGACTAATAAAGGTGATGGGGCTCACCTTTTTGATCAAACTTAAAACTAACTTACATACTAATTCTTAACCTAATTTTTCCCTGACAGTCTGTTGCCATCGATGCGGGAAGGGTGGTGGGGCCATAGTGTTAAACACTGGGTTGGTTAGGTGCTACAACGAGTCAAAAAACTTGATGTGTCCATGTCGGATGAGCTCACCCACCGACGGCACACCAAGCAACGGGTGCAGGTCAGCGTTCTTTAACCTCTCTCGAGAGGTATGTTGGAACCCTTTTCGCATGATCCCATTCTGGAAATGTTGGAGACATTTGGCTGTATAGTCAGTCAAGTGGGTAAATAGCGGGGCACCGTACAGCAGAGCTGGCCGGAGGACACATTTATAGATCATCAGTTTGAGACGAAGTGACAGGTTGGGTGAAGTTAGCAAGTGCGATAGCCGTAATATTAATAAAGTACGTTGCCTATTTTGCTACTTCTTACCACCTATAAATTTATTATCATTCGAACATTTTTAAGATATTGAAACCATATTAATGTAACATTACACTACTTCAGACTCAAATGAAACAGAAGACCTATATTGCAGTACCTATTAGTTGGCTATAAATGGATGTATGTATTCACATGATACAAGTGTAAAAATAAATAAGTAAATTAAAAAGAAAAGAGCATATTTATTACTAAAAATTACAGTAAAAATAAATTCAATAAAAAAATCTACACAGTGGTGTGAAATCAACAATAAAAATATATACAGGGTGTTTCAGTGATCTATTTACAATTTATATTCACGCTTTATAAAAAATAATTGAAAAGAAGAATATTTTTCAAAATTTTATTCATAGAACATGTTTATTTGGACATTCCATTAAGTAATCAAGAATCGAAATACAGGTTTGAAAAATAAAGCCCTCCAAATGATGCCCATTTCGCCGCACGCACTCTTCGAGCCTTCCCGAAAGTTCAACATCACCCGCTGAACCATTTGTCGAGGGATAGCTCCCAACTCTCCTCGAATCGTTTCCTTCAGTTCTGCTGTAGTTCTCGGCTTCATGATATAAACCTTTGCTAATGTGTCCCCTAAGAAAATAATCGCATGGTGCCAAGTCTGGGGAACGAGGGCCCAGGCAACGCCGGGCCATTGACGCTCTTGGTGTGTGGGAAGTCATCCCATATTGTTGGAACCACATCATGTGCCTCGTTACGCGTCTTCTCCGTAGCTCAGTGACAAGGAATGTTCTCATCATTTCCTGGTAACGGTCAGCGTTAACGGTTTCTGAACCTCTCTCGTCCTCAAAAAAGTAAGGCCCAATCATGCCAACACTTCCGACGGCTCACCATACAGTTACCCTGCATGGGTTTTCACAATGCAAGGGTCGTTCATGGATATTGTGTGGGTTTTGTAGTGCCTAGGGCCTACAGTTTTGTTTATTCACAAAACCTGTCACTAGTCATAATAACGATGTCTTCTGTTAACATTTCAAGCATTGTTTGAGTGAATTCCATTCTGATGACGTAATAACGGGGCAACAACTGTACTGTAATCGCGAGTGTATAAGGGTGGAAGCTCAAATCCTTTAGAATCCTCCGAACAGATGAATGGGAGATATTAAGTGCAACAGCGGGTCTCCGGCATGAACGCCCTGGGCATGCCTCCGCTGCCTGGCGCACACCTTCCACAGGTTGTGGTGTACGAACAGAAAGATGCTTATATAAAGTTAGGATATTTTCTAACAAAAAAATAAGCTACATTTTACCCAATTTAGAAGCCTGGAAATAGTGTATATCATTCTACCAACTGCTACCAGATTGCCTGACCTGAGGGAGATCCTGAATTAGCTGAAGTAAACATGCATAGAAACCTTGCATTGTCCAGCAGCATTGAGTTCAAAATTGTCTATGTTTGATAGACTTACTGCCTAACCAACTCGGAAAGTGTAAGCACAAGCAAGCAGCCCCCTTCACCCACCCACCGGTATACCCACCGAGCCTAAGCTCGTTGCTGACAGTACAAGGTTAGGCACCCCAGCATATTAGACGCCTAGCGTGCAATTATAAATTTTGTTGAAAGACACGGAATAAAGTACTTTACTTACCGGCTTAATGAACAGAAACCTTACGGGGGGATCAGAAACCTCCACCCTTGTTGCACTTAACAAGGAGGAGCTAGGAAAGATCGGCTTTAAGGTTCAAGATGCCTGAAATACTACACACCAAGTCAGCAAAACACCTCATCCTTTGTTATTTGCATATCTAGAGCCTGTGCCTAACAGCAGTGATAGTTTTACTCTTCACTCCCTCCCTTATACGATACTCAAAATTGAAGAGCCTTACAGAATAAAATAAATGCCACAATTTACCCTATGCCAGTGGTTCTTCCACATAAAGAACTTTTGCGTTATTGAACTCTGACCGTCGAATGAGTGTTAGGATGATTTCACAGAAACTGATCTTTCAAATAGTCACTGTGCACATCATCCTGACGGACGATCTTAAAATGCGAAAGGTGTCACCAAGCTGGTCTCCAAAGCGTTGATGGGTGAGTAAAAGCCCAATTGAATGACGATCACAAATAATCTGTCAGAACGTGTTCACTTTTTAGTCAATATTATTAACGTGTACGAAACATGGGCATAAGAGTAAGACACGGAGACAAAGATTCAGAGTGCCCAAATGGCACAACCCGCCGTCCCCGATACAAAAGAAGGCAAGAATGAGCAACCTAACAGTGAAAACAAAAGGAGTTTATACCTCCAGGGCAGACCGTCAACATGGATGTTGTCGAAAGATTGAATAAGGGTCCTCCGCATATCTGGGTGCTCCCTTGTAATACTACCAGCCACACCGCTCTGCTCCTTCGTGAGTTTCTGGCTATACACAACTTGACAACGCTGCTCCAGCGCCTCCGGCCGACTACTTTTTGTTTCCTAAGATTGAGAACAGCTTCAAAGGACACCGTTTTGACCGCTTTGAAATGATCAAAGCCACCGTGACGGGTGGTAAGAACGAGATTCCTGGAGAGACCTATCAAGGTGCTTAGAAAATCGCTGGAAAAAAAGTGTGAATGCCCAAGAGGAGTACTTCGAAGATTTCTAAACGTTTTAAACTATATATTAAGTACATTTTTTTTTATATTTTCAATACATTTTGAACACCCCATGTATGCCCGTCCCCACCTCGCATCTTTGATTGTCCCGCCCTACAAACCTCTAAACATTCCTCTTGTGACCTCCAATGGACTTCTTCGTCGCAGGAATGTACTTAGATTATTACCACAAAGCTCTAAACATTCCTCTTGTTACCTCCAATGGACTTCTTCGTCGCAGGAATGTACTTAGATTATTACTACAAACCTCTAAACATTCCTCTTGTTACCTCCAATGGACTTCTTCGTCTTTATTTTATTAGACCTACTGTTTAAAAATAAATTGTATATATGTATGTATATTATTATGTTATAGCCAACACAATAATATGGGAAGGATATCGGAAAATGTAATAACAACTTAGTCTCAAGTTGAATTGTAAATTAAATTGTGAATGAGGTTTTCTTATCGTTCTCTATTTAATTATTTTTCTTAACATTTACAATACTTAATCACCGATACCTCCCCAAAATTCCCCGCATGCCCTTGGTTACATCCGTCATATTTAATAATAAAAGAGGACGCCAGCCAGTCCTTAAATGAGTTCTAAAGATGACATAACACATATTTGTGAACAGAGGAAGAAAGATCCTTCTATGAAGAGATCACGTTCTTGCTCTGTCTCTGACGTAAACCTGTCTCTCTCGCCCAATTACGCTTTGTTTTTAACACTTTGGAACTGTGTGGACCAGAAACACTCATGTTTTCACTCTTGTATGCCTGCCTGTTATTGTATTTGTGAAATATTTCACTGAGGACGCATTCAATGTAAGAAAGGGGGGGATATTTTTCTGTAATGTTGTGTATTATCAAATTTAAGATCTCAGTGTCCTGATTAACAATGTGTAATTTAAGTTTTGTTTTTTTTCAAACCATTAAAACTGTTAGTTTTAGTCTACATTTTTTCTGGATGGTGAACCCCGACATCTTCAAATTACGAAATCTATTAAATAACTTAGTCAGTTATATAACTTGGTATTCGGTATAGAATGTAGCATAGTTACAGAAAATATGGAAGCACCCGGATGAATTTCAGTTTATTTAGTTTCTAAATATTCAATATATATCGAAATAAAGGGGGTAGGAAAAAAATCAAACATTAAAATTACATATAACTTTAAAATGTTCGCAACTTTAATATTTTTTAGAGGCGCGATATCTTCCATGTTAGTTCCATTTGATGGCCTGATGATTCTAAAAATAATAAAAGGTCAATAATTAATGAAATAGTAGTACAAATATTTTTCTTTTAATCAATTGTAATTTAAAAAATAGAAAACTAGTTATCGGGACGTGCCCGACTTTTTTCATGTTTAACTTTTCTTCCATACTTGGTCCATCCTGTTACGAAATATCTGATAAATAGTAGAATCTCTCCAATCCGAACTAAGTAAACTAGAAACTCCCGGGCTCCGCAACTAAAACTTTTATTAGAAAAACTATTGATAGAGAAAAGTTTTCTTTATACAGATAATTCGAATCTTAAAAAATTAAAGTTTCCTCGAGTAAAAAGAAAACTAATTCACATTTATTTAGAGACTATGTTACAAAATTTATTATTATTTCAGTTTGAAAATGCAATAAAATACACAAATTAGAGATTTTGGATACATTTGAGAATGAATAGCTAACAGAGAGAGAGAGAGAGAGAGAGAGAGAGAGAGAGAGAGAGAGAGAGAGAGAGAGAGAGCTGCCAAAAGGAGTGTGGGCAGTATGCTATGTTTGACACAACAGCAGAGAGGTAGTAATGCGGTCTAGCGGCGGTTAATGTGATAAGCAGCTGTGTTGAAGGAGCAGCTCAGGGCTCATCTCCTCTAGGTCACCGCTCCGGAATATCTGACAAATATGTGACAGCACGTCTTATTTATGTTTATTTACCGCAGTCGTTCATCGGGAAGAAGGAGCTATTCTACAACATGCGAGTTTGATATGTGGCCGTTTTAGGTGAGCTGAACATGTAATGGACAGTTTTTATCCAGATGATAAGGTGCAACAGCCCTGAATGGATGCATTCCTTGGTTTATAATAATAAAGAGGTATATCTGTCTCCATCAAGTCTTTAAATGTTATGTGAGGTTATAGTTTCAGTGCACAAAGATATCACAAACACTCCATCTCATACAAAAGCCTCATACCAATCCCGACATACAGGGTATGTCAAAACACCACCCCTTAATGAATGATGAAAATCATGGATCAAATAATGATAAAAATCTAAAATCATTCTTTCATCAACCTCACTGAATACATCTATTCAAATCCAAATGTATAGCTAATTATGAGGGCACAGTTTAACAGTTCTGATTCAATTGTTATTAAAGGTAGGTGCTGTCTATTATGAGGTTCAACAAACAGGAGCTGTTGACATTGGCTACTCAACCATCTCAGGAATTCGATAAAGAAGGAACACTTTATCTCAGAGAAAGACAGGATGGTTTTTTCAGACGGACAGAAAGTAAATATATCTTCTAATTAATTTGAGTGGTTTATTATTTTGTCTTTTTGTTGTACATAACACAGAGCATCGAGATAATGTACTATTTTCCGTTATTTCCTTAAAATGACAACATTAAATCTATTCACCACATTCGGTAATTTCACTTGGACCTTAGTTTTTTTAATAATTATTTTGAAATGTTATCATCACCTTTTATAAAAATTATGGTGTCTAAATTTTCAACTAACTATATCACAAAGAAGCATGTATGTAACACATTTTTATTGGTAAAAGAAACTTAAAATACATCATATAATTGCATTCTTGATTAATAGTAAGTCTCACTGCATGGTATATGAATTGAAATAAAATTTAATGATACTGTTAAGAAATTAAATAGTTTTTAAGTTATTTGTTTGTAGGCAAGTTTTAATGTATATTTAGCTGCTTTGAATGTTGTCTTTTGTGTTTCGTTAAATGTTTGTTCTATTATTTGTCACTACTACTTTGGTTTACTACATGGTGGTATTCTTGCACTCACTTCAGTGTTATATTTGTGCGATTTAATTAACGACTATTATTTAAACTTTCTGGAAAAAAAAAATATTATATTGAGAAAAACTTTGAAAAGAATATGTTTGGTCACTTGATGAATATGTTTGGTAACGCCAATAAATTTTTTTTAAGTATTCCATTGGGAAGTTGTTTAATTTTTTGAAGCTGTTTCCCTTAAAAACAAATTATATTTTGACTATATTTATTATGATTTTATTTTTATATATTTTTTAGCTTTATTGATAACATCGTTTTGTGGAAACTATCAAAGCTGATAAGATATATGTTAAAGAAATATATGATGTTTTGTTCTTAGAATTTTATTTTTCAATAACTTTCTTGAAATTATTGTTGAAGATGTTTTAAGAATTTTCCACAGGGCTATTGATTCTTAATTACCCCTTTAACTCTTATTCCTGCTGTTCTACTTGCAAAATCCTCTGGACATATCTTCATTCAATAAACTACAGTAATGATGGAAACAAGGGGACCGGAAAGTAGAGCATAAACATGGACCCCAGTGGACCAAAAAACCAGTGGAGCCCTGTGGAGAAAAACAAAAAGACCACTAATGATAACAAATGGACATAAAAATTTCTTCATTTTAAAAAAGCATTTAATTCAAATAAACAGATTACTAAAAACAATAATTGTTAATATTTATTTATGAAAAAGTTTGCTTAATGAAACGGGAAAATATTTGAAGCTTAATAAATATCTCTAAGAAATTGGGTATCTTGTACTGATCAGTTACGTGCCAGGATATTTCCATAGTTTTAATTAATTTGACTGTCATAAATATGTTTATATTTACTCGCTGTGTGAGTTTAATTTAAAAAATAAATAGTTTGAAACCAGCAATTGGTTTAATATATTTTTTCTGTAATGTTTATGTTTGCATTTGAATGCTTCTTACTAGTCAATGATGATTGCGTGTTATTTTTTACTTCATAGATAATAAACTTTCATAATAAATTTTGTATGAGCATGAATCTTTTTCTTGTAATCGTGCGATTGTTTTCATTATTTAGCAATTTAATTTTTTCTGAATCTGGCATATTAAGAATTATATAATTTTTATACAAGTTATCCGTTAGTTAAATATAAAACCTCAAAAATATATATCTCTATATAAAGGTTATGGGATAAAGGCTTTGGTGAGGTTAACAAATGCTATGGAGATTTTAGTTATTTCGTGAGAAGATTTGGTGTATGGTGATCTGTTGGTTGTCATGTTATCACAATTACAGGAAGAGACAGCAAAAGAGGGAAAAAGTCTAAGAGCCTCCGAGAACTGAGCTGCTATAGCGGAACCAGCAAAGGTATATTGAGTGTTTTAAACACTTCATATTATTAACAGCTTATGATCTTAATAACTGCTCATTAAGTTTTTTTGTTAATTTTCCATGGATTCATAGATTTGCAGAAGTTTCTGTTTGTTTATCCTTTATTTTGTTACATTACCTTATAAAAAAGTGACCCAGATGTTTTATTCAAACACATCACTGAAGAGATTGGTTCAGGGTAAAAAAAGTTGATAGTTGGCTCTGAGGAACTAGTGCTTTCAATGCTAGGCTGCTTTCTCACAACTTTTGTTTATCTAGGCTGGTCTAAGATGTTAAGCTTATCAATTAATTGTATTTTCATATAAATTCCCGGTTTTTTTTTCACCAGTTTTGGATTTATTTACAAACTTATTCAGAAAAATTTGTTTTTAAAAACTATCTTTAATAACAATTTGGATAAGCTACAAATTCACACTTAATGGAAAGAAGATTAAAGGTTTAAATGAATGTTAAGACCATGCTAGGCTGACAGCCCTCTACACCAAAACATTCCAGGTTTTTTTCACTTTTTGTGAAGAAATATTGTTTTTCTTGTATAGACAGTTTCTAAAGCGTTTCAAGTCATGTCTCACATTTTTTCCATTTCAAATAGTTCACTTCTATGTTTCGTAAACCTTAACTCCAAAACAGTAAAAAAAAAAATATCAGAATAAATATATCACAGTACTGTTTTTTATTTGCTTGGTCATTGAACATAAAATTCACACCTTTGTGTTGTTGATTAAATCTAGAAAGTGTAGAAATTTCTGCGTTATCTATTGTTAATACTATTATTCTGCATCATATTCAGGAAATGTTTTGTCTTTTGAAAGTTATTTATTTGAGTGAGTTATTCAGATCAATATCAAGCTACTAACCGAGTTTTAGAATTCACGCCATTAACTGACAGCATTCTAACAAATCACTAATTTTGCTCATACTAACCAAATATGCACTATAGGCTTAATTTTGTTATCATTCCGTGCCTCAGTGTAAGTATTATTCGTTAAGTATATTTCTTAATAATGTACAAGCTTTTTATAAATTTTGGCATTGTGTTGTTAAATAATGAACATTTCTGTTAGCTGTTTTTAAACATTTTTTTTTCTGTGCTTAAAAAAAGAAAAAAATAGTTCATTTTGTTGCTTGCTTAGTAGAGTTGTGATGATGAGTTTGTGTTAGCATGCATACTGCTTATACTTTTTTTTAAATGATGAACATATAAATATTTATAATAATATTTTATGGATGTGTCCAGTCAGCTTAGAAAGATGGTGCCGCCTAAGAGGGAACCTTCTCTTCTACTTTAAATCAAAGGACCAATGGTCGGAACCTATAGGAGTGGTTGTTCTCGAACAATGTACCATAAAATTAGACCCCCCTGCTCAGGAAGGCCCCTATGGCTTTACCCTTGGTATGTAACTCAATCATTCATTTCATGTAATTCATACTGTTATGTCACTGATCTGTATACTCACTGATTGAAAGGTCTTTAAAATATCCATCGACCATAATTGATGGTGGCTTATAGAGCTCCAATGTTAAAGAAATACTTACTTACTTAATCTAAGGAGCAGTAGTTGCCTAGGTATTTTTGTTTTCATCAATTATAGAATGTCAGTCAATTTGTGTTTCTAGAACGTTCTTTATTTGTAAAATTACAATTTACTTCTCCAACGTTAATAATTGTGATTTAAGAGCTCATTCTTCATACCTTATACACAATTCAACTCACTCAATTTGTTCATTTTTGTATCAACTAAATAATTATATTGATGTTTCATAAAATATATTGGATATATAAATGCAAATGAAATATATTCTATGTCCACTCCATAAAGAAACTTAAGGATCAGAAATTCATCTTGTGATTATGTTCAAATTTTGTTGTGGTATGGATCCCACTACTATTGATAATTATCAGCCGAAGAAAAGATCACTGGCAAGGTGAGGACTTGAATTTAGGACCTCCCCAATATCCTTTACCAACTGAGCTACTCTACACCAGTAGAAGAACTTCCCACTACATCCTTTACAGTTTATAGTCAAATTTCGCATTGATATGGGTCCCAGAGTTATGTTTAATTATTATACAAATTAAAATATCTTATATTTTAGCTAGCTCTCGGTAAGTAAAATTAGTGGTCATGTATTTCCAGCTGTCAGCTCCCAACAGGTGCATTGCTTACTGTTTTGGGGGAGTTTCACCTAAGAGATTTAACATTGGGAAGGTCGTTGACTAGGCATGGTAGTTCAGTTGGTAGAGCCTCTCTACTGGATATTGGAGATGTCCTGGGTTTGAGTCCCAATACTAAGAATTATTTATCTGAAAATTATCTAATAATTGTTTGATTACTTTTTAACGGGTAGATAAATTCAAGTGAGAATGCAGAGCATGGCTCATAATTGTGAGGCTATACTATAGGTAAACGCAGGCAGTACTAGATAATGATAATGATTTTTCAGAAATTAAACAGAAATGAAAGGAAGGAATTTGAATTTTTTCTAAATATTGATTTTCTGTTGTTTTTTTTTTACTTTTTCTTGTTCTCATTTAGTTTTATGTAAAGTTAATCATTATTTTTTTTTTTATAAAATCGAGTTTATTGAATAATTTAATTCATCCGTCTATTAAAAAACAATCACAAAATTGATCTATTATCCTTTATATCCTCCTTATGTTTTAGGAGATTATATATATATATATATATATATATATATATATATATATATATATATATATACACACACACACACATATATATATGTCTAGGTGTGGTGGGCTGTGTGAGTTTCTTAAATACTCATTTATGAGCTTAAAAGTCAGAGAAGAGTGGGTTAATTAATAGTTACATCATGTTAGGCTGGTCTTATTTCTTTGAGATAGTGAAAGATTGGGCTGATGACAGGATATGGGGGTTATGTAATAGTCTGTATTTATTTTTATATTTTTCTCTTTACCTGGATCACTACAGTATTCATTTAATTGCAGTATCAGTTAAAATGTCAACTAATTTGTGTTCAAAAGCACAGCTAAGGGTCCTAACAGGACGGTTTTTATGGACCAATTTGCACCTACTGTCTCATAATACAGCCTTAAAAGTCCACATCTTTTTTTTTTTTTGTTTCCATGTAACACAATAATTCACTTATATATGGATTTTTCTCAATTGTTGTTGGTTCCTTGACTTTTCTTAAAATTTCTGTTCATTAACTGTTTTCTTTTCGTATTTTTTTCATATAAGAAAACACTAGGTCTTAATTATGAATAGTTTGTTTTCTAAATTGTGACATCAACATTTTTTTTTGTTAAAGTTTGAATAAAAATATTTGAAATTTAATTTTTATCAATGGAGCATGATATTTATTTTCCTTTCTTTGTTCAAAGCTAAACCAACACTATATAAATTACTTAGGCCTTTTCTCAAATTCAAACTGGTGTAAGTTGGCAAAATTTTGGTTATGGGAAATTTATTTAAAAAAACATTATGATTATGGCTTTGCATTGAAATAATAGTGAAGTTTTGATTTTTTTGTAAATTTTTCCTGAGGGGGAGCCCTCGTATAATTCTCAATTTTTCACTAATATTGTCTGCATATTATAAAGTAGCAGTGGAATATCTGGATAATTCCCCCCCCCCCCCCCCCCCGCGAATGACTAATTTCATATTTATTTTTCCATGGTTTTGGTTTAGCCAACCTTAACTATCTGAAAACTTCTAGAAATCATGCCTAAGCTAGTAGCCTTTCCTTTTAATAATAGTAATAAAATGTGTATTTATTTAAAACAACAATGTGTTTGATGACAGATAATGCCTTTAATAATGTAATATAATACATTTTCTTTTATGAATATACCAGGAATTGGGATGCCCTTTTCCCTCTGTTTAATAAATCAAATAAAAAAAAGCTCATTTGCTATGAATAATATGTGAATGACTCATTCACTTGTTAATAACTTTCAGTCAATACTCGTTAAATCACATGAATCAGACCCGGGATCATTTTTTTACTTTTTATTCAGTCACTTACTCAAATAATCTGTGCAATATTTTGTAACTTCATATTTTTCAACTCACTGGATGGGTTTTTATTGTCATAACCTCTCACATTTTTTTCCTCAAGATCATAAAAATGCCACTGGTTATAAAACAAATTACAAATTAAAAAATTGATGGCTGGAAAAATGAAAGATGATAAGGGTTTTCATCATGAAAATGAGGCTTAAAAGAGATTCCGGTTATTGGAGAATCTACTGTATTGTAATATTTATGAATATGAAAAATCTGTTGTCTTCTTCAAAAGGATAAATATAGTCAGCATGCATGTAGTTCTGCTATAATTCTATTTTATAATTACTGTGATGAATAGCAACTAAAACTGGAAATTCTTTGTGCATTTCAAAAATATGTCAGTTTTCAAGCCTTTTTATTTTGATCAAATACCTATTTAATTAAACAACAATTTTAATATTACTATCTTCATTTTAACATTTGTTTTTTGAACAAGATTTTGAGATTTGAACTGTCTTTTTAATTATTTGTCTTATAAATTAAATCTCTTATCTTATCTAGAAAGTAATAATTAATAGTAATGTAAATGCAAACAGCAGTTTCTTGGTAAGGTATCTCCATGTTGTTGGTTCAGTGTATGATGGTGGGTTTGATCAGCATCTAGCAGCCAACACAGAAACAGAGCGAGACTCATGGCTCGACAGTATCCAGCTAGTCAGTTACAATAAGATGCGAGCAAAGATGCAAGAGCTCCAGGAAAGGTTAGAAACCAAAAGGGGCCATGACCCTGATCTTGATGTTCATATGTGGCGGTTACGGAGAGGAAACACTGTTGGTAATTCATAATTTTGTTTTTTAATTTCATTATATGCAGTACTGAAAGCAATATTTTACTAACTTTGTGAAATGCATATTAATTTAGAAAATATCAAACTTGAATTCTAAAATTTTATAAAAATGCTTAATGAACAATTATTTATACCATTCTAATTGTTTCTTATGGTTTTTGAGTAGCTGAATTTTCTAAAATATCTTTCATTTCACCCTAATTTCAGGTTGATTGTGTATAAAAATTAGTATAGTACCACCATAATTTTAAACTTTGTTAATACTCCTTAATAGAAATAAAATAAAATGTTACACATTACATTTTTGTTTATTTCGATTTTTAATTAGAATTAAAAGAAAACCAGAGAGACCTGGGTGGGCTAACCCCTGAGACATTTCAAGCAGAAATTCCTCTTGTAGTATGGACCAAGACTTAATTGTTGCAGGGCTGTCCATGAACAGACAGGGGATATTGAATTGGAGCAGCCCGATCCCCAGAAATGTTCCGGTGTGGACTGGCTTAATAAGCAACTCTAGAAAATAAATATAATTAAAAAATGCTTATTACTTATTTTTATTTTTCACAACCTTTATTATCTTTTTTTCATGTAGGCTTTTCAAGCTACATGGTGATAAGGTCCATTTTTATTTTGATGTGTACATTAGGAAGAACTTTCTACAGGTTGCTTCTCTGTAATTTGCCAATAGTATGTAATCTTTAAGTCTTTTCCTATGGCAAGACTCAAACCTTTTCTGCCAGAATGAGTACTTACCTATCTCACCATCAATATATTGTGTACTCTGCCATTCCATGGCTTCTTATTACATTTACAGATATCTATTAAGGATGTTTTGGGTTTTGAAACAAAGTGAAAGGCTGACCTTGTTTGATACTCAATACCTTATATACTACAAGCATTTGAATTTAATTCAGTGATGTTCCTGAATGCTGTAAACAATTTAGGGACCAACTACTGTGGATGTCATACTCCATACATTTAATAATCCTCTTTAAATAATATAAAGAACATCAAAGCATTATTTAATATTTCTCCTGACTAAAAATATGCATTTTGTATTGAATTTGATTTATCTTCAGACATTTTGTGCGCTGAATACAACATATGGAAAAATAATTATGTACGTCATTATATTTAAATGAACGATTAAGTTTTGTTGTTATCTATTACTAACTTTTCCTTTATTTGATAACATTTCAGATCCAAGTGAGTTACCGATTTGTGAAATCTCATTGTCTTGCGATAACTTACTTTGCGATGGCCATGGGCGTCCACCAAACCCTGGGCTTGCTGTGCATGTTTTCATCCCACAGGCTGCTTTGTGGCTCAAATATGCTAATACTGAAATTATTCAGGTATTGAAAAAAATATTAAATTATAAATTTATAATTTCTTCATTTAAATACCTAGTAAGGAGACCTATTTAAAGGAAAGAGGCCTCATAATTTTTGTTTTTCCCTTTTTTTAGAGGAGCAGTAACCCAAGTTTTCTTAGTACTATCACATTCAGAAATAGTGATGGACTTAATAGCGAAACAAAGATCAAATTTACTGCATTTGATGTGAGGGAGACCGTGTCCCAAACGGCAACACCTATAGGTAACCACCACTTTATATAGCTATTTTGTTTGCCACTGCCTTATATATGTGACTGGGGTGCCTCCTGGTCTCAAATGGTTATGGTTTGTACTAACAAAATAAAATAAATAAACAAAAATATAAATAATAAAAAGAAAAAACAGTATAATTTCACAGCATACATTTTTTAAAAGACTTAAAATAACACCTACTATACTATTGTTTAGAGCAAGCCCATTCTTAAGAAATACATTTTTTTTTTTACTAGGTTGATGCCAACCCCCGGGGGCTTCAAAGGAAGGGGCTTAGCTCACAGAGAGCTTATTTAAATTGTTGTTATTCTTGTTTGACTTCACTCTGTTTGTTCAATGAAACAATAGGAAAATAAAAACATACCTTTCTCTAACAGAAAATACAAAGTTTTTCTGCCAACTAAAATTAATTCTAACAAGAGCTATAGTTATATATTATAGATGGCAATTAAATTACCATTGTTGATGAATTCTATATCCACTGTTTTTCAAATGTGTTTACTTTTTTTAGTCACTGTTATTAAATTTTAAACTATATCTCAGCAAGTAAGTAACCAAGTAGAGAACTAGTTAAAAAACTTATAGTAGTGATTACAAAAACACCAACCATTACAGAACCTCACTAATCCGACCTCAAAGGGACCAGGGGGTAGGTCTGAACTGTTAAAATTTCAGATTAATTGAAAGTTATTTTCTGCAGAACTTCTTTGGTGATTGCTTTCTCCTGAATTATCAGCCCTGATAATGGAATCCCTTTTTTCTGTTCTTGGTTAAACCAAATTCATATTGTGTCATCTAATAAATCCAGTTTTTATTTTTTCAATGCCTTTTGTCGTAATTGATCATCATTGACAGTCATTAAAAATTATTACAATTCCTTCCTTTTATGTCACCAGTCCTTAATTGTAGTCATTCCGTATCCTATTTCTTATGCGATTATCTTCAGGGTTTTAATTGAATTAACATTTTTCGGAAAATTCTTACCGTGAAGTTGCTGGTTTAGTTGCTCTGGGTTTGGAGAACATAAAGTACACAGGGGAGGCCACAAGATCGATGGACTACCCAGAGACTCAGATTTGTGGAAGTCAGATTAGCGACTTTCTACTGTATTTTTTTTTTATCATCATGCATTTAAAAGGATGATAACCTGGTATAAAGTGGACTACATGGGTGTTACCTACAAACAAATGCAATTTAGTTTTTGTAGTTGAATAATATGGATAGGTTGACCATTTTGTTTTTCCAGGAATGAGGTCTTATGTTAACGTTTTTCTTGCATCTTGTTCTGGCTTTGTAAACATTTTTATGCCCTTAAATGACAGAATGTAATTTCTAAAAGAAAATTTCAAGAAAAATAACAGCTGGAATTGTTCTGATAAAGTATATATATAATCCTTTATTGTGCTAAAATTACAATCTGCCTTTTATAAGGCAATAAGTAATTAAGATAAATGCTCTCATTCATACAATATTTACAGTTCATCATTCACTCGCTCATTCATACAATATTTACAGACAGCCCAGAGACCCCCCAAATCCACCGCGAAGAGAAAGCGGAGTCTTGGGAAGTCCCCCACGCTCCTCCGTCAGCCGCGTCACCGGATACTAGCCAGTGGAGGCTGACCAAGAGCGCGAGAGCCACAGACGCTCAGGACATGATTGGAGAAACTGGCCATTGCCAGGACTCCCACTGTCACGCGTTTATAGCAGGTCACGAGGCCACTGCCGTTTCAGTCTCCAAGGAGGATTATAGGGATGAGTGGCGCAGTGCAATGACTGTGCTACAGGATTAGGGTGGTTGGAAAGGCTACTGTGGAATTTCATAAACTTGGAAGGGATGAGTTCTAGAATGTAGGGTATGTTAAGGTCGTTATGAAGGGTTTTGTTGCTGACATAATAAGGGGCATTTACTATTGTTCTCAGGACTTTTGATTGAAAGGATTGGATACGCTTGATGTTCGACTTTTTTGCTGTCCCCCATAGCTCTATTCCGTATGTCCAGATTGGTTTAAGTATAACTTTGTAGATTAGTAGTTTATTTTCTATTGAGAGATGGGATGTCCTTTGAAGTAGTCTGTACAGTTGTCCAAAGCGTCTGTTTAGTTCTTGTCTTTTTAGTCTCGTATGTGGGTTCCAGGTCAGTCGTTTGTCAAGATGGAAGCCTAAGTACCGTACTGTCTCGGATACAGGAAGAGGAATAGAATTAAAATAAACTAGTGGACAAGACTTGCGACAAAGGGTGAAGGTAATGTGGGAGCATTTTGCTTCATTAACTTTGATCCGCCATTGATTGCACCAATACTCGATCTCGTCAAGGTGTTTTTGAAGGTTATGGGATGCTATGTCGGGGTCTGGGTGGGATGACAAGACTGCAGTGTCATCTGCAAATGTGGCCAAGAAGGTATTGGGAGTAGAGGGGACATCAGCGGTGTATAGGTTATAGAGGATGGGGCCCAGGACACTGCCCTGTGGAACTCCTGCACTTATGGGATAGTAGTTAGAGTATTCTAAACCACAGCGGACTTGGAAGAAGCGGTTTGAAAGGTAGGACTGTAGGATTAGGAAAAGGGTCTGTGGTAAATATCTTTTGAGCTTGTAGAGCAAACCTGCGTGCCAAACCCTGTCAAAAGCTTGAGCTATATCGAGAAAGGCAGCAGTGCAATACTGTTTGGTTTCAAGGGCTGAGGAGATGTGATCAACAACGCGAAGGCCTTGTTGAGCAGTGGAATGTCGTTGGCGGAAACCAAACTGGTGTGTGGGAAAAAGGTTTTTGGATTCAACAATTGGAAGTAGACGTTTTAGTAGGAGTTTCTCAAATATTTTTGAGAGGATAGGGAGTAGGCTAATTGGACGGTAAGATGAGGCTTCATTGGGTGGTTTACCGGGTTTGGCGAATAGGACAATAATGGAATGTTTCCAGAGGAGAGGAAAGTGCGTCGTTCGGATAATGCAATTGTATATATAGGTTAAAAAGATTATGGCTTTAGGAGGAAGCTGTTTGAGAATTTGAGGAGTAAGGAGATCATATCCAGGGGATTTTCGGTAAGGTAAGTTTTTCAGAAGGTATTTGACCTCAGAGGGATTAACGGCTTTTGGTGGAAGAGAGAGAGGAATAGGTGAAGTGAGGAAATCTTCCACAGTTGTGCTGTGAGTATGGCTTTGATGAGAAAGGTGAGGTGTGAAAGTATGGGTAAGATGCAGAGCAAATTCCTCCGACCTATCCCCATCCGAAGCCGCCCAGGACCCATCATCACGACGGAGTGGATGTGAAACAGGTTGATACTTTAGGATTTTTTTGGTTACATTCCACAACGAGTTATCCCTGGTAGACAGAGAGGAGAGGTAGGAATTGAAAGAATCGGAACGGAAGGATGCCAATCGCCGCTTTACCAATCGGCAGTACTGATTGTACGAGCGGCGATCAGCAGGATGTCGGGATCTTTGCCACACTGTTCTGGAGCGGCGTTTGGATTGGATTAGGTCTTTGAGATGCTGAGGTAAACGATTATGATTATGGATTTTTGGGTGACGATGGGGTGACGATGCCTCCCAAGCCGACCTCTGGACCAGAGTAGTGAAAGAATGCACTGCATCGTCTAGGTCTTGGGATGTTTTCAGGGACAATTTGAGGTTTACGGACTCCGTAAGAAGCTGGCGGAAGTGGTCCCAGTCAACTGGGCCCCTAATAAATGAAGGAGGAGGCAGTTTGTGAATTGGTCTTAGGGAAATGGTTAATAATAAAGGACTATGATCAGAGGAGAGGTCATCGAGGCGCGTGAGTGAATAGTTAAGTGTTCCTAAATTATTGTAAAAAAAGAAGTCAAGGAGATCAGGATTTCGGTTGAGATCAGATGGCCAATAGGTGGCTGTGTCAGGAGTGATAGTGGAACAATGTTTCCGTGTGAGTGCAGACAGCAAAGCACGTCCCCGTGTATTAGTGGATCTTGACCCCCAGTGTTGGTGCTTCGCATTAAAGTCCCCACCCACAAGGAAACGATCTCCTATGGAGTCTAGAAAGGAGATGAATTGGGAGTCGGAAATGGATTTATTGGGAGGGCAGTACACTGATGCTAGTGTAAGGGGAAAAGTGAAGGTGGTGATTGACACTGCAGTGGATTGAAGGAAATCATGTGCCACCAGAGGAACTATGTGGTGGGATATGGAGTTATGGACAATGACAGCGGTACCTGCATGAGCTGTTCCATCTGGGTGATCAGTTCGATAAGTCTTGTACTGTCGAACAGTAAATGGTCGTTTACTCGTTAGTCTTGTTTCAGTAATGAGAGCTACGTCGATGTTTTTGTCGTGGAGTAGTGCTGTCAGTTCGTTAGTGTGGGTGCGAACACCATTCGCATTCCAAAGGAGAATGGATAAGGAGTCGGAAGGATCCACTTATGGATTTTGTTTAACGGGGATAAGGTAGGAGACAAGATTTGTAAGAAGGGAAATGAGAGGGGTAATTAGGGTTCTGAATTCTGTAAGGAATGATGTTAATAGGCTAGTGAGATCTGAAGAGCTTGGAGGTGAAGGAATATGCGAGATGTGTGGTTGGGGATGGGATTGGGTTTGCTGGTTGGCGGGATGAGCGGAATGCTGGGGAAGAGATACTTGCGGAGGAGAAGTGGGCAATGCCTGTGACTGCTCTCTGTTCCGAACGGCATCGGCAAAAGAGACAAAAGGCCTCAAATTTCTGGCTGGGCCGCTTCTTGCTGCAAGTTTTTTCTCTTCTGGCTGTCGACGTTGTTCTGTCCTGGACTTCAGCGTTCTGTATGCCTCGCAGCCCTTGTAGTTGGCTGGATGTCCTTGCTGGCAAAGCACGCATACTGCAGGTGATTTAAGGGGCTTTTTGCACAATTCGGTTTTGTGCTGCCCACTGCACTTAACACACCTGGGAGGGTGGTGGCAGTAAGATTTTGTATGCCCATACGCCTGACAGTTATGGCACTGGACGATATCGCGATTGGGATACGGTTTTTCAACCTGTACCCTAGTGTAGTACAGGTTTGTTAGGTCGTATATCTTCTCAACTCCAGGTGTCCTCTCGAGATCAACAAAGAACAGTGGCAATGCCGTTTTTATTGTTTTATCCTGTTGCCTATCCTCGCGCAACACGTTTGTTATTTGGCGAACCTTGTACCCGAGAGCTGAGAGTTCTTCTTCTATTTCGTCAGCTGGTGTGGTCGGGTGCAAATTTCTGATCACCACTCGGAGTGATCTCTGATAAAGTAAAGTACAACTATCTGCAACAGTGGATCCTTAATCCCTAGTGCTGTATAGTCCATCAGGCCACAATAAATTATTACCCCCCCCCCTCTCTCTCTCTCTCTCTCACACACACTCACACTTATGACATCTCCCTCAGCGTTAGCCAGTTCTTTCCTAAATATGCCATCTCTTCCAGGACTGAGGCAAATCTTTCTAGATCTTCTAATTCTTCTTTGGATTTGCAGGTTCTACTCCAACCCCCCTTTCATAATACTGCCTTATTCTTCATGGCCTCCCCAAACATCTCCATTGGCACTTCATTCTATCTTGTCAGATCATCTTTTGCCTCATCCTACGTTACGTAACAGCCAATGGTAAAGAAAGAAGAACTGAAATTTATTTATGTGGTGCTTATATTAAATGTACATCCCAAGCTCTTGTCTTGATTGGAGTTTCAGACAAGAATCATAACATTAAATTTACCAGATTAGGGAACAGCGGTTCTCCCATTCACAATCGTATATGTTTTTGAAAACACTATAGTCAAAATTATGCATGTGGGAGGTTATTACCAATGTAGGAAGAAAATATTTCTGTTTCTCTAATCAGTTTAAATGATCATACAAAAGTAGATAAACAATCACATAGATTTATCCTCTACAGTAAATATTAACTTTCATAGTTAACTACTGAAAGTTTATCTGCCTTATCATCTATATCAAAAAACTTTTTTCACATTAATGGAAATTTTATTTATACTATTTCAGGTAGTTCATGTGTGACGTTATCTTCCCTTCAGGAGACCGATAGGCTTAGAATACCATTAAAAGGTAACAACAATGCCACTGTTGGCTTCCTCAGTATCCACGTGTGGTCCCTCGAAAGAGAAGACAACAATGCCAGCACCGAGAGCACACCGCTCAGAACTGTAACTCATCATGACGCTTCGGTTTGTTTATATGTTATCTTACTAAAATTAATAGAAAATTAAATTAAATGTAACAATTAAGGTTCAGAAAAAAAGTAAATATTTTTAATTATGTAAGATTTTTTGCACAAATAATGTTTAGTTTTGACTAGATCAATGTATTTATGTAAAAATAATTAGATAAATGATTAATAATATATTTTACAGGTATACTGCCATCGAAGATCTCAATCACTTCCCCCACGACTTGGCTGTAAGTTGAAGCTACCTAGGCAGGGTGCATTCAAGCACATATTTGGAAACGCAAGCATACAGACATACAGGTTTCATTCAGGGCTCGGGGGCGACATCAGCGTCCATGAGGTTATGGCTGAGAGTATGGTATGCTTCCAGCTTCCCCAGCAGCTTCTGTAAGCATTTTTTTTTTTAAATATTAATGTCAATGAAAATTCATAAGTATTGTTTAGACTCTAAAGCTTCACAATGGTAATTGTTTTTATAATTTAAATTAACTGCCAATAGTTTTATTTTTCTCTTAGACCAATGTTTTTGTACATTGCACTTATACTTTGTAAAACAAAATGATCTTACCAATCAACTATTATACTGAATTAAAAATTGTATTGTGCTGTCACCAATAGGATGAGTGGCCTAAATCTGGTGGTCAAGAAAGAGATATGTTTTATTATATGTTCTTGCTGGCTGTCCAGTGGGTAAAGAGGTATGTGTGTAATGGGTGTTAACGTGCCAAGCTATTGAATGTCTGGGTTTATATAGCCTATACCCGATCGGTGTGTACCAATCAGGGGCTTGGTTGAGTCCTGTTGGCTTGGGCCAATCCGGTGAGATGGTCTGGTCAAGGTTTCCACTGATTTGTCGATCCTCTTTTAATTCTGTTAATGGGAATGTTCCAAATAACCGATATTCTGGATAACACACAATGGATCATTAATTGCATCTTATTACATTAATTCTTAACAGATTTTATTTTTTAGAATGCTTGCATTAAAAATAAATCAAATTTGACTATAAAATTCTTAATCCTAATTTACTGCCGACAGAGGACTGTGGATTAATGAGGAGAAGGAGCTCCTGCAAGAAGTGTCGGGGATGGGAGAGCTGGTGGAGCCCTGGCATTCCCTTCAAGTAGAGCTTCTTGACAGGCACCTCCATCTCCTTCATCTGTATTCCCAAGCCAAAGAAAACCTTCAAGCACATAAAGGCAAGTTATTGTTATTTAGCACTTAAGAAAAAAATTTGCTTTCTAAGTATTATTTAAGTTTTGCTGTCTACATTATATTTAAATTGTCAATCCCAAACAAAAGAGGCTTTACGTTAAAACAGGTACAGAACAGCACTCTTTTACTTGTGTGTTTCACAGCAGCAGCTGTAAAAATGATGCAATCAATAGAAATACTAGATATATATTACACTCTCCACAGAAGCAATAATGTTCTCTCAAAGTGTAGGGGAGGGGGTGTTTTTCCAGGTGGGCAATAATTTGAGAGGGCCGATGAATTAAGCTCAAGTTAACCATTACTCAGGAAACTTTCTGGTTTTGAGCATAGTTCATTTTGATTTTTTGCAGAAGTCATTTTCAAACTGCCTTCCTACTTACTTATTTCAGTTCCCGTCTGAATTTAAATAATACAGTTATGAATAAGATTTTTTGAATGACACGATGGTGATGAATTTTACTGTGTTGTTGAATTTAATTTTTGTCTTAGGTTTAATTTTTTTTCCTGAAATCAATCTTTAAATTAATCATTCCTGAAAATCAATATGCATGATTATTAGTTGGATAGAATTACTGTAGAGGGGGGTCGTAGCTGGCAACAGAGTACCTGAGGGCAATGGGTCAAGAAAGGTAGAGAACCACTGCTCTACAACACTCTGGATTACACGACACAATTAGGTGTTGATTAAGACATAAGTTACTAAACATAAATATGTGAAGTGTATGAACAAAAATTAAACTTAAATTTGAAAGATATCATAATTTTATTTTTTATTCTTTAATTAAATTATTTTTTTTTTTTATTATTAGGTTCTATTAACAAAAATAATTCTGGCAAAAAGGTTATATTTAATTACAAAAAAAACTTATATTAATTATATATAAATACTTGTTTTAATTTTGCTTCTTCTTCTTCTTTTATCCTCATCAATTATTTTCAAACCAAATCAGTTCTTTTTCTTTTCTTGCAATGGCTCTTCTTGGTTCTGCTAAGTCCAATACCACTAACTAAAAGAAATTTTAAAGTTTTTCTGACACACAATTTACAGCTAACATGTATCACGGGCTGATCCCAAAACTAGAGTGAGTAATGCTGTGTTCTCCTCATAACATACAACAATACTATACTACCTTTTGTTTTTTCCTCCACTCTCAATTGTTTTTGTTTGCCTTCTTGATTCAAGATTGGATTAAATATTTATATACAAACTCCACAATATCTAATATCACAACACTTTATTTTATTATAGCTTCTGTCAAGACTCAGTTCAGAACCTTAATCTTAAATAGGTTTAAACCTATCTATTTATTTATTAAAAGTATTAATTTTTTTGGTTAATTAACACATTGAGCGCCAGCAATGTATCGGCCACTTAAAGCCCGCCGCCCTCATTCGCTTGTTTCTGATTATGATCAATGAATCAGAGTAGGTAGAAACAAATTTTAATATTATACATTTAGTAAAATAGTACATTTTGATTACATATTTGTCATAAACAATTTAACAGAAATGAAAAATAGAAACCAAATTGAAATTTTTAATTTATAATTATAAATTTATTTTATAAATAGCTGAGTATGGGCTGAATCTTCTCGAGCTTATTAGAACCGGTTATTGTTAGATTGTTCGAAAAATTCCACGTGTTCCAAATCTGGCAAAATCTATTAGGTAGCATTATAGTGGAGAATGATGGTGTTTTTGTATAAAACTGTGAGGACCAGTAGTCATCTTTTACATCTTTCTTTACCTGGCCCATCATTATAATCATGCCAAGAAATTTTTTCATCGGCTGGAGTAATATCATTCCACTTAGGCATTTTCTTTCCCTCACTCATTTTGTCCTTATTTTGCTGATAATAGATGTTGGATTCATTTACCACTAATTGAATCAAATCATTGCCAATAAACAATTCAACGACTTCTCTTACGCTTTTCTTATCAGTAGGAAAAATCTTTGGACTGGGTTTACAGTAAAATCTGGTATGTTAGGAATTTTATCAACATCTGACCATAATTCACTGTAACTATGCAAGCCTGTGGACATTTCACAATCACTGGAATCATTGGAATCACTCGAATACTGTAATGGAACAGTTCTTGATCTTCTCCTTGGACCCACATCAATATCACTCTCCTCGACTACTATATCAGAATCTTGTGAATGTATCAAATAATCCGATTGAGGGTCAGCAATATACTCATTAATAATTTCACTCATATTATATGGGTAAAAAGGTACAGAATAATAAGACTTGTTATACTGCTCAACCGAAATCGTAACCGTACGAAAGATATACTGTCTGCGGAATACACTGCTCAACAGTGATTCTTGCTTGGATTGTTTCTGAACCATCATATACGTTTTGTTTTTAGAGTAAAAGAAATGAATATTGATGTAACTATGACAAGTTAATGGAAATTGATGTTTAAGATACCCATACCACCAAAAAAAATTCCACATCATCCTGCTAGCACTTAAGGGATAGACTTAGAAACCCCCATTATTGTCTAAATGTGTGTCGCTAAATGTGTTAATTCTATTTTCACTGACCTGTTAATTAAATGAAGCTTTTTTGGAAAATGAATCAAGTAGTTTATTCTCAATAATTTAGTTAATATTTGAAAAATTGAACCCTGACACTCCCTCGGCAGTTAATTTTCAAATGATATTTATATATTTAATAACAACAGTACAATTTTGTTCATTCAAAATAAGATTAAACCCAGTTAATAGTCAGATCCGTACTATAAATATGGGTATATATATATAAATGGGGATGTTGATTCTTTAATATTTTAAAACAAGTATTCTTTCAAGTAAACACCAAGTAAAAATTCTTATTCAATTATTTTGCAGGTAGTTTCTTTAAGGCTTCATCTAGAAAATTTGATAGAAGCTTGGAATTTGCTCCAATAAACCTACACCTACAGAGAATGTGGGTTCAAAATGACACGTTGAAGAAATGTGGTTTCTATGATATCATAACAGTTGGTGCATTCACCGCGCATTCTCACAAATCAAAAAATGGCGGACTGATTAAGTATGATTAACCATAAACATATAGATGACAATATTTTGCCTGTTTGTCTTTTAAATAAATAAGTGTCTTAATTGGCTGTATTTGATCAGGAGTTTTTGTAGGCTGTTGCAGCAAGTGAAGGAGTCTCCTATAAAGAGCAAAAGTGAGAACCCTGTGATGGACAAAATATCTGTAGCGCATGATGCCATCCAGGCCATCAAGCAACTGAGGAGGGAAGTTGTAGATGGGATGAAATCTCTCATGAAGCTGGCAAAGGAGAAGAAAACAACTGGCATGCTTCCAATCTGTGATGACATGGTCACCAAGGTGAGCTAGCTTGTAATAAATAGTGTACTGATTTTGTAAATTACCTTGAAGTTAACATAATATAGTTCTTTCAATTGAAATGAGAAATCATTTTAAGCTTAACTTGTGGAATTTGTCTAAGGCAATTAATTTAATGCATTTAAGTCTTCAAATAAAAATATTAATCTTAATAATAAGTTTTGTTTATTGTTATGTCCTTTGACTCCTCATAGAACATAAGGCGTCAACAAGCTCCCATCAGTCATCCTGGTCTCACCAGTGCCTTAAGACTGTTCCAAGTGTGATTGCTATCCTAGCCTCTGTTCAAGGTATTTATAGGTTCTACTCCAGTGCAACCTAGTCCCAGCCAGCAAGATTTAGAATTTTTCTAGCACTACCCATTCCTTGTCTACTATTTGCTGGTATTGTTCATTGGGCATGAATTTAAGCCATCTATTGTCAGGTAAAGGTAAGGGATTTTCTGATCAATACCTAAAACTTCTTAACTGTACTGTACTGTCACCACCAAATCAGAGGAGAGTTTATCATCTTTAAAATCCTAATTCAATGTTTGGGAAAATATGTTTTGCTTTTCATAGGTGATTTCTGCAAATACTTTTTACGTTTGATTTTGTTATACAAACAGTAAATTCTTCATCCGACTTTCCTATCAGTCACGGATAAATAAATCAACCCATTATAGGGTTGATGTATTTTTGCTTGGTAAACATATATTATTTTAATAATAAATAACCATTCCTTCTGATTTTACAGACGAGGACACTGCTCACTCTGTGGGACCCTGGGCTAGTTGAAGAGGCGCTCAAGTTTGTTGAGGAGCACAAGGTGAGCAGGTCAGAAGGGGCTCCTTCTCCTTTCAAGAGAATTACCCAGCAGTTAAGGTTCACCGGATCCCCTGACAGTCCCAGTCAGGAAGCTTTCCTCTCCTTTCCTGATGAATTGTCTACACCCATTGATGAGAACTACAATCTTGAGGTATTTACAGCTCCGTACCATCTTTTGTTATTCTGGGTTGTAATAACATTTATAGCACCTTTTTTTATTAGTTTTTTTTTTAATCCATTAGATACAAATATCTTGGCCTCATTATTTTCTCTTGTTGATTATATCAAAGATTAATTTAATACATTTTTTTACTGTATGGAAAGTAGTTGTTATATCAATTTTAAATACTGATTGAAAATATCCAAAACACTATTCTGAATTTCTGCAAAATAATTATATACATATAATTGTTAGCTTTTAAGAAAAATTATATCAACAGGGTTGGGATTTGATGTGAGGTACTAATCCCTGGCCAGGTGCCCTGTTACATAAGCCTATTTAATTTTATACACAAATTTATTTTAATTAAAACTATGACTGAAAATAATAAATTTGTTGTATCTCAGAGGTCACTGATCACTCCTTTCTAAAAATAAATTGAAAATATCTTAAATCTCTATCGTTTCTATTATTGACTTCAAAAACTATCATTTCTTGGAATATTTGTGAATTGCTGAAAAAAAAAATCTTTTTTCTAATGATAAATTGGTCATAAACTGTAGCTATATGGTGAAATAACTTGCATTTCATTATAATGCCAAACCATAGGCAAACTAGGTCTTGAGCTCTCAGTAACTAGAATTAGAGTCTACATTATGTACTCGGCATTGGCCTTCTGTTCACCATGTACATTGTTTCTCAGTCTTTGCAAGAGTTTGACCAAAGGGAATTCACATTGGGAAGGTCATCACTCATGCGGGTACCTCAGTTGACAAAGCCCCTGATTGGATATTCTGGAGGTCCTGGATTCGAGTCTTGACCGAGACATTTTCTTATGGCTATTAACCATTAAATGTTTTATCAATATTTGGAATTATATTATTTGACACCTTTTCAGCAAACTATTAAAAAAACAGAAGAGCACAGCCAAGAAAATGGTGAGGTTGAAGACAAGAAAAAAGATCCAGGCCTGTGGTTGGACACCCATGCAATGTGCAGCTCACCATCTGCCAACTACTATCGACCTACAGAGGAACCTGAGCCGTGGGATCTTACCCAGCTGAACATAGAGGCCTCGGTCATGTGCCTTGTAAGCAAGGTCAAGTTCTTGTGTGGTCGCTGTAGTTCACCTGCTGTGAGGTTAAGGTAACTTTCGTTATTTAACTGTATTTTTCATTATTTTAAATAAAGAACTTTTCGTGTAAGTGAATTTATATATTATTATTCAATTATGGGAAAAATAAATTATAAAATAAATTGATACCATGTCATGTTTTGAGAAGAGACAAGGCATATGTACATGATAGATGGAACTGAGGCCCAGCTAGGGCTTATCCACTACAGTAATCCTCACAGACTTTGTTTATGCTTTTTATATCGCATTTGCTGCTTATTTTCTCAAGTAGTTACTGATTTTAGTCCATGAGGTACAGTGGAACCATTCTTATCTGAATAAATCCCTTAAGACATCCAGGAACATTGAGCCTAGGTATCCTCAGAAATGGACTATACAAAATATATGCTTATTTTTTGTCTGGAATTGCTCTTGCACTTTAAAATAAGTTCAGCCATTTCATCTCATCAATTATCAATTTTTATCCTCCTCTTTCTTATCATATTGCTGTTTTTTTCTATTTATCTCTTTTGTAAATATTTCAGGAACACTCAAAAGTGTATTGGAAGATCCCAAAGCTTCAGGAGTGAACTTTGCTCTCAACAGATACCAGTTGCTGAAAATTTAGAACACGCACCAACAGATAGTGAGGATTCTCAAACAAAATCAAATGGTGCATTGGCAAATGCACCTCCGAAACCTCCCCCTAGGAACAAATTCACTGAAGGTATTAGCCTAACTTATTCATCTCAGATGTATAAATAAATAAATACAAATAAATAAAACAAGCATACCAAAAATAGTTGGGTATCATACAAGAAAATACCCTCTAGATTTTTTTATTACTTCGAAATATTCTGTTATTACCAGAATTTGGCTGTCTGCGGTCCCGACTGGGACAAGATCAATAAAAATGAAAATAAAACACCTTTTAAGTGGTACCCCAAAATATTTCAAATAGTATTTCCACCGTTGAAACAAATAGCCCGCTATATTTTAGAACAACACACCTTGGATGGGTTTTGTACCTTGGATAAGCCGATATATTTTGTTTACTGCAAAAATATCTTTGGTTGTCACCTTTGCACTTAACCTTTTTTTAACATCTTAGTCTGGTGTAGGTTTTTAACGGAAATGAAAAAGTGGATAAGACTCATTATTAAATAAAGGATAAGCGATGAATTATGCAGGAACATTTTTTTAAAGTGAAGTTCACAATTATTTACTCATTCACAACAATACAATACATATTTTTGGAAATAAAAATTGAAGGTAATTGTCCATAATAGCAATACCGGTCTAGAAGTGTTTAATACAATTATTTTCTTTGTTAGCAAACAATATACCCTATATATATATATATATAATTGAATATAGCCTATGTATAGCATCGAATTTATCCTAATAATAAAACTGGTACACTGAAGTTAATAATTTTTTACACCAGTTTTTCTTATATTTTCTACAATAACAATTTAAGAAACTTGGATACATTTTAATTATTGTGTTCCCATTTTAAATTATTGTGCTTTATTTTTGTCTCTCCCTACAAAATTATTTATATTTAATACAACACTACTATTACCACTACCACATAAATAAATAAATAATGCTTTATAAAAAAAAAATTGTTAGAAATAGCCATATAAATGCAACTTTCAATGAGTTAAGTAGTGAATTAAAAGAGTATTCAATTATTTTCTATAAAAGAGTTAGTAAAGAGGAAATCTGCTTAAGAAATGAATAAAGTAAGCTAAAGAAACAACTTTAAATAAAATATACCTTAAAATAATCGATGGTGTTGGTTTGTAGTATGTGTCCAAAGTGAATTATCATAACTTAATTAGGATTTCCCTTAGCTTCATCATGTGGTCCAGCAGTACCCTACTATGTTACTTATGAGCAAATGGGTCAGAATTTTATGCCATTAGTCAGCTGATTAATAATAATTTTATATTTATGCGTGAGCTTCCAAGTTTTATTTCCTTATTATTGTGATGGATTTTCATCTTTGACTATTTGAACGATGAAACATGTTAGTGCATTGCTATATTATTTTATTAGATACTGTAGTCCCAATAGAGCTGAGGTCAGTCTTATTCACAGGACTAGAACTGGCAAACATGAGCGACTGGGTGCGAGAACTGCGACCTAGCATGAAGAAGCTAAGGCAAGCCATGGACGGGCTCTTGAAAACTGCTCGACTGACACACAGTGTCTTCAGGCTCCAGGAAGACAAAAGGTCTGCCCAACGGTCCTGCAATGTTCGCTATAGAAGACATGTCTGCTTCTCCCATGCGGTCAGTAATTTTTATGTTATCAAGTTTCCTAAAAATTAATTTATCAAGTTTTAAGTTAATTTCTCTCTTTCATCGACTTAAGTCTAGAGAAGTCACTTTGGTCACCTAGTTTGTCAGCAAATGTTTGTTAAAACATTACAAACTACTCCCAAATGAATGGGAAAGCTCTCAGCATTGGAAAAGCTGAGAACAGATAAAGCTGTCATTTGCAAAAAAGAAAAACACAACTACAAAGACAAAGAGCAAAACTACTTTTTAGTGAACACAGTATTGCTTTTGTAATTCAGCACATAAACAATTTTCTTAAGTATAATTCTCATTACAGGCAATCTGAAAATGATGCTTATTTTCTTCCCCCTGGGATTACTGTCAGAAAAATGTATGATTTGTTCCTTACTAACATTCAAGCAAGCTCTGCTAAAAAAGTGGGATATGGTAAGTAAATTCAATAAGATGTTCTTGACAAATTTCAGTTGAGCAAGAATTTGAAAAAAAACACTTGCTAGAGGAGAGATGCATTAGCTGTCAAAGAAGCCCATGCTGAGTTGAAATATGCAAAAAAAGTATACAAAAACAAAGGACTATTCACCACCTATCATGAAAAATGCAAAATTCTAAAAAGAATTATCAAAAGCCAAAGATAATCTGGAATAGAGACCCTGGTGTTTGATTTGTAAAAGAAATTACTACTGCCTCGAATTCCCACAAACATAGTGTGTATAAGGGACAATTTTGTGTCACAAGGAGAAAGCTTGTGCAACGTTCGGATAGAAAAGGAAGCTGGGAGAGTAGCACAGGAAGTAGGCTCATGTATCATAAATTACTTAAAAAATCATCTTAAGAATGGGGTAAAACAATTAATATCGTGGAGTGATAGTTGTGGTGGTCAGACTCACAGCATCAAGTTAGTGCCCATATTTAAAGTACTTCTTGCAGAACATCCTTCTCTGCAAACCATCGCTCACAGATTTCCAAAGCCAGGTTACAGTTTCCTTCCTAACGATACAGATTTTGGACACATCGAGAACACTCTTAAACAACATCAGAAGCTGTATATGCAAGAAGATTCCATCGAACTCTCTTTTCGGGGACAGCACTAGTGACATGGATGGACAGATTTTCCGTTCTGAAGGATTTCATTATAGAAAATAAAGCAACAAATGAAAAAGAAGACTGATATGGCTTATTAGACTGAACTGCCTCAAAATTTAAAAAAATTGAATATTAGATGGATTCGATTTCATTTCCAGTTTTTTTTTACTAAGGTTTTTGTTACCAATAGTTTGTATTCTTGTTTTGGTAACAATTAATAAAGAAGTAAATGATTTTTTTGATTAAAAAATATTGAAATAATGATTTTTAATTTATTTTATTCCAATATGTACAATTAATTATACATAGAAATCAATTTTCTTCAAACTTTTGTAAAAAAGATCCACGGCAAGAATTGCTCTTATTCACTAAAAATTATAGTAAGGCAGTCACCTGATTATGATGATTATAAGTGCTGTTTTAATGTTTAACTTGAAGTGGAAAAAAAAATTGAAAAAAGTAACTAAAAAAAATTGTAACAGACTAAAATTGAAATGCCCAATTTTATCAAAGGGTGTCTGTGGGTTGGATCTTTTCTTTTTCTGTAATTATGGCCATATATATAATGTAATATATCATAGTGAAATGAATTTTGTTTTATTCACAGCTGACATCCCTGGTTACTGGACTGATGGCAAAGCTGTGGTGTCAGAAGCCAGATACGATGTTCTTCCACGTACTGACTACAGTTGGTCCCATTGCTTACTTTGAGGGCCTCTTGAGCTACTACGGCGACGAAATTGACATGTGGGGAGACATGGCTGTTGCTATCGAAGATCTTAAGACTGTAACGTTCACATTGGTACACTCATCGCCTAACTCAAAGTAATAACATTAACCTATCTAAATTTTCAAAATTAGTTTGATTTTTAAATATGGTAAAATTATAAGTCTCAATGAACTGCAATTTGAGTCACTAGTGATGGGAAAGATCATTAATTTTGTTATTTAGGAAAACTTATTTTTTTCTAAACGAATGATTGTTTCAAGATATAGTTACAGTACTAAATACTTTTACCAGTACTTGAGATGATTAGTTTCATTAATGGTGATTTTTCACAATTGTACCGAAGCTGAATTAGTTGTGAATTATATTTAAGTAAGTAAAAAGGAAAATTTTCATAAATAAATAAAATGAATCATGAACTTTCAGAAACGACTTCCCTTCATGGTTGGATGTACTGCAGCAAGTTGTTTACTAATGGATGGATTCAACAAATATTGTAATTTGTGATGATTTTAGAGAACTTATGAGACTCTTTAAGAGAGTATTGTTACACGGACATCAATTGACATGCGAATGTGTAGTTAAAAGGATGCCCTTGGTTCCAATCTCAGTCCTGTCACTATTTTTTCCTTTAATCGGTAATTCTTTATGTTCTTCAGAGGTGGAAGCTGCAGTCCTCGAATTGTCGGCCCACGCTGTTCACTTCAGGTGCAGATACCAGTGCCAGACTCTGTTCTGTCTCTACTCCCTCTATCAGCGGGTACATCATTCCATGTTACACCTGTATTCTTCAACATCGGTATCAATGAGGAAGCGACACTTGCTGAGAACCTAGGTACTGCAAAACCTCAGGAGCGGAGTAATGCAGACAACTTCCTCCTCCTCAATGACTATTTTCACAGGTTCAGGAAAATAGCGATACCATCAGTGTGCACCACTGTCCGAGGTGTGTTAAGTTATGATATCTTGGCAACACTTAAATCTTTTGCTACTGCTATTGTGTCAAGCTTATTCAAATATCGTGTTTTTGCTTTGTGTTAGATAGTTTGGCTCATCTTCAGTGATAAACAATATAAAAAAATAAAAACGAGTGACTACCATTCACAAAGACTGTAAATGAAGAGGGATCTTTGAAAGAAAAAACTAAGTGTGGGATGTCATAGCGATTTCATACTCTCCTAAGGATAGAACAACTATGAAACTGATTTGATATTCCCGTTTCCCTTTTTTCTTCTTGCTTCTTGCTTCTTCATATTTGGTCCTTGTGACTGGCTATTCTCTAGTCTTTAGTTTTCTGTTACAGGTATCTCTGAAGATAAGCCCCTAGAGGGCTTGAATCCTCAAGAAGGTAAGAAAATGGTTAATTAAATCAAAATATAAGGTTGACTGTATAGCCAAAAAGGGCAAAGGTCAGACAGGGCTCTCCTGTTTAGTTTACAAAAAAAAAAAGCCATAGTTTTGTTAGTGTAATAAATTGTATTAATTAAATTTAGGTTCAGCCAGAGGTAGGCACCACTCATTGAGTGATCTCATTAGTCAGTTGAAGTACGAGGTGTCTTCATCGAAGTCCAAGAATGTCAATATCCTCCAACTTGCTGGGCATATCTGTCGAAGAATGAAAGGCAATATTAAATGTTTAAACGTTAAACTTAAGTTATCTTTTCTTAGAGTTAAGCAAACTAAATAACCAAAAATGTTTTCCCATACTTAGGTTTCCGCTTCACAAGCTGTAAAAGTGCTAAAGATAGGACTGGAATGTCAGTTACACTAGAACAGGTCAATATTCTTTCCACGGAGTATGACCTTGCTGAACATGAGTACCAAAAAGCTTTGGACTGCATGAGGAGGTAATATATATATGTTTTTCACAATTCCATTCATACCTATGAAAAATTTTATCCATTGGTATCGTTAATTAAGAAAAAAACATTAACAATGACTTTGAAAGTATGTTATTATTTAGGCGCCAGGAATAAAGACCTTTCTGGTTTTTCTTAAACTGATAAAATAAGTGAGACTTCATTAAGGGAGGTGTTAGTAGGAACATTGGAAAAGTATTTTTTTCTCCCATGGGGGTTGCTAATATACAACATAAGGGTACTCAGTTAAATTAAGTGTTGGGCTATCACCGTTTTCAAGCCATCATGAAGGGGGTCTTGAAGACCTAACCGTGGTGGTGGAGAAAGAGTTAGATGGTCTGCGACCTTGTCACTGCTTAGTGACGGGTTTCATTATTGATCTATCTGACTCCATTTCTGATGGGTTTGTGTGCCCCGACAATGCACTGTATTCAGGAGAAGAAGTAGGTACAGGTTAGGTTTGAGGTATTTTATGTGGTCTTGGAATGCCACGAGCTCACATTGGAATCTAAGGGTAGGGGAAAGTCTCCCCAAAGGCGAATGTAAACCAGAAGGAAGCTGACTGAACTGATTGGGGTGTGCCACTATGAAGGTGTAGTGCTATAAAAATTGTCGTCCAAGGATATTCTAGTTTTATGTGGCAGAAGCCAGGGAATTCCACTGGGAAAGGTGAGGAGGCCGACAGTGCCAAACTAAAGCTAGTATGGTTAGGAATAGAAAGGTGCAAAAGTTAAATAAAAATGCAGCAGTTAGTAACATTAGTGCAAACTGTCTTCCAACCTTCATCCTGACCTGGCGATTCTTGTGGAAGCCTGGGAACTAGTCACCACATGCTATTTATTTTTGTAAACATTGATATATTAGACTGAGTTAGGTTTACATTATAATATTTTCATTATTTACATTGATATATCAGACAGAGTATAGGATAACTTAGTTTTGTCCATGAAAAGGTTGGCACAACATAAGTTTATATAAATAAAGATGAAAACATGGCACAATATTTTGTGCATAATGCTAGTGAATGCAGGTAGAAGCAAAGGAAATATTAATGAAAAAAGGTAGTGAAAACTGTGTCATTTGGTTACATAATTATTATAATTGCATGAATTTTGCTATAATTTTTTGAATTCCATGAAGTAGGGGTCTTAGACAACACATACTTTTTCTCAAAAAAAACAAAAACAGGATGGTTACAGTATGCTTTTCATTAGAATTGTCTTCATTTGATAATTCCATGTTGTTAAGTTAAAAAAATTTTATGTTGTTTTCAATTTTTTATCATTAGTAAATAACTGAAGATGACAGCTTAGATAGGGAGGGATGTCAAAAACTTTTTTATACCACTTGTTGATTCTGACTTTTCTTTTTAAAAAAGAGCATTGTGGAAAGACTGATGAAGACTTCATTAATTTCAACCTGGCTAGGTTAGTAAACTAAGAAAAATCTGTCTTGACATTGAAGGCTTTTATGATATCTTTATCAGGGGTCACTGGAAATATAATACAGTTCTTTGCTTATTACAAAGTGGGACTTAAGGATTATGGACTTATGGTTTCCCAAAATAACTACTTTCAGTTTGAAAAAATGATTGTGTTTATTTGTTTGATTATATTGCTGTTTTTCAGAAACTCAAACTATGACTGAACAATTTTATTAGGACATTTT
The DNA here is from genome assembly GCA_930367205.1 of Acanthosoma haemorrhoidale. Lineage (NCBI taxonomy): Eukaryota > Metazoa > Arthropoda > Insecta > Hemiptera > Acanthosomatidae > Acanthosoma > Acanthosoma haemorrhoidale. The sequence goes on along the minus strand of OV884011.1, from coordinate 125,253,563 downwards.
ATAAGTGTTGATAAAGATGTGTGAGGCCTCACATTGTCGTGGTGGAACCCAAATATCGAGCTTCTTAACAAGTCCAAGACGTCTTATATGATTTCCAATTGTTGTGTGTGATACATTTAACTCTTTACTTTTGTGATAATTTTGCAATCTCTCACAAAGTTATATGATGATTCGAATTTAATTATGGCTTTCATTTTGTCATCATTAACTTCAGAAGGTCGACCAAAATGTTGGTCATCTTTCAGTGAAAAATCTCCAGAAAGAAATTTTTTAAACCAATTCTGACACGTGCGTTCTGTTAAACAATCAACACCATAAACTTCACATATCTCTTTGTGAGCCTCAGCTGCTTTCTTGCCTTTATGAAAATAAAAAAGTGTTGAAAATACTTATTTTTCCACTCCATGTTAAAACTGACAGTTGTAAACAAAATTACACGGAATTTCTTTCAATAGCAACCTAAAGGTATCGACTAACAAATCTCAAAAGAAAAAAATTCTAACATTGACAAAAGAATAACAAAACAAACATAACGCTATCTACTCTACTGGTGCAAACCCGAAATATGTGCTTGCCACATATGCTTGCCAACCCAATATATTGCCTAATATCTAACTTGATTTATTGTCTGTTGACAGTGAAGGGACACGCAGAGACAACACATACAAAAACACTGGACTGAGGAAGTATGCTTTCAACAGCCTCCAGCTGTTGACCCTGCCTAAGATGTACCGACCTCCTGCTGGGACGTTTGGCTCCGCGCAGACGTGAGGACTATCCTGCCAGATGCAGGAATGCTTTGTACTAGAGCACAAGAATTATCCATCTGTCAACGCTCACAAAGTATTAAAATTATATTTGGTAATTGCATTTTATTTATATGTTGTAACGGTGGTTAAACATTCAACCACTTTTTATAGTGCAATCTTAATCTAATTGTTGATATTTATGAATATATATAAATAAATATATATATATATATAAAACCATATATATTTGTGACTTGGTGACTTATCGAATTAATATTGTATGTTTATGTAGGTTTGTTATTTTTAATTTTGTTAATTTTTTTAAGTTTTAAATTTGTTTCTTATATTGTAAATTATTTTAATTCAAATGACAGAAAATGGAGGTTAGGCTTCCATAAAAATCGTTTTATTAGGTTATGGTAGGTGTTATTAAGATAACGAGTGTTTCAATTTACTATTTATGAGAATAGTTGGTATGTGATGTGCTGAAGGATTTATAATGCCAAGTATTTACTAAGATTTAAAATTAATGAGAAAAAATATTATGTCTTCTAGTTGCGCTTGTGATATAGTGTGAGTAAATAATTTAAAAAAAGTTTACTATACCGTGTAAATTGAGAGATTACTTTAAATAAGAAAAATAATTCTTCCTTTCCTATTAATATAATATTAATTTTTTTATATTATATGATAAATATATAATATAATAGTTTTAAAAAAAATTAATTAAAGTATATATTTAAAAAATAAAATGTATAACCCAGTTTATTTATAAGAGAGGATAAGAATACATTAGTTTTTGATGTTTATTGCATTAGGCATTAACAAGGTCAGAGTGATTGTGAGTAAAGAGATCTATTTAGTCATCAATTATGTCATTTGTAATAATAATGGAATGTTTTTGATTATGAAATTAATACCAGCAGTCTAAAAATAATTTTGCTTGATAACTCCATCTTTGCTTGATAACTCTTATCTTTGCTTTTCTTTTAAGTATAATTAGTTAAGCTATTCACTTCATTAAAATTTTGTAATAAAATATTTTATTGTCTTCTTACAATACTGAATTGATTCCTTATGGCATATAAACTAACATGATCCACAATTGTTAGTGACCTTAAATGCCTAATGTGGTGTTTCAAATCAACCAACTTATTAATCATAAAATAAGATATGTGCCAAAAATGATTGAAATAAATTAAAAATATATATGTATAAATGGATCAATTTTTGAAAATTCATATTTTAAAAAGATAACAAAAAAGATCCGATTGAATTTATATTTGTTTGTTTAAGTAAAAATTAATGAGGAATCTCACATAAATTTTTGCGAGAACAGATATTAGCTCACTACTATTTCCAAGCTAACAGTATTTTGTGTTTGTTATTCCATTTGTTCAGAGCTTGATGTTATATGCTAAAAAGGAGAGAAAAAAATTATCTCCTAATTTAAAAATATGTTTAATTTAGTTTATTAAACCATTGCTAATTAGAAATAGAGTGGATATTACATGACACCATAATGTCGACAAATGAATTCCAAAATGTCGTGATGACATTTTGTTCCAAAACCTTCTCTGCAAACCCCTTACAGATCCCAATTGTTGTTTTCTGAATTGTAATTATTCAACATAATTTTTAGTCTTCGTACTTACAATTATTTACCTACAAAATTCAGTATTACTAGGTAAGTTGTATAATTTTGTTTTTTTTTAATCTAATGTTATACTGGGGTATTAGTCATGTAAGATTTAATTTCATGTAATCTTCAAAATACCAAAGTATTAAATTACGGTTAGCTTGGTTATTGCTCATTAGTAACATGGGCTATAAATGCCTGACTGGTTTTATTTAAATTCCTCAATGTTTAAAAAGTCCATTAGGGGTTTTATTGTACTCATGATTAATTGGTCAGCTAAAGTGATAATCAATATTTTTTTATGTAGCTCTTTAGAGAATATATAGAAGAAATATTTTTATTCTTCCGTTAGCTTTAATTTTCCGTTTTTATAATCCGTTAGCTTATTCGACAAGTTGTTACAATAGATATTTTTCTGTTTCAAAAACTTAATTTTGTTACTGATTTTACCTTTTAATTTTGCAATCCAATTAATTAGGGAGTTCTTTCAGAAAAATATTCCTGTTATGGATTTTAATTTAAAATAACATGTTATATATTAGACCCGCAAAACTTTTTTAAATTGTAATTTACATAGCTTCTAATTACTTTTTTGTAGCTTCAGATTATGTAAATTTTGAAAACATAATATAAAAGCATATTATAATAGTTTGATGCCGGTTGTAGATTGATGATTACATTAAATAACTTATAATTTACAATAAATTATTGTTTCTCAGCAAGACTTGCATTTTTATGCAAATGCCTTCAAGTGAGTCACAAAGTCATCATCAGTCTTATGAATAATGATAAAACAGAACATGCGGTTTATTTTATAAGAGGGTTACTCATTTATGGATACAAAGTGTTTTGTGGGTAGCCTAAGTATAATATTAAGAACTTATTTCATGCATACAAATGATTTACTATACAATGTCTAGTAGAAACTTGTTTGATAGCATTTTAGCATTACCATTCTCTTCTGTTATGTTATAATGTGTTGGTTTTGTAATTTATCAGTATGCTTTACTATATTTCCTAATGAATTAGATTTATTTAATAATTAAAACACATTTACTTTCTTCAAACAAAGGTGGAACTAAAGAAATTGTTTTTACATCCAATGGTCACACTTACCTGACTTTTGCCATTGTACAATACAATAGTAGGGATAGTGGAGTTTATTTTTGAGTTGGTCTCCAAAAATCAATAAATTCCAATCCTATCCTTCCAACTTCCAATTCTATTTATTATTGAGTTTCATGTAGCTACAGTAGTACAATTCATTCAATTTACAAGTGGTATAACTGAAACAGCTATGGCAAGATAGTATTACAAAATAGTATTAGGTCACAATTTAAATATACATGTACAAGTTTATTTGTAATAATAGTTATGTAATGACACTTAAAACAAGCTTGTTGGCAACATATTTTAATTTTAGAATGTTTAAAGTCGTGACAGCAAAAACACAAGTAAGTACTCGTCTTCCCACAAAAGCATTGAATTTCTGTTAACAAGCACTTTCAGCAGCACACTCAGCCATTTGTAAGTGCTGATAATATTTCCTACCTGGGCTGTGTTGGACATGTTATTAGTTATCATTTTCTAATACAACTACTCCACAAATGCTAATTTGTTGAAAAATGACCACTATAATGAATCACTGTATTAAATAGCTTCTTGGCCATTTTCAAGTATAGCTTTGATTAAATTAAAAATTGTATTGATTTATCTAGTTCTTTGGTGTTAAAATTAGAAGTTTGAATTAATAGTATCATATTCATTTTTAAATAATTTATTTTATATTAATTAGTACAAGTGCTTTTTTAGCTCTGGTGAAAATTAACATTATTATCGTTTTAACAGACAATTCTTATGAAAATCTATTCTCTAAACTTAGGTTTATATTGGGGGAAACATAGAATTGTTTATATATAGAATATATATATATTTTTTACATTATTGTTAACTGATGTAGAAAACATGTATGTGATATTTTTGTTGTTTTAATTTCGAACCCACCTGTGTAATTTCCACTTGTGTGGAATTTAATTATCCGAGGGGAGAAATTGTAAAATGTTTTCAATTTGAACTTGCATTGATGGGTCATCTGACCCCAAAACATCCTGTAGGCTGGTGGGCAGGTGCTGCCACAATTAGTGTGGTCCCTACCCAAGGTCTTACTAAACTGACCCTGCATACATTTTTAAAAATGAATAGTAGCTTGCTAACCTATTTATCCACAAGTACTTCTTGACTGAAAAATTAATTCATGTTAACTTTGATACTGTAACTATTTTTAAATATTTTATGTGCAATGAATTGAGTTTCTCTTGATCATAAACTGTCTTGTTATTGGGATAATTGGTCAAGTTTTTTCTTCAAAGTTGTCATTTTGAGCTGTATATTAATTTAATTTGTGATTTATGATGTGTGTTTAGGATCTTTTAGAGAATCTGACGTATTCACAGAATTTTTAGCTAAGAATATCAAATGGGTTAAAAATTTCTTAGATTTCAGGGATTAGCTTGCATGTTAAAAACATCACTTTTTTTCATGATGTTATAATTATATTCTTCCATACAAAAGTGTAGAGACTATGTTTTATTTCTATTGACAATCTTAACAAACTTTAGTCAAGTTTTAATGTTCTTTGAGGAATTTAGTAATTTTTGATCTCAAAATATTTTTTAATGTTGTATCATAGTCGTTCAATTAATTTAAAAAAAAATTTAATTTATATTTCAATTATTCTTAATTAGTAGTAAATATTTTGTACAAAAACAACACATCTCAGTTATCTACTACATTTTATGGCAATGTTATGTATTACATCACAATAGAACTTTGTATAGGATAAGTATTTGTTTAAACTGAGTGCCATTCCAACAAATCTCCAAATATTGACCTGTTTTTTTGTACCTCTTAGATTAATATGTTTTAGTTTGTGTGCAATAATATAATCTAAACTATTTAAGAACTTGTTCCCAATTGTTTATATTTTATACTAATGTTATTCACCATATATTTTTATTTCAAAACACTTATTATTATTACATCCTCAAACTTAAGGTTCGGGCTTCCAATTCTGCTTTTATGCTTGGTTTTATTTATTTATTCATTTACCAACAATTCTGTAGTCATATGTTTTTGTATGGCGTGTAGTTATTTATATATTTATTGTGATTATTTATTGTCATGTGTATGCTTGTAATATAGTTTTAAATTTATTATTTTGTACTTTAAAGCCAAAATAATGAGAGATTTCTATATGTACTTACTATTTGATGATTTTTTGTTGTTGATTGTTTGTTTTTGTTGTAACTGACGAATTAAAAGTCTTCCACATAAATAATTCTCTTTTACTCAAATAAAAGTTTAGTTGCTCCAGATAGGATTGGAGCTAAAACCCCAATTTAAAAAAATGTATTCTTATGAACTTCTCCGAGAGGAGACAGTTATTACTCGACCTAGAGGGATTATACTCCCAAGGTAATAGAACAAAAAACTTTTTCAATAATGTGGTTCTCATCAAGAAAATGTGTTAGAAAACTATCGATTCGTTTTAGTTTTTTCAGGTTATTTGTAAAATTGGCAATATCAAGGATAATTCCGAACCCCAATTAAAAATGATTAATTATGTTATCTCTAGTACCAATTGACTTACAAGGGGTAAAATATGGTTATGTAGACATATTTTAGCTTGTTCTAAAATTTACTTCTTTGTCTGAAAGTGATTTGGAGAATGACCTGTTCAATATTAAAAAAAACGCTAAATTTCTACTGATGTAGGTATTGTTTAAAGTATCTATATACCTTTCCAGTTTAGTCTTAACACTGGATTATAAATGAGTCACTGAGAAGACATGATAGGTATTGTGTTTGTTTTTTAAGCCGTGAATTAGGCTTTAATACCCTTATGCACTGCAAGTCCAGTGCAAGAAGGTTCCAATATCTGCTGGGTACCACATTTGTTTAGCTATAACATGGAAATGAAAATGAAATATCTATGAAAAGTGAAATAGGTTTGAAATATAAGAAAATACTGCATGTGAATGTAAATAAAGGAGAGGAGTTTACATTTAACAGGGAAAAAAACCTAACAGGTGGACTGCTGTAATGGTTAGGCCATATCTGCAGAATGGGGGTTTCTAGAGAACCAAGATGTGTCATAGAGGATCATACATCAAGAAGGAGTCTTGGTCTGTTAGGAAGAGCTCAGATACCTTATGACCAGGTCATTTGGAGCGAATTAGTCTGGTCAAAAAATCGTTGTGGTTTTTGGGGGGACCTTTTTTTTCAATTCATTTTTGGCATGCTTAGGATGAAATTTAGCTGGGGAGCCATTTTTGTAATTTTGTCGTTAAATTACTGCCATTTTTAAGAATGGTGATCAGTCTTCACGCAATAAAAAAATACAAAAATCTCTCAACCTGCATGGCAAATTTTCATGGCTAAGATACCTTTGGATAATTATTTAATCGCTTTATATGTGTAATAATGAGACTGGTCGTTATCTGAAAGGGGAATAAAAAAAAAAAAAAGGAATGTTTTGAAAGCTTCATCATTAATTTTATGTTTGTCGCACATGTGCAGGCCACATCTCATATGCAGGCAGTCAATCACTGAACTCCTCTGTGTTGCTGTCTTCCATGGGTGAGTTGTAAGCTACCGCATTGACTTATTCTTCTGTTTCTATGATATTTTACCCTTCAAGGATTGAGTCAACTGGACTCTACTTGGGAGTGAGAGTATGATGTGAGTGATAGTTCGCAATCCATCTTGGTGCTGGCCCCATCCGAAGTTAATGTGGAGGAGACTTTTGCAAGCCTTGCATTCTTATATTCATAAGCTTGCATGTGACTTCAAAGACAGTATTGTCTAAATGAGTCCTCGTCGGGAGGCAATCTGGCAGAATCATCACCTCTACCATTTACATGCTGGGGCTTCGTACAATCATTGTACTCACTGGGTCATTGGAGATGATCCTAATTTCCAACAACTGCAGTTTAAGGAACAGGTCATTGGATTGTTCAAATGAAGTTCATTCAATGAAATTCAAAGGGCTTAACTCCAAGCCGCTGCATTATTTGTAGGTATGTCATGTTATTTGGCTGAAGAATGTGCTTCATTGCTCTGACCTTTACCTTCCCCAAGCCGAAGAAACCTTCTCCTGTGTTACAATCGATGAATGTGTAGACTCCAGGAGTAGAACTCGCTTTGTCTTGTTCTAAGAATAGTGACTGAGTGACATGTCCTCAAACTAGTGGCGACATTCCGGTACCGATGGATGACCAGAGATAAAGTGCCATTTTGGCCCACCTTTGGTTCAAAACGTACATTTACAAACGAAATAGATGTTATTGGGTACATCCATTCACAGATTTATGAATTTCAAGAGGAAGTGTGTATACGTCCTTTGATTTATGAGAAAACGGTCTTCAATTACTTCCATATGAGTGTTAAATTATTTAAGTATCTTATTATACTTGGATGAGTATACCACCTCAATGGCCTACTCACTATCCTACAAAGGACTGACTTATCGCATGTGCGATGCAGTGGGGTATGCTAGAAAAAAACGACCACAAGATGGATATACGGCACCGCAAAGGCTCCAGAGCTGTTTGCTATACTCCATTGGATCCTATGTACTTCTAGCTGTAATTATGGCATCGCAGCGAGTACACCGGCCGAGTAGGGTAAATATGTATATTTTTTTCACGTATTTTATCTTTTTTCAGCCATTAAAGCTTATCCAAATGTTACTTACTTAGGGTAGTGTAGAGTGATGTGACACCCTTAAAACTTTTGTCCGATTTAGCCATGTTTATGATTGCTATCTTAAAGAACCAGACAGACAAAATATGGTTTCCCTGACAATTTCAAAGTTAACCTTTGTCCCTTGGGACTTGGAAAGAATGTAAATATTTACATTTTGTTCTTACAAGGCAAAGTAAATCAACAGATCAATTTGTGCCCATTAATATTCTTCTGACCAATTTAATGAGAGCCATTTTAAAAAAAAATATGATAACAAATATCTTGAATTGTCTGATTTGTTTACGGTAACGTGACAATCGTTGTTATGTACTGGTTACCCTTATCACCGTGAAACTATTTTAGACTCAGGCGTCCTTGCTACTATCTCAAAGACTTCTGGGCAACTGATAGTGAACAAAACGAAGCCTTGATGAAAGACACATTACTCTGACTTGAAATGTTTGATGAATATCCAAAGCGGAGACTATTGCAAAAGTACAGGAAAAGAACCTCACCTGCCTCAACTCTTTGAATGTTGATGGTTTCTTTAACAGAGTTTATTTGCAGTGGCATGACAAGAAGACTTTATTTTTTGGATTTGAGGCATTTATATTAGCCACATCGCCGATGCCAAAACGTGGACTTTTCTTTCACTTGCTAGTCTGTAAATTTAAAACGCGACCCCCCAAAATATGGCGTACCCTTCATTCTGGCTTGGAAAGTAGCGCACAAGAATTGAAATTGGAAAAAAACATTAACTAGTTTATCTGAGAATCAGTAGCCTAGCCGTTTATTTTTTTAATTACATATTTACTATATTTTTCGTTTTACGAAATAACACACTATCGAGAGACGGGACTCTAATTTTCATACTCGGGTAATTTTCTTAAATACTTAATGATTATGAAAAAAGAAATGACCTTTTATTGATGATTGAATGAATCTTTTTTTTTCAAATAAAACTATTTTACAAAAGTAAGTAAATAGCTGAAATAACGAGAGAAAAAATCTTAGAAATTGGCTCTAACGACGTTAAATACACTATATTTTAGATTTCCTTATCGGTATTTCTTTAAAAGTGCTTCTTTACCACCTCTGCACTGTAACTTACAGTTTCCCGTTCCTGTATTATCTGTTAAGGTGTTTGTGTAATATACCTTTAAAATTTCATATCGATTGAACCATAGTCTTATATAATAGTAGTATTATATCAGAGCACGCGTACATAAAGACAGATGGACGAATACGATTGTCCCATACTTACTCAAAAGTAGAGCTTTTAAAAAGTCGGTAATTATTGTAATACTTTTGACCTCCAAAATTTTAACTCATTAAGCGCTTCCTATCTTTAAATTTAAATAAAACAAAGTGTATGTGAGGTATCATTAAAATGTTTTATTCGTTTGAAAGGCCTATCGATGCCATTATGTACGGAATATAACGTCGTGCAAATGTCCGCCGCGGCTTCGCTGGGTGGCGCGCATTCGATAGGCCCAATTTTCCATGACTGGCGCGCATTCGAAAGGTCCAATTTTCCATGACTGGCGCATAAATCAGGCTGAATTTGACTGATGGCATGGGTTATGTTGGCTTTGAGGACCGCTGTGATTTGTGGCTTATTCGCATAGACCTGTGACTTAAGAAAACTCCACAAGAAAAAGTCTAATGGGGTCAAATCGCATGATCACGGTGGCCTGTTCACATCACCTCCACGTAAGATGACCATGCCCTCAAATCGCTTGTGCAGAATGTCCAATGTGACATGAGCTGTGTGGCACGTAGCGCCGTCTTGTTGAAACTACATGTCGTTGGTGTCCGTGTCATCTAATTCAGGCCAAAAGAAGTTGGTAATCATCGACCTATAGCACTCGCCATTGATGGTGATGGCCTGGCCGACGTAGTTCTCAAAGAAATATGGACCAGTTACGAAAGCCAACAAATCAAGTCACCCTGCTGGCGCAGTGGTGGCCCGGATAACACCTAACCAGATGAGGCAACTCTCATTTATCAGGCCTTGTTGTGGAAACAATAATTCGTCCTCCCCTAAGCAATTGCCCAGATGACGACCACCGACTGAGGCAACATCCACCTATTTTCCACGCCCCGCTGAGGAGGCATGATCTATTTCTCCCTATATAAACTGTAGCGACCGCTAACTACATAAGATAAATCACCCTATACTCTATTGTATTTATATTGTAAGCAAAATTAAAATAACATGAACTAAATGTATTATAAACAAATATAAATCATTCTGAATGTGTTAAGGAATAAAAGGCGGAAGCCAACTAAGTCACACGTGAAAGGGTCACCAGCTGGCAGTTAACAACCCTTTTGGGGGCCTCTCTACCTACAGGGCTTGTCCCCGGGTCGGGTAAGCAGGCGGCAGTCACGTGCCTCGCCACAGGTGTGCGTGTAAACCGCCGCCGGATTAGACCCTTGCAGCCTCCCAGCAGGAAGTAGAGAGGGTACTTAAGGCAGGGCTCCTCGCCCTGTCAGTTAGTCTCTCTCGCGACCTTTACTCAGTGACGCTTGCTTGGTTTCCGCTCGAACTCTGAAAACTTAACTAATTCTATATGAAACCTCAGTACCTCTTCTCTTGAACATAGTGCATTGTCGGGGCACATACCTATCATAAAATGGAGTCAGATAGTAACGCCGTCATGGAACGATTGTCTAGGTTATTAACTCGAACAATCCGCACTTGTCACCAGGGCTAGGGTGATCAGGCACCCCCTAGTGATGACCCGACATAAACCTTCCCCAGATTTTACCCGTCCTCACTCAGTCACACTCTCTCTTCCCGCTTAGACGTAAGACAGTATCTACTAACCGTTTACCTCGTTGTACTTTTAAATAAATTCTTCTTGAAAAGTCTATCAGTGTAAACTTCTTTATTTGACCGATGACGCCGCCAGCCCAAAATCCATAACAGTGACTTTTTCGGGATGCATTGGACGCTCTTGGATCTCATGTGGATTGGTATCGTCCCAAATTAGACAATTTAGTTTGTTGACTTACCCATTCATCCAGAAATGGGCCTCACCACTGAACATGATTTTTTGATGAAAATTAGGGTCAGTTTCTAACTGCTCCAGGGTCCATTCAGCGAACGCACGTCGTTGTCTATGATGGTTTACCTTCAGCTCCTGGTTGAATTTTCTACGGCCCAAGTCACGACGCAAATCCCCCAAGTTGTGGTCTGCGGAAGACCGAGTTCATGTGAGCGACGCGAAATTGACTGCCTCGGATTGTCCTGCACACTCACGGACAGCGGCGATGTTTTTAGCAGATCTTGCGTTTCGTCGACGTACGGGTGTTAGTTGGTTGTTTACTGAACCAGTGGACTCAAATTTATCCACTACACTGCGAATACATAGTCCTCTCGGTAAGACGGTTATGTCGACCGTAAAATGGACGAAGTGCGCGGAACGTTGCCCGAACAGAACACCCATATTGATAAAACAATTTTATCGTTTACACCTGTTGTTGAACGCTGTATCCGTCCATGGTGATTTGACAAAACAGACTAAATAAATGACAACCAATTCGACAGATGCAGCTTCAACAACATGGTCGCTATCAACTGTCAAAGTTCGGAAATCCCTATTGGAAGACGATTTATTTTTCTGAATAAACTGATTTCGCTATGAACCCACTTAGTTCATAATATTATTTTATTATGCAGTTTCGCGTCCGTTGTATTTACTTTCCCTTTCTTAGTTGATATATTTACCTTAAAGAATTATGGCAGTAATTTTGAAAGACAAGTCCTAGTTTGATAGTTGTTTTGATGGATTGAGTTTTATGATGCTTAGTTGCTTAATATTCGAAAATACAAACTTAAATCCTGGTTAGTTGCTGTTAAAAGCTTTATATTAAACGATTTATAACTAAAACCTAAAGATCTTGAGAGCCTTCCTGTGCAATATTTGAGTATACTATACAATGGAATCGTCTCAATGTCGTTTTAATAATATTTATTAAAACTCCACACAAAATCTTAAATCTTGTAGAACGAATGTCAAATACGCGCCAAGATTGTATTTCATTCAAATCAGGTCACGCGGTCTTGACCTGTGCCCCTGAAAACTCTATTTTGGTCCCTAAAAACTATTTTTTTGTTAAATTTATACTGTGCGCGAAATCCATTTTTGGTTTAAATTGACCTTAAGATTTCTAACGATCAAACTCCAGAATTAGATGAGACCAGGCCATTAACCAACCGTATGCTGAAGAATCGCAACTGTCGGAGATATCTTTACTAAATTGTTCAGTGGTCTTCTATAAGGACTGAAATCATCTTCAATCTATAAAACTCGTAAATTTTAGACTATGTAATGCGTTATGGTCTAGATTTATTTTCCTTTTAATACAGTTTAATTCTGCTACTATATATTTCTATGTAAATTTATTATTATTTAATTGTAATGTTAGTTTCTATTTAGTATTTTTTGTTGATAAAACAATTTTTACTTAAACATTTAGTTTATTACTTCGTGGCTATTCATTACTAATTTGTATGATACTAAATTTGTGACCTGGGAACTATTCTGGACCCTTGATTAAATTCTAAACACGTCACATCAATATGTCTCTAGTTTGAACAGGGCTTAACAGCGACCAGGGGAGTTTCATGATACTGATCAGGCAGGCCACAGATGAAAACACAAGGGTTTCTGGATTTGTAAAAATACCTAAAAATATTCTTAGATGATAAATAAGTACGAATATTAAGAAACAAAAATTTTTCCCTTTTCAGCATCACGATTAAATAATTTTTAATTTCACAGCCGCATCTTGCTACCTATTTCAGTGGCTTCTCACTTGCTCATTGACATTTACAGTTACAATGTTAACTTTCATTAGACCTTGCTTAGTTAATTGTCAAGATATGAAAGGTAGACCAAAAAAAAAAAAAATATCTATATTGCTTATATATCTATATTATTTCAAATCTAAAATGACTAAAGTTCCATAAACTAAGGATTTAAGTTTGGATTCAGTTAGAAATAATGGATTGAAATAACTGCAATGAGATAAAAAATGCGTTTACAGTTGCTGCTTAGTGGTCGAGGTCTAGCTGATTGAATTTTACTAGATGCTTCCCTGAATATTATAATCGTTTATTATTTATTGCAAAGCATGAAGGGAGAGGCTCTACTTTCAATTAAGTACGGGGTGATTATCTTTCGTCTGCCTGTCTTTATAGCAATTGAAAAAATGATTCACTAAATCTGAAATTTTAAAAGTATATCCCACCAAACCTCGAAATATACCGATTAGTTTTAAATTAGACGTGAAAAATGTAAGGACTTTTCGCTAAGGCTAGGCGCCCACATGCGATTTTCTGTCGCAACGATTGAACAGCCGCAGTCGCAGAATTATATTCCGGTCCACCGACTTGCGTCTAAATTTTCGTAGCTATTATCAGTATCAAAATGGACTTCGATGAGATGACTTGTATTGTTGCTCTGAAGTTACTCATTCGATATGAAATATTGGGTACGTCCCATTGTTAGTAAGAGGCTTCTGAATGGCCTTTGAGATTAAGCCTAAGGGTTAAAGGCTGGCACGTCTCTGAAGAAGAGTCATGCTCAGATCATAGATACATTAGATTTGATCTAAGTGGTAACATCACGTCCGAAGCTGTGTATAGGAATCCCAAACTTACAAACTGGGAAACCTACTATACACAGCTTGAGGAGGAGGTCAAATGCTGTCCTAGAGTGGTGAGTAGCAACTGGCATTTGGAACATTTAAACTCAACATTGACTGAGGCAATAATTAAGTCATACACTGATAATAACACTGTATGTAATGTTAGATCCAACAGGAACTGTCCCTGGTGGAACAATAAACTTGGCAAGTTAAGAGCTCTTACACGTAAACTCTTTAACGCGGCCAAAAGATCAGGCAGATGGGACACTTATAAACGTGCACTCACTGATTATAACAAAGAAGTCAGAAAGGCTAAAAGAAGGGCGTGGAAGAAATTTTGTACCGAAATAAACGATACAACTTCCATGTTTAGAGTAAATAGGATCTTATCCAAGCAGTCTGACAGGGGAGTATTGGGCTCCGTCAGGGTGGGAGGGGGCTATACGGATTCTGAGGAGGGAACCCTCGGTGCCCTGGCGCGCGCGCATTTTCCTGGCTGCGGACTGATGGATACGATTAATAATGACCCTACCAACTGTGAACACACTAGTTGCAAGGGTAACTGGGCAGAAGCAAATAAAATTGTCAATTCTGCAAGAGTGGAGTGGGCAATCAATTCCTTTGCTCCCTTCAAATCACCTGGTACTGATGGGATTTTCCCAGCCTTGCTACAAAAAGGCCTACCAGTAATTAGGCCCCTTATACTTACCTTGTTAAAGGGAAGCTTGGCACTGAGCTATATTCCAGTAAGCTGGAGGATGGCAAAAGTGTGTTACATACCAAAACCTGGGAAAGAGTCCTATGACGAACCCAAGTCTTACAGACCAATATGTCTGACTTCTTTTTTGATGAAGACCTTGGAAAAGGTCATAGACAGACATATTAGGGATGGAATACTGGTAGAACGACCGCTCCATAGCGCTCAATTCGCTTACCAGGCAGGAAAATCCTGTGAAATTGCTCTCCACCACCTGGTTTCCAGGATTGAGAGATCCCTAGTTCACAAAGAAATAATGGTAGGCATCTTTGTTGATATAGAAGGTGCCTTTGATCGCACACCCTATAACACTATGGCATCGGCCTTAGAAAGAAAGGGGATTAGTTCCTTAGCCTCTAGCTGGATAAACACCATGCTAGAGAATAGGATTTTACAATCACAATTGGGACAAACCAAACTGTGGATGAAGCCAGTGGGAGGATGTCCACAGGGAGGGGTGTTATCTCCATTACTGTGGTGTTTGGTCGTTGACTCATTGTTAACAAACCTAAACTCTGCAGGGTTCTACGCACAGGGATATGCTGATGACATTGCTGTGCTCATAGGGGGCAAGTTCTCAGAAACCATTTCTGAGTTGCTTTCCGCATCGATGGATCTTTTGAGGGATTGGTGTGAAAAGAATGGTTTAGGAATCAATCCCCAGAAGATAAATCTCTGTATCTTCACTAACAAAAGAAATGCTATAGTTAGACCACCCTATATAGGGGGGACACAGGTAAGCATTTGTAGTGAGGTAAAGCATCTAGGGGTTACTCTGGATAGTAAATTGGACTGGTCCAAACACATCAGGAATACTACTATGAAGGAAGGCACTTCGATGCCTCTATGCATGTAAAAGGGCTGTGGGTAGGACCTGGGGACTACAACCCAGAATGTTATTCTGGCTATATACCGCAGCAGTGAGACCAATGGTGCTCTATGCCTCTATGGTGTGGTGGCACAGAGGTAGCATTAGTAAAAATAAAACTTTGCTTGGCAAATTACAGAGGCTCTCATGTCTCATGATTACTGGTGCCATGAGTACAACTCCTACTGCTGCAATGGAAGTCTTATTGAACTTGAATCCACTGCACATAGAAGTAGAAGCGCAAGCCTTGAACGTGGCTTACAGACTTGCGAAATCAGGAACAAGATCCAAAGTCATGACTCACATGGGGCATGGGAACTTGTTCAGAAGAATTGATGAGGACGAGGTGCTGTCAATGCACTCTGACCTACAAGTTAAGAAACACACAGACGTCTTATACTGTGCGGTAAACACAAAGACCAAACCACATAAACTGTGTAATGGGATTAATTGCTATACAGACGGCTCACTAACAGAAAACGGATCAGGGGCCGGCATATGGAGGAAAGATAAACCAGAATCTGGGATTTCTATTCCTTTAGGTAGACACACCTCGGTCTTTCAGGCCGAAGTGATGGCGATCAATGTCTGTACCCAAACCTTAATTGGGGAGGGTGTAAGAAACAGACTGATCACAATTTTCACGGATAGCCAGGCTGCAATTGGCGCCCTGAGAAGCTATACGACCAGATCTTATTTGGTTGAGGAGTGCAAAAACAACCTAAACACACTCTCGCTAGCCAATAAGGTTAGAATCGACTGGGTGCCAGGACACACAGGCATCACAGGCAATGGAGAAGGCAGATGGCCTTGCAAGGGTGGGCTCAGAACAGACACCTCTTGCACCTGAACCCATATGTGGTATCAGCCTCAGCTACGCTAAAAGGCGTATAAAATTAGCTTTAGAGGACAGGGCAAGACTCTCTTGGAGAGAAACTAAGAAACAGGAACACTCAAAACTGTTTCTTGATGGACCCTGTGAGAGAAGAAGCTCAGCACTTCTATCAATGGACAGGTGGACACTCAAAAGTGTGACAGGACTCTATACAGGTCACTGTCGGTTAAACAAACACCTCTTTAATTTGGGGATAGTTGGATCACCAATCTGCAGATTCTGCAAGAAAGAGGGAGAAACGGCACGTCATATAATATGTGACTGTGATAACCTAGCTAGAAGGCGATACCTTCACTTTGGTAGTGATCGCATTGTAGACCCCAAACTATGTGAACTGATCGATCCATTCGGTATCCTCAGATTTGCAAGGGCCGTGGGCCTGTCACATATATAGGACAGGGACATGGACGGCGCACAATAGGTCTCACTGAGGCCGCGGTGCACAAATGCCGGAACAAAATAATAATAATAATAATAATGGCCTTTGAGATGATCTGAAATGTTTTCAATTTTTTTGTCAATTTAATTTAACTAACTTTAATTTATTTAACAGCCAAAAAAGAATTTGGAAGATCATAAAACTTTCGGAGATAGTTATTGAAATATGAATGTAATAAATAATAAAAAATTCTCTCATGGCAAAAAATTAATCGCTACTCAACAGTCTCAAGTTCATACCTGACTGTGGATTTGCGACAGTCGTGTCACGAAGAAAAAAGAACAGACTGCGTTTATTTAATGGCTGCAATTATTTTGGCTCAAGTGGGGGTACTTCCATTTGAAATGTTATATTTTCTGTTACTGAAATCGCATGTGGGAACCTACCATAACTTCTAGTCGCTGTTCAAAATCTATTTAAATTTAACATTCTGTACTTCCTTCATGGTTGTGTACTTAATGCATGATATTTGTCATGGTGATTTCATTTCTTTCCTCGATGCTGTTAAAAATAAAGACAGCCATATGAAAAGTGATAAAGGGTGATTCATTAAACAATAATTTAAAAAAAAATGCTTTTATGTTATATTGACCAGCGTATTCAATTAAAGAGCTTGACTCTCTGATAATACATGTATTGAAACATTGAAGCCTTGTTTCATATTTTTCTTCTAGTCGTCGGTATGCCCAATGATTCTTCAGCTACAGTGCTATTTCTTGAAGCGGACCCACCACTATGTTATCAGTGGAAATTTTCTTTATTTCGTAGTATAATTGTTCTTCAATAATTTTAAAATAACCTATCACAATGAACGGGAGTACGTCCCTTCGGGAAGGATATGCGTGAATGAACCTTTCCCTTTTCAACGCCAGCTGGCTCGCTCTAATTAGCCAAATGAGAGGTCACGTGTTTGGAATTTTAAATTAATAAAAGTTAAAATTACAGGTGGTAAATTAAAAATCCAGGACATCTTAATATGTGTACATATTATCCGTTCGGGATTAAGTGGATTATAATTATAAGAAGTCATTAAAATTGTAGGAGTAACGTCGTCTATAGCAGGTCTATAACTACTAAAATAAAACAATCCAAACGGGAACAATAGGCGAACCTCCTGAACCTTGGGCTAATTAATGTTTTGTTATTTTAATGTTGTTTTTTGATTTAATTTTTTATCGGTTTTTGTAAATTATTGCCATAAATTTAATCTTTTTAAGCAGTTCTGCAAAATCATTACGGATTTCGCTGGCGTATGTTGGTTGCTTGCTATCTTAGTTCTTCCTCCGGTCTAGTTCCTTTATCTCTTCCTTGGAAAAGTTGTCTGATAACTATTTCCGGTGACCATTTCTATGTTGCTATTCATTATTTACATATTTCTTTCATAGTTGTGCATTGTACTTACATTTTAATTAGTTATAATATAACTAAAAACAATTCTCACCTATATTTTGTGAGATATAGATAACACTTTATTAAAATAGCGCAAACATTTCCTTACTATGTTGAAAAATAGTTTACGATTGTAGATGTATTTAAGGTGAAGTATTGTAATACAAGTGACTCACCGCAGTATTTTTAAATTTTCAAATTCGTTGCTGAATGTAATTTTTTATACATACGAACGAGAAAAGGTCTAATTCACGAGGCGATTTAGGGTCTACTAGTAATATGTAGTAGCAGATAACTTATCACTAGAAGTGGGTCTAAATGAATGGTGTCATTGCATATCATTTTATCATATTTACAGTGCATGCTCTGCCTGTGACACTAGTCTACGAATACTTCAAATCAAATCTTTATTGTGATACAATTACAACCTGCCTTATTGGGCTATAAGTAATTGTGTTCAATGTTCTCATTCATACCATATTTACAAATGTTCATTCACTCGCTTATTCATACAGTATTTACAAACAGCCCAGAGACTCCCAAACCGCATGGTTGTCACCTCCCTCGCATGTGAAAGAGGAAGCGGAGTCTTGGGAAATACCCCACGCTCCTCCATCAGCCGCGTCGCTGGATTAGAACCAGTGGAATTGGCTGACCAAGAGCGCGAGAGTCACAGACTCTCAGGACATGATTGGATAAATTGGCCATTGCCAGGTCTCCCACTGTCCTGTATTTATAGCAGGTCATGTGTAGCGCAGTGCAATGACCCGCGCAATGTATGAGGGTGGTTGGAAAGATTTCGATGGAATCTCATGGACTTGGAAGGGATGAGTACAAGAATGTAGAGTATATTAACATCGTTATGAAGGATTTCGTTGCTGACGTAATAAGGGGCATTGACTGTTCTCATGAATTTTGGCTGTCCCTCATAGATTTATTTCTGATGCCCAGATTGGCTTTAGTATAACTTTGTAGATTAGTAATTTATTTTTTGAGAAGTAGGGTTGTAGGATTTGGAAAAGGATCTATGGTAAATACCTTTTAAGCTTGTAAAGCGAACCTGCGTGCCAAACCCTGTCAAAATCTTGAGTTATGTCCAGAAAGGCACCAGTGCAATTTGGTTTTAAGGATATGTGATCAACAACGCGAAGACATTGTTGAGCAGTGAGATGTTGTAGACGGAAACCAAACGGGTGAGTAGGAAAAAGGTTTTTGGAATCAACAATTGGAAGTATACGTTTTAATAGGAGTTTTTTGCAAAGACTATTGAGAGGATATGGAGTATGCTAATTGGACGTTAAAATAAGGTGTCATTGGATGGGCTACTAATGATGGATGGACTACTGGGTTTAGCAAATAGGACAATAATACAGGACAATATAGGACATGTTTCCAGAGGAAAGTACGTCGTTCGGATACTACAATTATAAAAAGGGAAAAAGCCCACTACCTACTATCTACATAGTAGGAACGGAGGAAAATTCACCAGCCAACAACCTAGAGTATATTTGGGAATTAAAATGGACAGACACCTCCATTTTAGCAACCATTTCGCGAGGAAGTTAAAGCAAACCCGCATGAAGTCTTACCGGCTTACGCATTTACTGACCTCCCCCAATCTATCACTGCGTCTCAAGCTACTGATCTACAAGAGTATACTCAGGCCTACTCTGCTGTATGGTGCACCGCTTTTTCGCTATCTGACGTATACAACAGCTCGGCGACTCCAACAATTCCAAAACGGTATACTGATGAAAGTGGTCAGAGGTACTTCATTCGAGCAGCGTAGCAACAGTGAGCTTCACGAGGTCTTTGAGCTGCCTACGGTGGATGAGTTCATCCAACGTAGACATATCAATTTTTTCGACTCATTACAGTATCTAACAAACCCGGTGTTTAACACTATAACCCCCGCTCCGTTCCCCCATCGATGGCAGGACGCTGTCATGGCTGGAACGCTTTAGTCTTAGGTTCTAGGTTTAGGTTTTAGTGTTAGTGTTTTCCACGGTCGCAAGCGGAAGGTGAGCCTCATCACCTAGTGAGTGTATGTGTATTGGACTTATTAACAACAATCTGAAAGTATTATATTTTTATGCACTCCTTAATATGCATCTGCGAATGCAGCGAATACCTTAATATATTAATATGCAGCACGAGGAGACAACTGTAATTCCAAATTTATTTTTGTCATTGTATATATATTATCAATAAAGAGGTTTTGAAAGAAAAAAACAATTATAAATGTAGGTTAGGAAGATTATGGTTTTTTTTTTCTTCTCCAAACCCCTTTATTAATTTTACAATATGTAAACAGAATGAACAAAATAAGTGAACAAATTATTTACAATTTTCTCCTGTTTCTGCGATGCGCTGATGCATTCGAATGAAGGTAGGATTACAATTTACAATATCAGTTTGACGTTAAAATTAACAATGCAATGTATATAATACTAGGTGATGGGGCTCACCTTCTATTTACAATGTGGGAAAAACTTAAAAACTAAACCTAAAACTAGAACCTAAGAGCAATTCTTACGACCTTTCGCCATCCGAGTCACCCAGGACCCATCGTCACGACGGAGTGACTGTGAAGCAGGGTGATGTCTTAGGTTTTTTTTAGTTACATTCCACAGAGAGTTATCCCTGGTAGACAGAGAGGAGAGGTGGGAATTAAAATAATCGGAACGGAAGGATGCCAATAGCCGCTTTAGCAATCTTCAGTAGTGATTGTACGAGCGCCGATCGGCAGGATGTCATATTCTTTGCCACACGGTTCTGGAGTGGCGTTTGGATTGTATTAGGTCTTTGAGATGCTGACGTAAAGGATTTTCATTGTGAATTTTGGAATGGCGGCGGGGTGACGATGCCTCCAAAGCCTACCAATAAATACTCACAATCAAAATTAATTCGATGATGTCTTGTTCTTCCATCGATTCTTCACTTAAGCTGTGGGATAATATTCACTAAATTGAAAAAAAACTTGGCTTTCGTAATTTTTGGCCACTTTCAGCTACAGTTTTTTAACAATCATTCATGCAATCTACCGTAACTTCTTTCCACAGTATACAAAGATTTATAGGAGAGTCTTTTAAAAGAAATGAAAGAAAAGCTTTAATATGAAGTACAAGCAAAACAATGGTATATACAAATATTAAGAGTTATGTTACTGTATACTGGGTGGGATGTTTAGGAACGAGTGTCTAGGAACAAGTGAGGCGAATTAATTGGCTGAATGAACGGCGCAAGTAATAATTCGCCTTAAAAGCAGTGGATTGCTCCTTGATCCATAGGCTGGAATAATGAAGTTAGTATTGGGTGGAAAGAACAAAACTTGGACAGGAAAATAATATTGGAGGGTTTTTAAGGTAACAGTTTGTCTTGGGGGATTATCCATAACTGACAGGACTTTATGTTTTAAGTCGTTCTCCGCACAATTTTTTTTTTTCACTTGCGGGATGAAATGGCTAAGATCTTCCATTTCACATAAGTATTCTTGTTTGATGTCCATATGATAGGCTAAAATTTTTTATTTATGAAATTTCATCGCTGGTGTATTTTCGGAGCTGTAAATCAAGTGTCCTTGGCCGCTTTGAAGCCGGTGGCCTGCCACTCATTTTTAGAAACATAAGTTCGTGAAGTTAACTGTTTTAAAACAGCCCTGTCTCATCCACATTGAAAACAAGGCTAGGGGGATAGTTTCACCCGTTCACCAAATCCTAAAATGTGGAAGGATATTCATCGTGAAGGTTTGAACGACGTTTGACTCGATTCGAAAATTCCCTCCTCCTTTTGTTAATGTCATCAAACAGGGACTTAGTTTTAGCCATGGCAATCGCCTTTGGTCCATGTCTTCAACCCAAACTAATAATAGGTGTTCCATTTTTTCTTTAATAGAGGAACAAGGCTTTCACTTTGCAATAGACGTACCCGGGGACTGGCTAGATAACTTTTTTTTTTTAGGTTTGTTCATACAATTCCATTCTAATTGAAATTTTCATTTTAATGTCAAGGATTTACGATTAACTGATTTAGACATTTTATCAGCGCACATTTTGACACCTGTTCTAACTGACTGGACGAACTAAACTGAAAACTTATTCCCAATGTTTAGAAAACAATTAAAGGGGGAGGAATTAATGGTTTCCTAAGAAAAATATCCATGACTTATGTGGGTGAATTTACGAATTTCCATTCCCAGAATTTACATTAGCAGTGGAATGTAATTACGTATTTATTTGTCATTTTAAAAATAATGCATTGTAGCTAATTCGGGTTATGTCGGGCAGTTAAACCCATTCGATGATTAAAAAAGAAATGAATTTAAATTAAGACGAGAAACTAGTTTCCTGACCTTGTTTTGACTTAAACATTATCGCCTTCTGATTGGTCATGGAATTGAGTGGTAGCTGATTCTTGATATCAATTGCCTTGGTTAAAATTCCACTTGATATATTTTTATCGTCTAGAGCTGGTTCACCAGTAGACTACATATTTTTATTTTACCGGATAAAATGCTGTTAAGTTAATTTTGGGTAACGTTTTATTTTCTTGAAATACATGTATATAAACGGCTTACAAAACGTAGATTTCGAAAGGTCATGTTCTCGTGATGGCCAGTACGAGCTTTTGGCCAGGGATTTTGTGCTCTTTAACTGTTTATGAGATGATGGTGAAAAAAAAAAACTACTTGGGAGTTCGTCGAACAATACTAATAACCGGACACGAAAATTTACTTTTCAATCTAGGAAAGCGATTTAGAAAACAGCTGAAAACTGATATAGAAAACCAATTTAAGTTGGGTCTTAAGAGCGGATGGAGCGGTTTCTATTGCCAGCACCAAACTATTATTTCTTTGAGTATAGATGAAATTATTTTTGTCTTACCATCATTAATGTGTTCTTATCGTACTTCCTACTGTCACTTTATTTCTACCGACAACCCGAATAGTTATGAAATTCACCTTTGAAATTTCAGATCGATCGTATTATTTATACGACAGTTATTGTAGTACAACAGAAAAACGAAATACGACTCCCAGTTTGCATATTTTTTTTAAAAATTTATTTTGTAAGTATTTATCGTACATCATTGAAAATACGGGCGATAACTTGAAAAAATTCTGGCCCATTTTGGTAACTTTTAAGATTCCTCAAGTCCTAGCCAAAACTCAACTTGAATTCCTTTCTACTAAGAATTCCTTCTTGGTTAAAGATGCATTCAAAATGAATGAAAAAATAATGTTTTGAATAATAACTATAGAAATTCCGTATTTAATACGTTCCTCCAGTTTCATAGTGTTTTTATGTTAATATTTTAGCCAATTAAAACCGTTAAGATTTGTTGAAAAAGCAATTTTCAGTGACTAAAATGTTTTTAAAAAATTAATCAAATATTTATAACCAAAAAGTACTAAGAGGTTTGTTCACAATTATTTAATAGTTTTTAAGAATCTCACACTGAATCTTGTGAGTATATCTCTATGTTTCTTTTTCACTTTCTACGTCATTTATTTACTTTATGTATATTTCAATACATTAAATGTAATTCATAATTGGTTTAAACAAACAAAAAATGATTCAGTAGAAACAAACAAGAATCCAAATAATGAAAAATTTGGTAATATGGTATTTGTTATTATCATAAGGGGACAAACTTCAGAAAAAAAATTATTTTTTCAATCTATGATCTCAGTTCAACTTGCCATCAAATATGACTGTTAGACTTGTACCTCTACCTGACCTGTACCTCCACCTGTACATCTACCTGGCATGTACCTCTACATGATCCGTATCTCTACGTGACCTGTACCTCTACATGTCCTGTATCTCTTCCTGACCTGTACCTCTACTTGTGCATATACCTGACCTGTACATCTATCTGAAATGTATCTTTACCAGACATGTACCTATACCTGTACCTCTACGGGATGTGTTACACCTAGACTCGTACGATTAAGAGAAAGCGTTTGTGTTACAAACAATTGAAAGTAGCGAAATTTGGGTTAGAACAGCCAGCATGTTAGCTTCTCCTGTCAGCATATTTAATGAGCAAGGCAGTGGCGAAAATGGCGCCTGCCCACTTCCATATGTGAGGAGAAAGTAGACGTCCATGGTGAATCACGGCTACGTTCGAGCGAGAAGTTATCGTTCCTTTTATAGAATTGTTCCGACGTGGAGTTGAACTAGGGTGGGGATCGTATTTTATCCTTGTAATAACTGGGGAAGTATTTTAATAAAATAAAAAAACACTTTGTCTAACACGAAGAGAGGGTTCTACATTGAATAGGTAAAGGAGGACCATCTTTCCTCTACCTGCCTGTCTGCACGAGTATGATATTATAGTGTTAGAAATAAGTCAGTCAATTTCAAAAGTGTTGATTAAAATAAAGTTACGGGGAAAAAAATATACTTGGAAAATGTCAGTACAGTTTCTTAGGTAAGAAGTTAGTTCCCGATAACTTACAAGCTTTTTTTCTTCAGCTACAATTGAACAGGTACTTAAGAATTTAAGCCCTGATTTCCTTATGGTTTATGGAGGCATTAAATTTGTTAACCAGCAATAGAAATCGTGCGTTTAGCGGCATTACTGGATATTTTTCCTGCACGATCTGACTACATTCGTTTACATAACTTTAGTCTGAAACAATAAATCTAGTTAATTTTCGATGACATGGCTAGCAATGTAAAGGTCATCACTCTTAATTGGACCTATTTTAATTATTTATATATTTAGGACTAAGAGTTAGTAAAAGTTTTAAAGCCATAAATATTTTCTGATCTTTGAGTCAATTTTTAAATTTTGTTCATTAGAATGTTAGCGAACAAGGTATAAATCGTTATTGGTCGTGTTACGCAGATAGATTTATCGGCGAAATTTATGAAGTCTTTGGTGGCCGAAGGTTGGACAAGGTGGAAGTTCAGATATTCAAACCAGCTGCTTTCAAACGAAAAGAAAGGTATTAGTATTTTTTTTCTCAAGTACCTAGAGTAAATTTTAGAATACAGCTGTCTCTTTTTGGAATGATAGCTCTTTAGAATTATAGTTATTAGTTTGTGTTTTTAACTAAAGATTAATCCAAGTGGGAGAAAAATAGTAATCAGAAATATGTACAATAAAATACTAAATAGTAATTGTCGGGAAAGGTTGAACAATTGTCGGAGGTGAACAATTGTCGGAAAAGGTGAACAATTGTCGGAGGTCAACAATTGTCGGATTGTTGTAGTTAATAACATGGACCATGTTCCATGTAGGCGTTAATATCTGACTCCATTTATTGATAGGAATGTGTCCCGACAAGACACTGTGTTCAGGATGAGGTTCAGAGGTTCATAAAGAATAAGACCAGTTTTCAGAGTTCGGGTGAGAGATCGGCAGCGTAATAAGTACAAGTCGTCAGAGGTCTGCTATAGGCTGTGTGGCAAAGTGCCGTCGTAGAGGTGCGGTATAGCGAGAGTAGATTAGCGGAAGACTGAGTAGGCGTATCGCGACGGGTGATAGCGGCTATCGGTATGTAGAGACTAGAAAAGAGTGAAGCGTGAGCCTACCAGGGCCATGGTGGCCCTGGTGTAAAGTGACAAGAAGGGCAGCTCAGGAGACTAGGAAACAGAGTCTTTTTCAGGGCGAAATTTACTGATATAAATATGGTAACCCCCTCCCTCGTGGAAGGCGGAGTCTGTCTGCAGGGGTATGTTTTACGATAGACAGGTGACCATTTCCTTTTAGTTTTATGACCGTTGGGGTAAAAGGGTGTGTTTTTTATGGCTGCCGGAAGGGACTGAAGGTCTATTCTAATAGGGGTAAGTGTCCTTGCCCTAGGTTATATGGCAGTCAGGTGGCTAATTCTCTTAGGGTTATTGCCGTACCCTCGATCCTCTGTTACTTGTTTTTATCTCTGCCGATCCCTCTATGATTTATTACCAGAAGTTACAGAGATTTGTATTTCTATTATAATACATTATGAACCAGAGTGTAGGGTAATTTACATATATAGTTAGCGGTCGCTACAGTAATATTAATGATATAAATAAATAATAAATTAGAATTTGAGTGCGGCCTGATTATTATAAATAAAGGTCCGATAGGAACCTGTCTGAAAAGGAAGTCTGAAAAAAGTTGAGTGGAGTGCACATCCACTACACCATATGTGAGCCTCTCATGCCTGGGAATATTGTAATCTATTTTTAAAATCTTCATTAAACACCGATTTTAGTTGACTCTCGAGACTCGCTAGGGGCAATCTTCACCGGGGATCGTAGACAAAAACAATGGTTTTCTTCATTCAGTGCTAGGAAGTTGCTGCATCCTCACGCAACCTCTAGTGTTCGTTCCATGATCTCAAACCTGACACGCCTGATAGTCACGTATGTTTACCGCACGCAATACGGAGGTGATTGTCTGTGGCAAAACGTCTTCTTCTAGTGATTGATTCAGCAATGGAAAATTTTAACTTGCTTTTTTATACGCAATGCTCTCTTTCATATGATAAATATTGTTCTAGAATAATGAAGTCAACCTACACACTGCATTAACATTAACGTTGCAATAGTAAACATAAACAATTAGTATTAAGACTGATAGTAGATTTCTTTTTTGCTAAATTTATGTTCAGATCCTTCAGTCGAACCAGATAGTCTAGACCAAGGGTCCAGGAGGCCCCAGTCCTGTGCCCGGTTTCCGGTGCAGCTGTACGACCAAGAAATAAATAAATATGTTTTTATAAGTAATAAAATGTCACGTAAAAATTAAGGATTGTTCTTTTAATATATAGTAATTTATCACAATTTACTTATTGCCCAATAATAATAAGGCAGATTGAAATTTTATCACAATAAAAAAGTTTCTAATAATAATATATAGTAATTAAAATTAATTACAATTAAAAAAATATACTCGAGCTAGACATGTTGTGTATTTAGAAGAACAATGTCGTAAAATCCAATGTATCAGATGAAAAATTTTGCAATATAGTTGACAGAAATAAATTTCCATTCTTCCAAAAAAAACACCATACAAGATAAATAAGACTAGGTATAAGAATATATTCTGAGCAGTTATTATTGTTTTATAGACTAAATTAATATAAGACCTCTCAAGTTCCACAAATTTGTGTGAATCATTGTTTTCAACAGTCGATACCGTAAAATTATAGTACAGATATACCCGAACTACAGATGAACATTTTGCTTATTGATCACGCGCAGGAATAGTATCATACTCGCCTAATTATAAAGCAATGGCCAATATAATGCGGTGCTGTTACATGTTTGACCCACGACTTGGGGAATGTAATATAAAAAGGCAGAGATTGTAAATGTGGGGCAAGTGCCGACTATCATAGACGACTGGAAGTCGGTAAATAATAAACCATTTTGGACGTGGGCCGATTTCCCGGTGGCATCCCCTTATGGAGTATCGTTTAGTGACTGGAGGATTCGACAGTTTACGACCTAATCTTTTTTCTTCTTGCAAAAGGGAGTGGCATAAAATATATGGGATTCAGCAGTTTAGGTCGTCCTTAGAGAGTGTAGAGCTCATGTCCACCTTGGTGTGAGGGAAGATTCTCATACTGCATAGGGCCATATAGAACAAAGCCTTCTTCTTAAGGTATATAGACTCGGTCCCAGAGTATTGGATATAAGATTCTGAGGACGCAAGCAAAGGGTAGTTATGGAAGCAGACAACCTGTATCAGCGCTGAATCATATCCTGCCCTATTCTCTTCAATATAAACCATCCTATTAGCTCTTCTTCCCACTTAGACTTAAGACTCTCACGTTATCTCACCTAATCTATTTGTCATTCATGATAAACTTTTTTTAAATTCCTTTGTCAAGATACATTCTTTAACTGGGCACTTCCTTGGCAGCCTTTCTGGAGGGCGCTTCACGCGTCTCTGGAGATTTTGTCTGAGGTCATGGACCATACTCCTCATTTTTAGAATTCATCGATGTACAATAGTAAGAATTAAGTTTTATTGTTAGCTAGTAAGATCTATCATTCCATTCTTATTAAGTTATCATTTTACAATGAAACCTTTTTAAATATTAAATATAAAATATAGTGCATATAAATTTTAATTTTATATAAATGAATTTCTTCCATTTGATCACCACGTTAATTTATTAAAGTAAATTACTTTGGTTTTAGATTCAATTGGCGATCTCTTGCGTAGGGTAGGAGCAAGAGTGAAATGCCGTAACGGAATATGGGATATTAGACTGGGAAGAATGTTACCGGTGTACGGAACCGTGGGGGACGGGAAGGAGCGAATCGGAGCGATCAATCGGGAACGCGCTATTTGGCGAGAGTATGCCGATATATTTTTCAACGAAGGGGACAAATTTGGAGTGACGGGGGAAACGGTCCATGAGATCCCACTGAAGCAGGAGAGAGTGATATATATCAAAGAGAGACGACACCCGCAGGCGCTGGGACAGCATATAAGGGACGAAATCGAGGAATTGAAACGGCAGGGCATCATAGTAGATAGTTCGTCTCCATACAACAGTCCCCTGTGGGCAGTGAAAAAGAAAGGGTCGTCCGGTGACGAAAAATACCGCGTAGTAATAGACTACAGGCAATTAAACGACAATACTATAGACGAAAAATACCCCATTCCTCGCTTTGAAGACATCCTGGACCGCCTAAGTGGAGCAAAGGTATTCAGTACCCTGGACCTGAAGGCGGGTTACCATCAAATTTGGATGCGTCGTGGAAACCAACACAAAACGGCATACACGTTCGAGCGGGGACATTACGAATTCACCAGAATGCCGTTTGGGCTAAAACGCGCCAATAACGTTCCAGAGGCTGATGAACAATTTTTTAAGAGGGATTGGGGAGTCGTTTTGCCAGATATATATGGACGACTTCCTGGTCTTCAGTCGAGATGAGGTAGAACACCAGGACCATCTGCGACATGTTTTTGACAGAATTAGGCAATTCGGGCTGAAACTGTCTGCGGAGAAGTCGCTTTTGGGACAAGAGCAGGTGAAATTTTTAGGCCACATAATTTTCAGAGAGGGAGTGCAACCCGATCGTGGGAAGGTGGAGGCCATCCAGCGGATGACTATCCCGAAAGACGTCAAAGGAATCCGGCGCTTACTCGGATCCCTGAACTACTAGCGCAGATTCGTTCCAGAAATGGCGGAGTACCTCGTCCCTATTAACATCTCCTTAAGAAAGGACAAAAAGTCGTCATCACCTCGGTAATGGAGAATAATATACAACGTTGCATGGAGCAGCTACGGGTGGAGCCTATACTAGCGTTTCCAGATTTTGCACTCCACTTCATGATTACCACGGATGCCAGTGAATACGCGTTGGGGGCGGTACTCTCGCAGGATCGCGACGGGGGGGGGGGGGCGACCGATAGCATACACTAGGAGACTCCTTACCGAATCCGAGAGTAGATATAGCGCGCTAGAACGCGAATTACTGGGGATCGTATTAGCGATAAACACTTCCGGGGGGGGGGGGACCCGTAACGTTTGTATAGAGGATCAGGAGGAGAATAAAGCCAGTTATAAAACAAACCATCACATTATATCATCTACCTCCTTATTCATTCCAGCTGGGAGACGATTACTTATACATATATATATATATAATATATTAGCATATATATATATAATATATTAGTATATATATATATACTAATTCACGAGATGTCATTGCCTGCTGACAGTAGTTTTACTATTTCGGGGTCACTACCTAGCCTTTAAGATTTGGGCACTCTCAAAATATATTGGGGGACAGGTTTCGTCCTTTATTTCGAGGTCGTGACCTACATAGTAGTTTTTGTGAGATACTAAGAATTATAATTATTCTGAGTTATTAATCTAAATATTCTCAAGTCATCTCATACTAAATTAAATTATTATTTTTAAGATTTTTCCCATACAGAAATATATATATCATTTCTTCTATAAATTTCTTTAATAAATCTGTCAACAAAGACATGAATCATTAAACATGTCAGAGTTAAGGTCGGAGTCTCTTTGACAGTTCCTTAGATACGTTTTAAAAGGTAGTTATAAAACCTAATGGGTGTTTACCTGTAAAAGAAAGTTGTATTTTCTGTTCTGTAATTTTTGGTGTCGCAATCTCCCTGGAAGAAAAGATGTCGCTTGCTTGATGATGATTGCTTAGCCAAGTAAATAGGTGACTCCAGGTAATAACACACCATTGCCTGTGGTCGGTGTCGTAACGCACGAGAATGCAACTCGCTGTGCATAGCTTGTGCAATTGCCTGTCACTTTGCCGTTGCAACAATATTACTTTCTATGTCTATTCCCAGGAAAAAGAATGCTAACTTAAGTTATTGACCTGTCTTGTATAAGGTAGTATGTTTGAACATCGGTCCATCAAGATATCGCTGTCTTGTTACAAGTATTGGAATAGTGAGTGCTATTGACTCTTGTGTCTGCCAAAAGTACTTCCTCGTCCTATTATTATACTCGAGAATATAAATATGCTCCCTTTGCTCCGCTTTCACGGTGTAAATGTGGCAAAAGACAAACGACACGTCCTAAAGTTCGTCTGATTGTCATTTGGTAATTGTAATTTCAGACGATGTTCTGTAAAATTATGTTTTTAAAAATGCACTAGAAAGATAATTTTCTAAATAAGACGTTTTGTATTTTTTTGAATTAATTTTTATCAATCAACGTTTTGCCTACTTTTGTACTATAGTAATGAGATATTTATAGGAAATATATAAAAAAGCTTTTTCCTAAGTTGCCTAGTCAGTCCAGTAAAATTATATGTCCGTACGAGCAAAAGATCTAGAAGTTATATTTTTTTAATATGTTATGAGGAGAAACCAAATTGGCAGGTTCTAAAAGACCTACCTGTGTGACCGGCGAAATAACCTTAAAAAAACGACATTTTCGCACTTTTTTCACTTGTTACTAAATAACTCTACTAAATGAGCTTGTTTTATTCTTTTTTTTTAATATATAGACATTCTTTATTGTGCAATAATTACAATCTGCCTGCAATAAAAATTAGGCCTGAACAATTATTACTTTATATGATACAACTCTTCAACCATCGGCTATTTTCTCCAAAAAGTGAAAAAAATTCATCTCTTATTTTGTGAAATATCGTCTAAATTAACCGTTCTGTTATACTATTCATGTGGAATGAATTTTAAATAAATTTAACTAGCTTTAATTTCAGCCCATAAGAGAATTTTTAAGATCAAATGGCAGTTAACCAAATGCAATCCGGGTGTACCTACTGCAAACCCGAAGAAACGTTGTACTCAAAACTTAAAAAAACTGTTCAGTGATAATTATTATTATTATTAAATTCCTTTATTGTGCTATAATTACAATCTGCCTTTTATAAGGCAATAAGTAATTAAGATAAATGATCTCATTCATACCATAAATGATAATTATTAAATTTGTATTAAAACGTAATAAAATCTATATGGATTAAATGGAAGGTGTACAGAACCCTATGAAATGATTCCACTTTGATACCCCTGGCTGGAGAATAGTTTCAAAAGAAGGAGATGCCACTCTACTGTCAATGCTCCAAGGGATGACCAGTGTTCAGAGGTGGGATAATTTTGTTTATCGTCTGAATCCTTAAGCTTGAGTGCTGCAGCGTTCATACACAAGCTTTGTAAAGGGCGGAGCGCTTCAGTCCAGTTTTATGACAGCTGCAACGCTTCTTGCACTTGCAGGAGATTTCACACAGAAGCAGCTGTGGAGTAAGATCCATGGTGGTGATGATGGGAGTAACCCCTTGCTTCCAACCCCAATCTTTCAAATTCTTGTCTGCCCTCATCAACTTCTCCACTTGATGCCTTCCGATGTAACCTTCTTCAATGGAGTCTGACAGCTGGGAAACCAGCAAGTCCGGTTCAGAACTCAGTCCAGCAGCGAATTCAGCGACAGTCAATTCCTCCGCTACATTTACTATACATTCTTACTGTCCAACGTACAGCACACTGCTAGTGATTACGATGGGAGTTTGATATAACAAATTATTTCTTTAACAAATAAATGGGATCCAGAAAAAGTTCATTAAATATATTATCTGTTTGTTTAAACATAGCATAAGTGGCGTTTTCAGCGGATAAGCTAGATGGAGATATTTATGTATCAATAAGCATATATTTTTATTTTATGTATTTAAATGTATTTGCCGCGGGGAGTGGACGTAGCAGTTTGTATGGCTCAGCGAAAAGGACATCAACGCGTTTTAAATGATTTTGCTTTCCGAAAAATCCTTCAGATGTTTAGGTGATACAATAACAATTTCAGCCTACAGAATGGTATAGTACGCACTAGTGCTTATAACAGCTAAGCAGCCACTTTAAGAGCCATGGTTAAGTTCGGTGTTAAAACTGCTACAGCCTACTGATTAGAAGCATGATCAGGACTGAGAAATTGCAGCGTGAGCTGTTTAAAGCGCTAGAGCGAATAATAATACAATATATGTACTAGTTTGTTGCCAGACATTGTTATTGATCAAAACGAGCTTATTCTTAAGTTCATACATCATTATGTCCAGGAGATCATTTATCGAATGATTAATTACCTCCTTTGAGAACCAAACCAACATTAATTACATTACATGTAAGAATGTTAAAGGTTTTGCAGATTTAATTTGAAGATTAATTTTGTGGTTTTGCTTGCCTTTTAAATGTTTTACTTCTCTGTAAAACTCTTTATGTGAGTGTGAGGTCTCTGGAGTAGGCTATCAATTTAAAGAACAGCCCGGCTAAGAAAAATTAAATGAAGGTAGATTGTTAGCTACTACAGCTAGCACCTCAGTTTCACCTACCAATTTTTTGGTCTACTTTCGGCCACCCCTACTTCTTCCTCAGGTGTCATGTAATGGGTTTAATAGAATTAATTTAAATATCTCGAAGTCCTGATTAATAATATGCAGTATGAGTTGTGAATAAAGTTACATAACGAAACTTTTAATTGTGTGATACATCATATTTGACTTGAAATTTAGTAATGTTTCCCAAGCCTGTTTCTCATATACGCCAAGTCGTGAGAATAAATTAAGTAAACGTGATTTAAAAATGTTTGATAACCCTTAGAGGTTAAAATATTCTCTCAGTGGGTTAGTACTGGAGAATGACGGTCTTGAACGAGCAGTTCCAAGGGTTCAGCGTTTCGCGGTTCTCCACACGCGCTCTGCTCGTTCGCTAACTGATCGAACGGAACACGTACCTATATACGTACCTACATACTTAATGATGTTCACCCGTGGATCTGCAAACTTATTCTCTGCGATTACACATGAGCACTTGTAAATTGCCGCTGATAAGGAGGTACCAACAGTGCACTTTACTGGCGCCTTGGATCTTTCTTTGTATTGTCACAATTAACAGATGACTTCATCGGACGCAAGATAAGGAATAGATAACTCTTCGTTGTTGTATTATTACCATTGCGATATCAATGGTGTTATGCAACATTTTTTATAGCTCATATTTTTTAATACTAACGTTATATATATTTAGAAACAGAATGATAAAAACAAAATGTTATCTTCGAACTCAATGCCGACATTTTACAACATCTTGCGACATTTATCAAGATTTATCTTGTCTATTTTCATTGCAGCCCTCTTCAAGTATAAGTTCACCAACCCCTAAAGGTGCATAACCTGCATGTTAACAGACAATGTGTGGAACCTGTATATTTCTAAAATACTTCAGTTAATCTATTACAAGCGAAGAAGAAAAGTGAATGTATGATTGGAATATGGGGAGGATAGTAAGCTGTGGAACGAGATGTGCGAAAGCTTAACCGATTTTGAACAATCCCATTGTTGTTGAAAAGAGCCGATGAAACGTAGGTTTGAAACTTTGCAGAACAATTAATTTTGATAGATTCTTCTGTATCTTATTCACTTGAAATGTCCGTTGATTCCAGCCAATGCCTATCGATACACCATATTTATTCTTTTTTATTTTAAGGCTTGAAAACATTTTGTTAATAATGTCATCGTAAGTCTATTTGGTCTAAACTAAAAAAAAAAATCAATTCCAGTATTAATCTGTGTATCCAAATCCAGTATTAACTTAATCAGTATTAATAAAATAATATATGTTACTTATTACTACTCTTTTGAGGGTGCAATCAATTAAGTTATTTCAAAGGGAATCAAATCCCAAAGCCGTGGCTGGATTCGGCACAGTTGTTGGGGGTCCGATTTCTTGAGAAAGTGGCAAATGCCAAGTTCCCAAGTTAGCAAAAATCTCATGAACCCATTGCCGCTTATAGCTCGTGCATTATCGTCCGGAAAAAGGATTATTTAATAACTCTTATAATATGATAACTTATTTTTTTAAACTATAGTTACAAGAAATCCTTAAAACTGTCACTGAAGTATTGTTTGCAATCAGTGTTTTTCTTTTTAGACCCATCATAGTTTAATTTAAAACGCTTCTCATAACCGATACCAGTCCATCATAACCATTCTCATAACCAATCATGTAAAACCAGTCTCGTAATAATAATAATAATTTATTAATTGATGAGTATTAAAAAATAAATAAATAAATTGTATAGAGTAGGGTATCCAAACAAATAGTTTGACTTCAATACACGAACTCAATAAAACTACTATGCGAATCTTTTTTGCTGGCACATTGAAACGGAGTATTTAATTGCAGCTTCTCACACTCGACGGTGCCGGTGAGGATATTATACTTTACGTTGAAGATAAATAGTGAGAGAGTAAATGAATGAAATAAGATATTTTAATAGTATATTAATAGAAGTTATAAAAATAAAAACATTATTGCTGTCACTCTTACATAATGCCTATATTTTATGATTGAAAATTTCAATAAAGTATTGACTAATAAAATTACTACCGGATTGTGGTATAATTATAAAACAGTTTATTGTCTTCCACAACTTATAACGTTTTCTTTAATGTATTTAATTTTTGAATTTTAATTATTTGCTACATATATGTAACCATTGTAACGTATAATAATAATAATTAGTTTGGCTCTATATGAGCAGGTATAAGTTTTTAACATTTAATTTTTTATTTAAGGTGACAGTTTAGAGCTGTCGAAAAAGCTATTACATTAAAGAAGAAGTTATAAGTTGTGGAAAGACAATAAAACTTTTATAAAGTTTTGACTGATAGAGCTAGAGGAGGCAACACTTGTTATTGGCAAAAAAAACCATCAATAGAAGTGTATTTCTCCTTATATGTTTGTTATTACACTTTTTATATCCAGTATTTTGCATAAATGTTGTTTTAAAGGAATCAGAATTAAAACCAAATAAGTGATATTTGCGAACTGCATCACTTTTATGTGGATCAGTGGGACGTAGGATGGAAATTTACATCCTTTATGAAAACATGTAAGTCTTAAACGTTTGTGTATGTAAAAGATCTTATTTGTATTCACATCATTCATCTGATAGATTACAAAATGAACTTGATTCATACTCATGAATAATGTTTATTATCTGCGCGGACCATGAAAGAAAGCCATTCGTGGAAACATATTATTTTATTTTCTTATATTTAAAATTGTCTACAGATTGGCAATATTATAATTATGGATAATAAATATTTTAAGGAGAGTGGGGTCCTAGCAATTGATCAAATAAGATTTATTACTCAAAGACTAAAGAAAATCATGATCTAGGTTTATCTCAGGAATCCGATCTAGCAATTACTTACCAACCAGCTGGATAACAACAATAAAAATGACAGGTCTCCTTTAGCTTGGACCTAAGAAGCTATTGAAGCCTTCGAGGAAACCAAAAAGCGTCACAGGCTAGTTCGTCCAGAACCCCAACTCGAAGTTAAATATACATTTCATCACCAGAAAAACCTTCTAAACGCTATGAGAATTAATTTTTTTTATTTGATTTTCAATCAATTAAAACATACTTGTAGCGACCGCTAACTACATAAGATAAATCACCCTATACTCTATTGTATATATATTGTAAACAAATGTAAATAACATGAACTAAATATAAATCATTGTAAATGTGTTAAGCAATAAAAAATGCGGGGTGTTAATAAGTTATATGAACTGGGACAACAGCTGTAGCCAGGTACGCCAGATGAGGCCCTAGACCCTCGGCCCAAACAGCCTGCGCCCAGCCTCTGCCAGAGAACAAAGAAACCACACATCATTGGTTACACCAATCTCAATGATGATTGGCCAAGGGCAGGGCTAGCTGGGTACTTAAACCGAGGGTCTAGCCCCTGTAAATCATTCTCTCCTGGCAACTACTCACTGGCGTGGCTACCCCGCTTGAACTCTGAAAACCTGACTGCTTCTTTATGAAAAACCTCTACATCTCTTCTCTCCTAACCTCGCTATGTTTTAGTCCGGCGTCGTCAGTCCCCACACCTTCCTAGTGGGAATCTCTGCCTTCGTCTCGCTAAAACTAGCACCTCCTTGGGAGAGACCTCTCCCTCGCGGACGACGGTTGCCGTGGCCCTGCAAATTTTCCTAGCAGCCCTAATGTGGCAATCCAGTCTGCCTCTCTCCGGTTCACACTCGTCTTTGGGATCCGGACGGTTTTCGCCTACCCTCAGATACCGAGCGTGAATTCGTGGTCATTCCAAGACCACATAAACTACCTATATACCTACCCTGTACCTCTTCTCCTGAACATAGTGCACTGTCGGGGCACATACCTATCAAAAAATGGAGTCAGATAGTAAAGCCGTCATGAAACGATTGTCCAGGTTATATACTCAAACAACCCTCACTTATCACCAGGGCTGGGGTAACCAGGCCTCGTGACGACCCGACATACTTATTTACATTCTTGCACGGAATGGAGAATACACGAAAAGGAAATCTGATCGCTCAATCCTGCTTTTAAATAAACAGCTGAACATTAAAAAAAAATGACAAGGTTTTATTTGTTGCACATCGTTGCATGTACTTTATTAGCTAAGTCTTATCTAAAATATACAGAATACCTCGGCCTGTTGATGAATATATAGGTCAATTAATTAATATAGATTAAGATTTAACAAATTTATATTATTATGAATTATAAATGTTAAGCTGAGGGCAGCTGGTGGAACTGAGAAAGACCACCGAAGCATTGCAATAGAGATCTATTGCATTGGGAAACGTTCCTGGAGCCACACGGTCATATTCCTGCAGATCTGCCAAGACAAGACTGTCGTCCCTCTGTCCACGATAGTTACAGGTCAAGTTGGTTCGTTGGTTTATCTTTTTGTCAGTGGTCCTTTTGTGTAAACAAGAGGAGACGGATACCTCACACTCGGAGCCTTGCTAGTCATACATCTACGCTATAATCATGATTATATTGGGCTGCTTAAAATCGGATGGCCGCAGCTGCCTTTTGAATCGGCCGTACGGAAACAAATGTATATGTTACTGTGAAAGACATAAATTAGGCAATGTCAATATTCTCCGGTGAATGTCGATATTCACACAGTCGCTTGGTGTACGTACGAAATATTAGCTAAGTATCATTATTTCTTACTCACACCGGCAATAATCGGCATTCAACATGCACATAAGTGAATATCGAATACAAATATTTTTATTATATTGTGACGAAAATGCAACTTCTTATGGTGTATGTCAAAATAGAAAAAGTTTAAGTAGCATCACATGGGAATAATCTATTGAATCTAAAACGCACAGTACATTATAAATCAGAAAAGAAAGTGATACTAATAATAAGCTTACACAAAAATTATGTTATTAACTCTATACAATTTTATTTATTGCAACTTAAATTATTATGACACTTTTTATGATTTTACGACTGTATTTAGTCGTGGAATATTTCTTTTTGCATTTACAGCGTGTATTTTCTTGCCCTCTGCTTCTCGAATTAGTTGCAACGTGACCATTAGAGACAGGGGATCAGCGTTTTTGTCGTTTCTCTTTGTTGTTCGTGTCTCTTCTCGTTGTTTCGACCCTTACCGGAGCTTATCTGTGCTTGTTGACATATACCGGCGATGGTTTGAATGTAAAATAATATAACCAAATATTCGGTCTTTCACCTATTTGGGATGTGTCGAAAATCCCTAATTTCGGCCTTTCACAGTAATATACAGAATAGAATGTTTTCTTTTATCTGTGATGATATTATGTCTTAAAAATGCATAATATTAGGTACAATGGAGTTAAAATATCATAATAAATGAAACGACTATCAAGTATAGGAAGGAAATGACTTGACAATTAAATTTTTATTTTTATATAATATTTCAATTTCAAAAAACTTAAATAGACAAGTATAGTTATTAACTATTATTTTGTTGCTTTGTCTCATTTATTTTGATTTGATTTAATTTATAAATTTATCCAAGTAGTGAGATATCCAAATAGTGGAAATATTCCCATTACAATATTGATATTATGACCTGAAACAGCAAGATACTTATAACTATTAAAAACTGGAGAGTATCTCCTCATCGAGCCTCCATTAAAACTGACATCCAAAGCATAATTATATTATAAACAAATTAAATATTTCTATAGTTTTAATTATTGAAGGTTCTTTTTGCCAAGGTGGTAGCTCCAGTTATGGCGGTTCCAGTTCAAATCCCCGAAGCGAGAATGAATATAAATGCTTTAAATCAATTTTAGTAAGATATAGAGCAGGAGGCGAAGAAGGTGTGTGACGGCATCAAATTACGGCATTAGAGGTCGAAGTTGTTTTATTTCTATGTATAGGCATGTTTTATTTTTGTTTCTTCATTTCCTTTTGTGATAATTCATCTTCCAAGGATATACTTCCTTCCCTGCTTTTATAAA
The DNA here is from genome assembly GCA_930367205.1 of Acanthosoma haemorrhoidale. Classification (NCBI taxonomy): domain Eukaryota; kingdom Metazoa; phylum Arthropoda; class Insecta; order Hemiptera; family Acanthosomatidae; genus Acanthosoma; species Acanthosoma haemorrhoidale. The sequence goes on along the minus strand of OV884011.1, from coordinate 125,214,646 downwards.
ATTTCACCAGAGCGTTTATAAAGACCATTTACTTTAACTGAAACCACTCCGGGCTGCTTCCCATCAACTAACCAATACTGAAGTACGCCCTTAGCTGGTTTTAAAAAATAATTGAATTGAAAGAGGATCGGTAACGGAACATTATGGTTTATTTTGTATCCCAGAAAAATCTACTCAGAAAACTACTCAGACTGCTTAAAAATTACGCTATACAACTGAGGACTATTCAGAGCACAGTAGGAGATGTAGAACTAATAATCTCTCAATCCCAAAGTTTAATATAATTTGAATTGAAAAATATAATTTATACCATCCCTAGAAAGTTCAGAGCTATTACATGGCTTCACAAGGGCTCTAAATTAACCCAGTATAATATATTCAATGGTCCAGCTATTACTTATTTTGGATAGTAATTTAAGACAGCTCAGGTGAGGCTTATGCATGAAGCCCCCTGGTGAATGACACCAATGGCGCCAAGTTCATGACCACGCTGTCACCAGAACTAGTCTTGTTCCCACAACGCCTTGTCTGAAGTTTGTCTTACTTACCAAGCGCCGTGGGAACGTTAAGACTCGTCACATCTCGAGGTGATTCGTGGTGCCTCTTCCTTTCCCGGAACTCTTCCTTTCATATACTACAATTAACTAATTCGTAACGTGTAATGCAGCTATGCCTTTATTATTATTTTTTTAAATTACTAATTACTTCTTTTACCTTATTGTTTTTTTTTTGCTTTCTTTTATGTCAATTTACTGCCTATCATTTATATATTAAAAAAAAAAATTGAATATATTTGAATTATCCTGCATGTGGTATCAATAGATGGAAGATGTAATTCTAATAAAGGTATTTAAAAGAGAAACAAGTTATTTTTATGTAAAAGAAATAATTAATTAATTTTTCATAATTAAATATAAAATAATTTAAATCGGTATGTTTTTATATATACGTACAAAACATTATATATAAACAACCTATCCTTTCTATTATTAACTACTATTTAGAAGTGGGAGCTATGACAGCATTATGTCATAATATGTTGCTTTATCATATTTGGCTTAAGTGCTCCCTTTCTAATCTTTTACAGTTCTGACGAAGGAGATTGACTAAAATTGACCATTAAATAACGTATGTTTCTTCCCATTCGGGATAGAAATTGAGAACATTTCGCTAATATTTGTGGTCATTTTATTTGGCCTCCAAAGTTAACATAAATTATGATATCTATATTCCAAACAAAACAGATGTTTTTAATATCACATCTATTCAAAATGAATTGAAAAAAAATCATGAATTGCAAAACCCTAATTTCTCTCTTTCCTGGCTAATGATTTTACAGGACACATACAAAATCACATTACTTAGGAATCTATAAACTCGAATCACAAGATGTCCAGAAGGAAGATCCTTTACTTTGCCTATTGCGTAAACATGCTTAGCAGCAGGATGGAGTGTTGCGTGGACAAAAGCTTGGTGAGGAAAGGACTCGGAAAACTGGAAGGGCACACCCTGTTGTTCGGGTCGTACAACAAAGTTTGGGAAGGATGCTTGCCGAGCATAGTCAAAGTGAAGGACCCCAAGTGTGTCGTCTGGGGTGCACTCTGGGAGATGGATGACTGCCTGAAGCCCAAGCTGGACAGCCTGCAGGGAGTAGCATCCAAAGTCTATGAACCTGTTGAAGTGGACATTAGTGCTCTCAAAGCGAAAGGAGGTACTTTCAAGGCACACACCTACAGGCTGGTCCCGGAACCTCAAACCCCGGAGCTATACAAGGGCTTGCCCAAGATGATCTTCCGCCCTTCCAAGATTTACATGGAAGAAATGCTGGACGGAGCAGAGGAATCTTGCTTGCCTATCGCCTACAGAAAGTGGTTGAGAACCATCGCCCACAATGGTTATACTGGCAGCGTCAAGCCCAATCTGCTGGTTGAGCAGGAACCTATGTACTGAACATCCACCCAATCACAAGTTGGATAATATAAAAGTATTGAGTCCAAAACAAAATTTTAAAAGTTTAAGTTTAATAAATAGGTAGATATGATGCATGTATTTCAGTAAATTTGTCACATTAGGAACTTCATTAATTATTCATTAGCGGTAAGATAATAAAAGTCCAAAGAGTTTCTAAAAAAACACCAAAGGGATTTTTCGGGTCGTCACGAGGGGGGCTTAGTTACCCTAGGCCTAGTGACGAAGTGAGGGCTGAATAGGCTATGACCTGGACAATGGCTTCATGACGGGTCTTACTACTGAACTATCTGACTCCATATCTGATAGGTATGGGCCCCGACAGTGCACTATGTTCAGGAGAAGAGGAACAGGGTAGGTATTATAGGTGGTTTATATGGTCTTGAAATGACCACGAATTCACACTCGGTATCTAAGGGTAGGTGAAAACCATCCGGATCCCAAAGACGAGTGTGAACTGGAGAGAGACAGACTGGATCACTGGGGAGACGCTACTAGGTAAAGTTTGTAGGGCCCCAGTAGACCGTCGTTTACTGTTTAGGAAAGAGAGATGCAGAGGTAGTTGAATAAGAAATCCATGGTGCGAGTACAGCAGCAAGCGCCAGTGCAGAGGGAGAGAGAGCAGTGTTCACTTCAGCTGCCGGGTTCCGAGAGTCAGGGAAAAATTTTTTCGTTTTGTTTTTTTGCGTTTTTTTCCTCCTTAGCTCTCTAATTATAAGATTAAGGATGAGGGAAAAATATTTGGGTTGAGTGGATCCTTGTACCAGGAGTACCTGCTTGAAGGTGGCGTCTCTTTAGGCATGTAATGCAGTTTTATTTAATTGGATAGTAGTGATTGGGTGCCCGTTACAGGCTTGTTGTTGGTGATCGTGATGTCCACCATTTGGTCTGCTTTACTAGATCTTGAAAGTTGCCATCTTGCCGGTAGCGGTGGGGGTGTCATGTCTCGGAATAGAGGGTTTTGGCTATGTTTCATTGAGTTAAAGAACTTGATGTGTCTTCTTTGGATGGCTTTAGTGATGGTGGGGACCTCGAACTTTTCGTGGATGTCGGGAGCCTTCATATCACAAAAAGGGGTATGCCATACTGCCGTGCGCAGGATGTTGTTCTGGAAGCTCTGGAGTCGAGTTATTGTGCTGGTGTGTAGGAATCGGAAGAGTGGTGTCCCAAACAGTAGAGCTGGCCTCAGGACGATCTTATATATTAACAGTTTCAGCCGGAGGGATATAGTTGGGCTCGTGATGAGATGCTGGAGAGAGTAGTAAGTCCTACGTACTCTTTTCAACTTCTTCTGCAGGGGTGTGCCAAACTTCATGTGTCTGCCTAGGTTGATGCCTAGGTAGCATATGCTGTTTGAAAGTTTACATTCAGTCCCGTCTATGGTGAGGCTGGGCGGACGCTTTCGTTTTCCATGCTGGAAGGAGAAGACGATCCCTTGAGTTTTTGCTGAATGTGGACAGCTCGTAGTCTGTTGGTGATTAACTGACTGGGGCCCTCTGCAGCCTTTAGAGCTTTCGCTGGGTTGAGGTTGGTGCTGTATACCCCTTTATCGTCCGCATATTCCGCTACCTCACAATTGGAGTATGATGCTCCTACTATGTGCGCGGTGTAGATGCTGAAGAGTAGGGGTCCCAGCACCTTTTTTTTTTTTTTTTTTTTTTTTTTTTTTATTTCAAAACCTCAACAAAACAATACAATGTACAAAAGAAAAATAACAAAATATTTGGATTACATATTTCTCCTCTTACTGCATTTACATGCATTTGGCGGAGTGACTAAATATAATAAATTTTTATTGTCGTTAATAGTTCATTGTTCTTATACAACACTAGGTGATGAGGCTCACCTTCTATTTGTCACCGACACCAACACTAAACACTAGGAACAAAAACAAAACAAACTAAACAAAACAAAACTAAACAAAACAAACTAAATCTCTACCTAGAACCTAGGACTAGAGTGTTCCAGCCACGACAGCGTCCTGCCATCGATGGGGGAACGGAGCGGGGGTTATAGTGTTAAACACCGGGTTTGTCCCAGCACCGACCCTGGGCCTCATATATATAGGCAGGTGAGAGGCGGGGGTAGCCCCACCGTGCCCTCTAGGGGGCTTCAGCTGTTCCTTGCCCTAGTTTCCACCTCTCTAAACGGACACCTTTTAAAGATTTTTATTATTAAAATATGGAAACAGGAGCATATTTTCTGAAGTTAGTGGTTCAACAGGGTTTATCACTATGTTTTTCATATCGAAAAAAAGGAGAACTGTCAAAAATGCGTTGAGGTTGTCAGCAGAATACGTATGTTTAACCTGTACTGATGGGCCTGAAACAGAGCCAAGAGCCCTTAAGAATATTTATGATTATTTGTTACAGAGAATGACAGTAAAATAGTTCAGGTTAGATCAGGGACCTTCTGATTTCTGTTCTGGTACCCTTCGAACTAGACTATCCCATTTCGATTGAGATCCCAGTCAATAGCTGGTCTCTTCACCAAATAATTGTTAAGACCGGATTACCGACTATAATTAATAAAAGGGCTGAAAGGGGGGAGATCCTACTGGCAGCCACCAATCTCTATTTGTGGAAATGAAATAAATTAACTTTCCATTAAGGGTTTTGGGAACCCATAGCCTTCATATCAAGAAGCAGTTACGCAACATCCTGAACGATTTTTATCATTTTGTTATTTCTGTGGAGCTGGGGTAAAAGGGGATGTTGTGTCAACCTCTTCATTACGAATAATTAGAAGTTCCCCTCTTCTCGTTCCAGAAAATATCCACCCATGTTTCCATATTTTAATAATAAAAACCATAAATCGTCAGTTAATAGAGGGGGAAGCTAGTGTTCGAAACAGCCGCAGGCACCAGGTGCCGTGGCGGGGGCAATCCCCCATCGCCGGCCTACCTGCCTATATAAGCAGCCCAATTTGTGGCATTCAACATTAAGCTGAAGGTGAGCCTCATCGCCTAGTGTGTGTATGTGTTTTTATTGGACTTTTAACTTCAAAAAGAATGCATTATATTTATGCACTCCTTTGAATGGATCTGTGTATGTAGCACGAGGAGAAATATGTAAATTCACTTTTATTTATTTATTTTTGTTCATTATATACTTATCAATAAAGAAAATGTCTCTCTCTCTCTCTCTCTCTCTCTCTCTCTCTCTCTCTCTCTCTCTCTCTCTCTTTCTCTCTCTCTCTCTCTCTCTATCTCTGTGTGTATTGTTGCTTGCTGCTCTACTCAAACCATGGCTTTCTTATTCAACTACCTCTGCATCTCTCTTTCCTAACCTTGCCATGTTTTAGTCAAGCGTTGTCAGACCTTCCTAGTGGGATGCTCTGCCTTCGTCTCGCTCAAACTAGCATCTCCTTGGAAGAGATTTCTTCCTTGCCGACGACGGTCATCTGGGGCCCTACGAACTTTACCTAGTAGTGTCTCCGCCAGTGATCCAGACTGCCTCTCTCCAGTTCACACACGCCTTTGGGATCTGAACGGTTTTCGCTTACCCTTAGATATCGAGTGTGAATTTCTGTTCATTTCATGGCCACATAAACTACCTATAATACCTACCCTGTTCCTCTTCTCCTGAACATAGTGCTTTGTCGGGGCACGCCTTCTAAGATCTCATGGAGTCACATCAATACGAATAAAGGTGCCCACCGACCCGGCCGCCAGCAAAGGTCAAAGACCACAGGTCCACCCATTTTATCTCTTTCTTTACAATCGCCGGACAGCGGCTAGGGTCACTACAACCCTACCCGCGGTAGGCGTCCTCCCCCCTTGGGGACATCATAATTCCTGACTGGGGATAAGTACATTTTTTACTACTTCCGGGAAACGATTCTAATTTTTTGTGTGTGTTTCCGAAAGTAATAAAAAATGCCACTTATCCCCTTTTACCCTTACAGAATTATTGTTCCCTGATGGGCTAAATCGATTTTTTTAGATCTTTAGTTGCCAATATTTTCCAAAGTGGGATAAAAGTACATTTCCCACTTTCGCACTGCTCCACAGTACCGGGTTGACCATCCCAAAGGTTTTTCTTCCTTCTTTCAACCTCTTTGCTATTTCTGTCTGCAACGACATTAGATATCGTTTTTTTGTGTTACCTAGCCAAACTTTATGTTCTAGAATATAATTTAATTCCTTTTTATGATCACTGAAGTCGAAAACAATAACAAGTTGACGTCAGACAGCACTTTTCTATTTGGAAGTATAACGTCTTCTATTAGGGGAGGAAAGGACACTAACATTGAAATCATTAGTGTTAGAGGATATACAAAAAAACATCAGCTTACAAAATCACATGCGCATGTTAATGGAAAATACCCAATTTCTCCTGTTCTGGAGTTGTAAATAACTCTATGAAATCAGTATTTGTTCAATAATGGTCTCATGCACGTCAAAACGTTACTGATTAGAGAATAACACCATCGACGGGTCACGGCCTAAACCCCCTCAATAGCACATCAGATAACATCATGGAAGTCAAACTCTTTGATAAATAACGGTTCAAAAGGTCGAGAAATCTTTAATAACTCTGGCTATTATATATCGTTATATTAATATATTGCTGCGACCCATATCATGTAACGAGATATTAAATAAAGGATGTAATAAAATAAAGTGATGAAAAAATACAACACAAAGAAATACGTATATCCTTCATACCTAAGTCAGATTGGTTAAACATGAGAGATTTTACTTTTATTGTGGCGTATAGTCATACGCTTGGATCAGTCGATCCAAAAACGAAAAAAAAAAAGGGTGAACCTAGTGAAGGATTGGGTTGGAAACGGGAACAATAAAAATAATTGGGGCCAATTAAACCCCATGGGCATGGAATTAAGATAATCTAATGAAACCTCACCTGGAAAAAGAACTACCTAACCTAGGCAAAAAAAACCTAGGGACCATATCCTACGACGATAAGTATCCACTCTCAGCAAGTAGGGGTCAGGTTGGACTTATGGGGGGGGGGGCAAGGGCCTTCCTTTATCGGGCCTATTGCTCTAAGCGGAAGAAAATGGAGAACGTGAGCGTTCCCGAAGACAAGGGACAACATGGCTTGTGGAAAATATGACGTAGACACGAATCGATGACATAAATAGTAGGCGGATTAGAGGTTCTCCTATCTCTTCACCGGTCCAACCAGGCCAGATCTGTTTGGTATTTAAGTACTGTGTCTGCCACAGACAGAGCCCCTAGGTAGTCTTTGAGTCTTGTACCAGTCTTCGACCTACCCTAACCGGGAACGCAGCATATCAACCTAGGGACCTTCGAAAAATAACTCACTTCACCGACAACATACGTTCACATTTATACACCGTAATGGTTAGATAATTTTATGAGCCCAGATTACTCTCGAGTTTTTTGATTGATAATGAAATAATACAATAAAATTTAGTATATCCAAGTATCCCCTCCCGGTAAATATACAATAAATCTTTAAATGATTTTTGATATTGCGTTGCAACTAAAATCCCACATCCTATTTTTTATAAGTTTGAGAGCTTGGGGGGGGGAAAAACAACAAACTTCAAAAGCTTCTTCCTCCAAAAGGAGAAAAAAGCCTTATCAAAATCCTATACTATAAGAGAATGCACCGGCTTTCTCAATGCGCTATTTGGGTATAAAAATGGATAGGCATATTCGTTTTCTACCCATTTTAGTAACGAAATAAAAAAAGGTACTACGCACGTCTTACCGGCTTTCGTACTTGCTAACTTCACCCAACCTGTCGCTTCGTCTTAACTGATGATATATAAATGTGTCCTCGGGCCAGCTCTGATGTGGCTTTGATGGTGCCCTATATACTCACTGGGCTGACAATACAGCTAAAAGTCAATTTCAAAATGGGATTATGAGAGAAGTGGTCAGATATGCATCTCTCGAGAGGTTAAACAACGCCGACCTGCACCCGTTGTTTGGTGTGCCGTCGGTGGGTGAGTCTATCCACCGGACACAAATCAAGTTTTTTGACTCGTTGCACCACCTAGCAAACCCAGTGTTTATGACCTATGACCCAACCATCGTTCCTGCATCGATGGAAACAGACTTAGGTTAGGGGAGAATTAGGTTAAGATTTTGTTGTTAGTTTAAGGTCTATGATTCATAAGGTGAGCCCCACCTTTAAACATGTTTAGACAATCAATGTATAATGTACATTATACTTTTGTAACAATCACAAATATCAATGTAAAGTTATTAAAAATGTAGCCAAGCTAATAATTTTACCTATTGTAAATAGATTCATTGATGTAGTCTATACGGATTTCCATAATTTGTAATAACAAGGGGATATGGTGGGGAAAAAATTCTAAAGCATACTATAATTTGTCCTGAAGTTATTCCTTACTATTAATCTGAGTTGTGCTGTCTCATTGTATAGAAATTATGGAGAAAACTGTAAGGTAAAGGTTGCAATACTATTACAATGCATTAACCAAGAATTTTTTTTGGTCGTCTTAACATTTATATATCAATGTTACATTATAAATAGATTCATTTACATAATCTATATTGAATCCCATCATTTTTAATAACAAGTGGATATTTAAAAAAAAAAAAGGAAGAAAAAAGCATGCTATAATTTCTTCTGAAATTATTCCGTATTATTAATCTAAGTTGTGTCTCATTATATAGGAATGAGAAAACTGTATGTAAGGTAATGTGGTTGCAATACTAGCACAATTCATTAACCAACAATTTTGTTTTGTCGCCTTAACAGTTATTCATATTTCAATCCAGTGTTTGATATATTTACTTAGAATTTAGTTCCACCCATTGCCGTTATAAATAATCTAAATATTGTTTCACGTCTTACAGGAGTAAATAAATATACACTAGCAGCCCAGGGAAGTTTTTGAAGTGACAACTTATATAATGCATAAAAGTTGGAGTACTTCCGCGATACGCACCATTTAGCAAGCAATCCATAGTATATTGTTACCGTTTTTAACTTTTATGTTTAGCTGTGAAAAATTTGAGTTATTGATTATTACAACTACTATAAATAAAAGGTAGTGGCTCACGGTAGTTACTTACGTACTTTTAGTAGCATATTATTGCTCATTCCATAATCAAAATAAGTTTAGAGAATTCTTGATTGATTGACGATTGGATTGAATTAGGATTAAATTTGAAATCCTATTATCGACGTGGGAATACATAACTATTAAAACTACAACATCTCAACTGTTATGCGATACAAGAATTGGTTTATAGATAACGAAGTGTTGTTTTAGGGTGTCCCTGTAACGACAATAATAGTTTATCAAAACAATTAATAAAACATAAAATATGGGAAATATATGCTAGTTAATTTAGTTATGTGGCTTCCTATATTGTATAAGGAAAAAAATAAATTCTTGAAAAAGTGATTTCTCTTGACATTAAAAAAAAAGTAATATAAATTTTTGACGGCGAAGCAACCAGTTAATTCGACAGACATCTTTAATTATTTTAGTGACAAGTGGGACCTAGAATAATAACCTATAAGAAATTATCATCTTCAAATCAAGAACTGTTGTTCAAATTACAAAATGTTTTTTGGAGCCAATTACTTCGGCTCTTGATAATTCGTATTCCTTAATAATTCGAACTCCTTATCCGCTAACTTTGGTAAATCGAAAAACCCTCTGTATTTTACACTCGATTCTGTATTTCAAGCTTAATTCGAAACGGAGGCGCTTCCCTTTTTTTAATGATTAAATATTTATGCGGATCGCAGGTCATGAAATATGTAATATCGATGTCACGTTTTGACCCGAAAATGTTATGACAAAGTTTCTGTTATAATATTTCAACGCTCCAATAATCATTGTATATTATAATAGGATCTTTCATAACTACAAGCAATCTTCTTCCTTGCTCGATCTGAACCCCTTTATGAATCCCCAACTATTTAGCAACGTTAATATATTAATAATATATATATATATATATATATATATATATATAAATTCAATGCAGATGATATTTTTTCTATATACTATATTAATTATATACTTGACTAAAATAATATTACTCAAGCTCATTTATGATCTATCATCTGTGACTGAAACATTCAAAGAATGGGGTCATAAAGAGGGAAGATGTGCGAAGGCCGTCTCGCCAGCACATAGCCGGGAACTAGTATGCTCACAAACGAGGGGTTTTGTATCCGCTTAAAAATTCACTAATATTCTAATTAAATATATTTGGATTCCTCTTCGTTGACTTAGAAATCTACTTGTAAGTAGAGTTAGTTATTTTTTTTCTAGATTAGTTTTCCCAGTAGACCTTATTTTATGATACAAAAGTTGTCGTCAACTATTTTGCAGGTGAGCAGTACTGCCAGCAGAATCATTGCAGGCCCGGGTGGAGGCGCAACCACAGACCGCATCAAGGAATGGAAGCAGCCACCGGCCAATCTACAAAGGACACGCCGTTTGCTTTTGCAACGAACTGAATGACCTGAAACAATGGTTGAGCGAATGATCGGACTATTACGTATAAATGCCTATTTCCTAACTAAATTATTTTTACATACTGTAGAATATTACAATGGTTAAATAAATCCCTTGGCTTTGACAAAAAATGAAGCTTAGATATTTAAAACCAGCTTCACATAGCACTTAAATATAAAAGATTGATGTGCTCTCTTCTATCATGTCCTCTAAAAATGGGATGTCCACTGCTGGGGAATGATTCGGTGAGAGGCTAGCTGTGTATTTAAGCCGGTGATTTAGCTGACAACTACACTGGCTTGTGGCTCCTGCTTGAAACTCTGAAACTTGACTGCTACTTTATGAAAAACCTCTGCATCTCTTCTGTCCTCACCTCGCTACGTTTTAGTCCGGCGTTGTCAGACCCCACACATTCCTAGTGGGAATCTCTGCCTTCGTCTCGCTAAATCTAGCACCTCCTTGGGAGAGAACTCTCCCTAGTGGACAACAGTTGTCGTAACCCTGCAAACTCTTGCCTCTCTCCGGTTCACACTCGCCTTTGGGATCCGGACGGATTTCGCCTACCCTCAGATACCGAGTGTTAATGTCATTCCAAGACCACACAAACTACCTACCTACCTACCCTATACCTCTTCTCCTGAACATAGTGCATTGTCGAGGCACATACCTATCAAAAAATGGAGTCAGATAGTAAAGCCGTCATGAAACGATTGTCCAGGTTATAAACTCAAACAACCCTCACTTGTCACCAGGGCTAGGGTAACCAGGCAAGACGACCCGACACCTGTTAAAAAGAATAAACCTATTCAAATGTATATTTTTTTTGGCATACCTTTGAATTTAACATCTTTAAATTTAATCATGAGGAGAAATAGAACTATTAATCTTAATAAGCTTTTAGCGAAAGAAGTTTAAAATTTGACGGAATGTGTTAGCTAATAGATACTGAACTTGAATTACTTTTTAACAAAAATATACCCAACTTGAATTTCCAATCAACTGGATCATACTTACGTCCACTGTCAAAGAACTCTCTAAAAAAAGTTTAGATTCACAGATCAACTGTCAGATTTGACTATGTTACATACGAGGAAATTTTATTGTTAGGAAGACTTACAGGCTCTTCTTACAAATCTTAAATTATACTAAGGATTATATTTCAAGTAATTAGACTAATCAAGCGATAATGAGGACAGTTTGATCAGTCGTAAGCTTTATGCCAATAGAATGATGTGGAAAGCTTTTAGCTCAAAAATATTATATTTATACTAACATATTAAAAAAATAAATTACTAATATTACATATGGAACGTTCCCCCCAGGGCGGCACATACTTTGGTGTAAATTTTATAAAAATAAACAAAATAATAATGCTTTAATCAACAGAACAAGGATTATAAGCACGCAATTAAACACGAATGCGTGCTGACCCCGGCAGCCCGACTTGACGTCGACTTGTTACGTTTAATCACTGAAAAAAGAAAACGCGCTCCTTAAATTTGAAATTGGCTACATAAATATGCTTCATCTGGTGGTAAAATCGATATCTAGTGATCCCGTAGAAAAACCATTATCACATGAAATGAATTTAGAGAATTTCATTAAACTTCTCTAATAAAATAAAATAATTTAATCATTATGTGTGTATTTTATCATTATGCTTACATAATGATGATGTTAGTATCAGTATCCTTACATTTTATCATTATGTGTGCAATCTGTTTAAACAAAAGAAGTAACAATTTTTGTTCATTTATGTTCAGAAATTGTTAATAATCACTCTTGATTTAGCCTATTGGGACCGGACTAGGCGGGAAAAGCTTGAGGTGTCCCACTAATCGAACTATAATAGATCAATTACAAAATTGGTATAAATCATTTTTTTTGTAATTATTTTTACTTTTTAATGAATTTAAAAATGAATTGTAATATGTAAAATCATTAGGTTTCTATAAGCATAAAGTTTATAGTTAAAATCCTCCAAAGGATCTGATCTTATGATCGTGTATTTTCGTCTGTCCATTGTTAATTGAGGAAGTAATAAAATGTCATGGCATTCAATGTCAATTGTGGCTTCCTACAATTGATGTGGGTAGCCCCGGGCATATCCCATGCTGTTTATAGGGCAAATGAGGGCGTTACTCCCGAAGTAAATAGGCAACTCTGCCAAGCAGTCAGTTTCTCAGTTGAATCTTCTTTCTGTTTCTTCTTGTTTGTGAATATGGGAAATTTATAAATCGATTGTTTAGTTTTAATGTTTCAATTTATACAAACTCGAATGTCATTGAAAGTGAACCCTCTCCCTTCGGGAATGTGAAGAGTTTATAATTAATAATTACTGACGACCCATACCCGATCGATAATATTAATGGTTTATTGAATGGCAAGTTAAGAGTTGTCGAGTGTAGTAATATTTGAATTAAAATATGAGAACCATTTTATTTTATTATTTTTTAAATTGATTTGAAATGAATGAAAGAAATTTTTTTAAAATTTAGAATGAGAATCATTTTAATTATATCATAAATATATAGATTGAGATAAAATATATTTCCTTCCTCCAAAAATTGATAATACTATAATAAGTCATGATGACACAAACCCATGATACTTTTACTACATTCTTATTAATTAAATTATGTTGGGTACTTTTATTAGTGCACATCTACTTCATGTATGGTATTTTCATTTTTTTTTTATGTTTAAATGTAAGAAAATAGATATTTACATATTTATATTTGAGACAAATTTTGAGTTAGTGTGAACGTATATTTGTTTACGCTTAGTTATCCGTAAAGAGTTGAAATCCTCCAAGTGGTAACTCAAACTCATGAGGGTTCTATTGCAAAAACATGAACTGAACAAAAAAATATAACGGATGTAAAAAAACAAATAAATAAACAGTAAACTAGATTTTATAACAAATCACAATAAACTTAAAAAAAAATTTTAGACCCAATGTTACTGCAGTTAGTTTTAAAATTAATTAATAACAACCTTTTAATACCAGGCCTGATTAGAATAATTATAAATAAGATTTACTATTCCAACGAGTATTCGTAAAAAATATATACACTGAAATAATTTAAAAATAAATGTAAACCTCTAGGTATGAAATTAAAATTTAGATAATTATTCCTTTAATTATAGAATCGTAATTTCTGTAATTATAAATAGCCGCAGTGATAAATAAATAAGGATTAATCAATGTTGAGTGAATAAAGGAATTCAGGTTTGTATTCACGTTGTTGTCAGCCAGTCGAGGAGAGTTGAAAGACAACCGCAGGGCGGTGATGTCAAAGGAAAGGTCTGTGCGAAAGAGTCAAGAACAAGATTGAGGTCGTCAATGTTGGCACTAATAAGTTGGTAGGCCAACGTTACTGGTTATCACCAGGTTGATCTGGTGATTTCTCATATAGCCGCAACTTCAACACTGTCTGAGCCAAAGCCCCAGCTCCAAAGCGTTATCTTTGGGCCCAGAGCTCACTCTCAAATTCCTGCTCAAAGTTCATCCTTCTAATTTATAGTTTTTCAAACTATTTTTTCCTTAAGTTGAGGTAACCAAAAATAAGATTGCTGTTAATAAAATAAATACATTTCATAACTTACATTTAAAGTTTTAATCTTAAATATATGTTCATTTGTATAATATTTACATTTTTTTTTCCATATTTTTTCTGGGCTATGTGTAGATATTTTATTTTTGAGGCAAGTTCTAGATTTATTTAACAGTTTTAAAACTTCATAAGTGTCTTTTTTATGCATGTCTACATCTTTGTTATACTTTTTCTTATTTCGTGTTATTTTATTTCTCTGCACAATGTAAATTTTAGTGGGGACCGGTACTGTCATAGAACCCACTTGATAGTAAATACATATTTTTTCGTAAGTCACATAGTCCCAGGAAAATAAATATTATTATAATTCTACACCTTTAATGTCAATACATAAATATTAGCATAAAAACGTACCATTGTGTGATGTGACCAACGTAAGTAATTGCAAGCATACTAATGGCTTGGCTGTGAGCGTAGGCAAAAATATCTAGGACAATATTTTCTCTGATCTAATATTGCAAGTGGTCCATGTCCTCCCAATTGACACATTTTTTTTTTTTTAAACGCTTCTACTCATTATTGCCCCTCCCCCTTCAATAATAAAATAACCCTATCCTCGAACCTTTAGTCGCTAAAATAAGCCAATATTCACCTAAAAATAGCTGGTCCCGTACCAAGACATATTGTTTGATTAGTTAAATAATCTTTGTAGAGGAGAGTATTTTAAAAGAAAAGAAAGAAAAGCTTTATTATAAAGTACAAGCAAAACACTGGTATATACAAATATTAAGAGTTATTATACTACATACTGGGTCGGAGGGGTATTAGGGACTAGTGTGGGAGACAAGTGTGAACTGGAACTAAAGCTGAGACATATGTGTACATGAGAAGGGTTGTTTCGGGGAGGGATGCAGTCGCTTACTAAAAAAATAACAAGAAACACCATGACTTCCATGAAGTCCCGAAGCAGTATACACTAGAAGGGGCTTTTAGCCTTATATATAATATTAGGATTATAATATTCTTAGCATTACGTATATAACTATTGGTGTCATGAATTTTTATGTACAGTTCACAGTTATGTTTAAACATTGCGTATTATCTAAAATTATGCACCAGTTTAGCAATAGCAAATACTGAATGACATATGCTTTAAACTGTAAATTAACTGTGTCCCTAAAATAGACCGTTAAGAAAACTACTTCCTCGCCAAAAATACTGCAGCGCTCACAAAGGCAAAATTCAGCTTGCTTTTCAAGTAATACTTAAAAAGGATATTGCTGTTCATGAGATATTGCTAATTCATGGTATTCACTATTTATTTCAAAATAAGCGTATATTTATATAATTTTAACAGCTGTTAATTAAGAAGAGGACATATATCTGGATGTTATTCTGGCTATTCTGATGTTTTTAGGCTTAAGGCTGGCTACATATTGTGATCTTTGTGTATCCTCTATCCAAGCTAAATATACGAAATTTTATTAATTACTTGTAAGTTAAATAATCTTTGTAAAGGAGAGGCTTTTAAGAGAAAAGAAAGAAAAGCTTTATTTTAAAGTACAAGCATAACACTGGTATAAACAAATATTAAGAGTTACGTTACTACATACTGGGTGGTAGGTCTAGGGACGAGTGGGATCTGGGGCTAAAGCTGAGACATATATCTATAAGAAGAGGATAAGATTCTCAGAAGTAGGGAGGGAGGTCTTGAAGGGATGCGGTTGCTTACTTAAAAATAACAGGAACCATCAGTGACTTCCATGAAGTCACGAGGCAGGCATACAGTTCTGCTCGAGCCCCTTTTACTTGTTCTTAACAAGATTATAAATATTATATATAAAGTAAGCATTATAAAGCTGTTGATAAAACAATAATTATTTTTCTATGATATTGAACAGTTAAAGATTTTAATGTGTTTAAAGGTAATTTGTATTACCTTATCATCTTTAAAAAATAATTTTTAAATTTAATTTCATTTATTTAACCATTTGAATTAATCCTGCGTTTGAGTTAGAAGCGTATTTTGTAAAGTAATTCGATCCAGCTTTTCGTGGTACTAAAAATAAAAACTGTCTCGTGAAAAATAATGATGGGTCATTCATCAATTAATTATTATCAAAATATGAATTATATATTTACACCCTCAAAAAGGCAGATTGTAATTTTAGCACAATAAAGGATTATATATATATATATTTACACCCTAAATTATAATGTGTTATTTTGTTAACTGTAATTTTTTTAATGACCTAGTAAAACAATCCACTTGGAACAATTTTTATTAATATAAAATTACAATCTGCCTTTTTATTAGGCAATAAGTAATTGAGATAATCATTATATTTATCTTTATTATTATTATTATTATTATTATTATTATTATTATTATTATTATATTATATAGTTATCATTCATACCATATTTACAATTCATCATTCACTCGCTCATTCATACAATATTTACAAACAGCCCAGAGGCCCCCATAAGTCTTGGGGAGTCCCCCACGCTCATACGTCAACCCCGTCACTGGATAAGAGCAAGCGAAGGCTGGCCAAGAGCGTGAGAGCCACAGACGCTCAGGACATGATTAGAGGACCTGGCCATTGCCAGGACTCCCACTATCACTTAGTTATAGCAGGTCACGAGGCCACTGCCGTTTTAATCTCCGAGATTATAGTGGCGAGTGGTGCAGTGCAATGACTGTGCTAGGGAATTAGGGTGGTTGGATAGGTTACTATGGAATTTTATGAACTTGGAAGGGATGAGTTTAAGAATATAGGGTATATTCAGATCATTGTGAAGGGTTTTGTCGCTGACGTAATAAGGGGCATTTACTATTGTTCTTAGGACTTTTGATTGAAAGGATTGGATGGCGCTTGATGTTCGACTTTTTTGCTGTCCCCCATAGCTCTATTCCGATTGTCCAGATTGGCTTAAGTATAACCTTGTAAATAAGTAGTTTGTTTTCTATGGGATGTCCTTCGAAGTAGTCTGCACAGTTGTCCAAAGCGTCTGTTTAGTTCTTGTCTTTTTAGCCTCGTGTGTGGGTTCCATGTCAGTCTTTTGTCGAGATGGAAGCCTAAATACCGTACTGTCTCAGGCACAGGGAGAGGAATTGAATTTAAAAAGACTGGCGAACAGGACTTGCGGCAGAGGGTAAAGTTTATGTGGGAACATTTTCCTTCATTGACTTTGATTCGCCATTAGCTGCACCAATACTTCTCCTCAAGGTGTTTTTGAAGGTTTTGGGATGCGAATGTTTCCAAGAAGGTATTGGTGGTAGAGGGGACATCAGCGGTGTATAGATTATAGAGGATGGGACCCAGGACGCTGCCCTGGAACTCCTGTTTTAATGGGATAGTAGTTGGAATATTCTAAACCACAGCGGACTTGGAAGAAACGGTTTGAAAGGTAGGATTGTAGGATTAGGAATAGGGTCTGCGGTGAATATCCTTTGAGCTTGTAAAGCAAACCTGCGTGCCAGACCCTGTCAAAAGCTTGAGCTATGTCCAGATAGGCAGCAGTGCAATACTGTTTGGTTTCAAAGGCTGAGGATATGTGATCAACAATGCGAAGGCCTTGTTGAGCTGTGGAATATCGTTGGCGGAAACCAAACTGGTGAGTAGGGTAAAGGTTTTTGGATTCAACAATCGGCAGTAGGCGTTTTAATAGGAGTTTTTCAAATATTTTTGAGAGGATAGGGAGTAGGCTAATTGGACGGTAAGATGAGGTGTCATTGGGCGGTTTACCGGGCTTGGCGAATAGGACTATAATGGAGTGTTTCCAGAGGAGAGGAAAGTGCGTAGTTCGGATAATGCAATTATAAGTGTAGGTTAGGAAGATTATGGCTTTAGGAGGAAGTTGTTGGAGGATTCGAGGAGTAAGGAGATCATATCCTGGAGATTTTCGATAAGGTAATTTTTTTAGAATATATTTGACCTCAGAGGGGTTAAAAGCTTTTGGTGGCAGTGAGAGAGGGATAGGTGAAGTGAGGAAATCATCAACAGTTAGGCGGTGATTATTGTTTTGAGGAGTAAGATGAGGAGTGAAAGTACGGGAAAGATGCAGTGTGAATTCCTCCACCCTTTCGCCATCCGAAGCCGCCCAGGACCCATCATTACGACGGAGTGGGTGTGAGACAGGATGCTTTTTAGGATTTTCTTAGTTACATTCCAAAAGGAGTTATCCCTGATAGACAGGGAGGAGAGATAGGAATTGAAAGAATCGGAACGGAAGGATGCCAATTGCCGCTTTACCAGCCTGCAGTACTGATTGTATGAGCGACGATCGGCAGGATGTCGGGATCTTTGCCACACTGTTCTCGAGTGGCGTTTGGATTGGATTAGGTCTTTGAGATACTCAGGTAAAGGATTTTGATTGTGAATTTTTAGGTGACGGTGGGGTGACGATGCCTCACAGGCCGACCTCTGGATCAGAGTAGTGAAGGAATGCACAGCATCATCTAGGTCTTTGGATGTTTTCAGAGGTACGTTGAGGTCTACATAGTCTGTAAGAATCTGGCGGAAGTGGTCCTAGTCAACTGGGCCCCTAATAAATGAAGGAGGAGGAAGTTTGTGAATTGGATTTAGGGAAATGGTTAATAATAAGGGGCTATGGTTGGAGGAGAGGTCATTGAGGCGCTTGAGTGAATAGTTTAGTGTTCCTAAACTATTGTAGAAGAAGAAGTCAAGGAGATCTGGATTTCGGTTGGGATCTGATGGCCAATAGGTGGCTGTGTCAGGAGAAATAGTGGAGCAATGTCTCCGTGTGAGTGCAGACAGCAAAGCACGTCCTCGTGTATTTGTGGATCTTGAGCCCCAGTGTTGGTGCTTTGCGTTAAAGTCCCCACCCACAAGGAAACAATGTCCTATGGAGTCTAGAAAGGAGATGAATTGGGAGTCGGAAATGGATTTATTGGGAGGGCAGTACGTTGATGCTAGAGTAAGGGGAAAAGTGAGGGTGGTGATTGACACTGCAGTGGATTGAAGGAAATCATGTGCTACCAAAGGAACTATGTGACGGGATATGGAGCTATGGACAATGTGAGCGGTACCTGCATGAGCTGTTCCATCTGGGTGATCAGTTCGATAAGTCTGGTACTGTCGAACGGTAAATGGTCGTTTACTTGTAAGTCTTGTTTCAGTAATAAGAGCTACGTCGACGTTTTTGTCATGGAGTAGTGCTGTCAGTTCGTTAGTGTCTGTGCGAACACCATTCGCATTCTAAAGGAGAATAGATAAGGAGTCGGAAGGATCCACTTATGGATTTCGTTTAACGGGGATAAGGTAGGAGACAAGATTTGTAAGAAGGGAAATGAGAGGGGTAATTAGAGATCTGAATTCTGTAAGGAATGAGGTTAAAAGGCTGGTGAGATCTGAAGAGCTTGAAGGTGGTGGGATATGCGAGATGTGTGGTTGAGGATAGGATTGAGTTTGCTGGTTGCTGGGATGAGCGGAATGCTGGGAAAGAAGAACTTGCGGAGGAGGTGTGGGCAATGCCTGTGACTGCTCTCTGTTCCGAACAGCGTCAGCAAAAGATACTGAAGGCCTCAAACTTCTGGCGGGGGCGCTTCTTGGGCTACCTTTGACTGGCTTTTCTTCTTCTGGCCGACGACGTTGTTCACTTCTGGACTTCAGAATTCTATAAGCCTCACAGCCTTCATAGTTTGCCGGGTGGCCTTGCTGACAGAGCACGCATACAGCAGGTGATTTTAGGGGCTTCTTGCACAATTCTTTTTTGTGCTGCCCCCTGCACTTTACACACCTGGGACTAGTAAAACAGCCGTTAAAAACGTGTTTACAACTTTAACGCAGACCGGTCTTCTATTTAGAAACTTGCCTAATTAACAAGTGCTGTTTTTACAATTTATATGCACCCTAAGGTTTCCACTGAAACATTTCAACCTTGCAAAGGAAAAATTATAGAATTTAAAGCAAAAAATTATCAATTATATGCTTCTTCAAGATTGTTTTGTAAGTGAAGTGAGTGAGTCTTCAGACAATCATCAAGTAGGTTCGATAATAACAATTAAGAATTTGCTTGCTGCTCGTAACCGACATCCCAATAACTGAAATTATGAATAAAAGTTCTGCGATTGTAGAAGCAAAGGTCAACCGCATGGTTATTTGAGGTGGTAAAGAGCTTTCAGGCCTCTTAGGATTCCTGAAAGATAACGAAACAGTTCATGACAACGGAACAATTTCTGCAGGCAGTGAAATTCAATTTAAAATCTATTTATGTTATCAATAAAATGACAAATTTTTGGTCGAAAACATGTTGTATAATTATAGCGTAAGATCGCAAACACTCCAGATAAAATTTAAATTGCTTACAAACATCTAAAAATATATATGCGAAGAGAAACGAATGAACATTTCAAAATAAAACCTTGAAGAACAATATGTTTTCTTTCAATGACGTCTCAATACCATGAGTGCTAACTAAGAATTGCCACGATTGGAGTAACTGTGAAAAGGGTGGTTAAAAAAATCAATTTGTTGTCCATTAACCATTGAACTCAAAAGACGTTAAAATAACCAGTTTACCTACCGTGTACTTTTACAATACTGCGACCAATTACCCGGCGGGACGCGAAAAAAAGACAACATTAAATACTAAAACAATAATATACGATTACATCCTCCCATCGATAGAAACGGTCTCACGAGATAGTGAGAATGAAGCTGAAGAAAAAAGCACAAGCTATAAATCCCCTTATGAGTAGCCGTCAGGCTCAACTGGGCAATAAAAACTGTTATAAAACCTAAGTGCAACATGTGAGCTACACTTGAGAAAGTCATGTGAGAGCGGCTGAAACTGTGGGTGTGAAAATTGTCAATGTTTTCACTTGTGACGGTAATGAGGGCTTTTGAAATTCAAAGCTAAATTTCCCGCGCTGTCTGAAAATGTTAGGGCGCGAAGAATAACAATTTTTCTATACGACAATTATTTAATTTAAATAATAATAAGAAACAATGTTTTAACCATTGAAATGTTATAAGTTCTTAACATTTAATAAAGAAAAATTATGAAACCATCATGAAAAAAGTTATATATACATATAAGGACATTTTATGGAACAAAATAATGAGATGTGCATTGATGGGCCAAATGCCAACGAAATTTATTTACATAAAAAAATTCTTCTTGAAGAATAAATAATGAAAATAATAATCGTTCTTAAAATAATTTTGAAAATACTTTCTTTACGTTTCACACCCTTCATTGTGAAGATGAAATGAAAATTGCTTTAGTCACAGGAGAGTTCAAACATTTTGACATTGCCTGATAGGTTTTTTAAATAGAGACCTTAGCACCTGGCAGGAGGTGGTGAATGGCGATGAGGCGTTATGAGAGGCAATGAGCAACCAATGTGGATTCTAGGTGGTCTGAAGAAAATCGAGAATTTCTGAGCAGGCCAAGAGCCGTGATTTCTTCGCTGCGTCTTGGGACAACAAAGACTAGAGTGCCAGGGTCTGCTAGATATTAAGTCAAGGGTACACACTATAGGTAATACGGTCAGCCCATACAAAATTATTTACATTTAAAATTACGGCATGGGCCCTTAACAGTACTCTTGAAGGTAGATTAATTTTTAAGTACGGAAAGTAAATAGTATATTTTCATTTTACTATTTTATATTTAGAAGGTGGTGGTCAGTAGTTTAACATCGCCAGTGTTAGCATCTGCTCAGAACTTTTTTTATTTAGTTTAATAGAGCAGAACTGTTAATTTAAGTTGTACCAACTTCTTCACCACGAATAAATAGAAGTTCCCCTCTTCTCGGCCCAGAAAATACCCGCTTACGTGTCCATATTTTAATAATAAAACCTTAAACGTCAGTTAAGAGAGGGGGAAACTAGTACATGACACAGCTGAAGCCCACTAGAGGCAGGGGTGTAGCCCAGCCTCTGACCTGCCTGTATAAGGCCGAGATTCGGAGCTTTTTCCAGATATACCAGATACAGAACCCGGCACCTAGAGTGAAGACTATCTCTGCACTGGCGCTTGTTTTTCTACACGAACAATGGCTTTCTTATTTAACTACCACTGCATCTCTCTTTCCTAACCTTGCTATGTTTTAGTCCGGCGTTGTCAGACCCCACACCTTCCTAGCGAGATTATCTGCCTTCGTCTTGCTGAAACTAGCACCTCCTTAAAAAAGATGTCTTCTCCGCGGACGACGGTCTCTGGAGCCCTACAAACTTTACCATATTCCGGATCCCACAGCGATACAGTCTGCCTCTCTCCGGTTCACACTCACATTTGGGATCCGGACGGTTTTCACCTACCCTTAGATAACGAGTGTAAATTCGTGGCCATTCCAAGACCACATAAACCACCTATCTGTTATATATAATATAATATAAGCTATAATATAGGGTTATAATACAGCTACCCTGTTCCTCTTCTCCTGAACACAGTCGGGGCACACCTTCTAAGATCTAATGGAGTCGGATCACTACGAATAAAGCAGCCCACTGACTAGGCCGCCAGCAAAGGTCAAAGACCACAGGTTCACCCATTTTATCTCTTTCTTGACGTCCATCGGACAGCGGCCGGGTTGTAGAAACCGTAGCCCGAGGTGGGCCTCCCCCCCCTTACCTCAACATTCCGACAAACGTATTCAAGTTAATGAGTTTTATATAATGATTTGAATTATTTTTACAGTAAACATTTTTTAAACCATAGTAATAAAATACAGTATACATAAATTTCTATTTTATATAAGTGAATTACCTTCCATTTGTTCGCCACATTAATTTATTAAGGTTTTTGGGTAAGTTGTAAGTCAGATAAATCTGTAAACGTATATATTACCGTATTTGGATACATTTGTATATCACATATATTAGTGTATCGAACTGTAAATATTTAAATAAAAACCCTCAGTTTGCATAACGTAGCATTCTGGCATCCCGTGTGGGGAAAGAGGTCAGTGGAAGAGGATTAATTAATGTTTTTAAGTAATTGAATAAAAAAAGCTTTTGTTTGATAGAAAATTGAATTATTTTTTTTTATTTATGATGGGCATTATAAAGTTACTATTGTATTATGATAATGAATTGACTATGTTTTGTTCTTTTACGTGATTTTCATTTATCGTGGGTGATTGCTTTGTTTTTCTTATGTTTCTCGATGTTTCTGTGAATTAAATGCTGTTGTTTCTTTTTATTATTTCGTTTATGTTCCCTATCTGCGACTTTGAAATCAAGGGATGATATCCTATGTTGATATATTGTAGTTTTCGGCTGTCGTCCTCTTTCTTGTTATAGGTTGAATGTAAGATATTAAACAGTTTTTCCCGAGTCGTCTGAAAATGACTCCAGAACAGGAAGGGTTTAAGAAAGGCACCAAGATGAATATAAACCGGAAAAAGTCCCTTACCCGAAAGGAACTATAAGCGTTGCAGAATGTGACACCGCTGACAAAAATGAAAAATGATCATGATCACAAATTAAGATTTGATAAAATAAAAGATTATAAGTTGTTTAATTAGCACGTTAACACTATGACCCCACCCTCATTCCAGCATCGATGGCAGCAGGCTGTCCGGGAATCCTAGGTTGTTAGTTTATTTAAATCTTGGTTAGTATTAGCACCGCACATTCATAAACTGAGTCCTATTAATTTATTGTTCTGGCTTGTAATTTGTACAACAGCCTACCTTAGCTCAATTAGTGTTAACCTCACACTACATATATAATGTAGCTACGGTACAGTACATATATAAGCGCCGTGTCCATTTATGTAAAGATTCCGTATTGTAGAATCTCCACTGATGTAAATGAAGGTTCTAAAACCAACATCTATCCATACTTGTAATGACATAACTAATAAAAGATGAGTGTACAACGAAGAAAAATCTTACCAGTATAATTGGTATTCCATTTTTGTAGTTAGGCTCTAAAAGGGGCGGGTCTCTGTAATGTGTGATCTTACAACCTCAAACAGAAACGGTGCTGTCCTGAAAAAATAACACCTTAAACCCGTTTGAATAAGAAATAAGGCCAGGTACTGCGTGCACAGCAAAAGTGTTGTGACAGCTAAAAGATGAAGAATCCAAACATTGCGGTTTGTCAGCAAACCTGCTGAGAAAAGTGTACGTGATTTTAACTTCTCTTCGTCGATACTATTGGTTTTCTCTTGTGTAATCCATTGGTAAAGTTTAGAGATACCTCTTCTCTATGGTTTCTTGTTTAAGAGTGTGTTGACTTGTATGTGTATACGAAATGTGTGCGTTATAATGTGGGGTATACCATTTTAACGTCGGCAAAGTTGTTATTTGAGAGGAGAGTCATTATTACTGGTCACAATCATTAATAATTATTAGTTCATGGTGTCTTTCCTACCAGTGTAAACTTTTATAACAATCGGTTAAAGAGGAAATATAATGTCAGGGCCGGAAAGTAGTTCCTTCTGAGTTCAGACTACTTTATTCTCTTCTGAAGTCAAGACATTGTCGATTCTCTTAGTGATATTTTATATTAGTGTATTAGTATTAATGATCTTAGTGTATTTTCTCTTAGTGAGTCTCTTTAATGCCCAGTTAAATAATCTTAGTAGAGGAGATACTTTTAAAAAACTTTATTATGAATTAAAAGCAAAACACTGGTATGTGCAAATATTAAGAGATCAGTTACAACATACTGGTTTAGCAAAAGCTATAAGTAGTAAGAAAAGGGTAAGAGTCTGGGAAGGAAGCGGTTGCTTACAAAAAAACCAAGGGTTCTGCTCAAGACCCTTTCATACTTCATAGCATTACAAAACTGCCCTAAAAACATTGTGAATGGCTGATTTGTTTTCAAAGCAATTCAAAAGAAATTTTTTAAATGGTCATCATTTAATATATTTTTAATTACCTTGAGGCGTTATTAATTTTTAACTGTATTATTTGTAGTAAATTTATGAACGTATTAAATATTACAAGAGGATGGATAGAGGCAATGGCTGGTATTTTTTTACTACTCATTTCTTCGATTACATTTTTATTTTTCAGTTATCGTCTGGCAAATTATATATAAATTGCATATGTATACTGATTAATCCTAAGTTACTCCGTAATCAACAGATGGATCCCAAAAAAAAATAACTTCATATTCATTTATCACTCTTATTCGGAGTTGCATCCCGTGTTCACGTTAATATAATTTATTATCAAAGTAAAAAAATAATCAAATTAAATAAAAGAATTACTTAAGGCTTGAAGCCCTTGGGCATTCAACGATAGATGTAAGATAAACTGTCTGGATTTGAGGTGGCAAAGCCCCTGATATGCCGATTTAAGCTTGACAGGAATCGACCTCGCTTTGCTGAAGAAATCCCGAGTATGTTTACATTGGGGTAAGAAAAAGTGAAACCAATGAACGTACAGGGTGAACGGTGTTACACGTAGCCTCATACTACAACGTCCTCAAAGGTCGTGCAGAGTAATAGTGGGAACAATCTGGCACGGAAAGATCTGATATCTTTCCAGTATAAATTGCGTAATATCCATCATGTTCTACATTGCTCAGGAAATGAAAACCTAACACAGAACTACTTAGATAATAAAGATTTTATTTCAGTAGTATCGATCATAACTTCATACTTCCATTTACATCTTAATAACAATTTACATCTTTATATCTTACAAAAGAGGTTAGCAGTTATTACCATAAATCGATCAATTGCCCTATCAGCTGCACATTTTCGATTACCAAAGAAACAAACCTTCCAGTTCAGTGTCCGTCTCGAAAAGTATTTCCTTAGTTTTTTTTCGTTAGATTGCTCGTATGTCTTTATTCTCAACACAATAATTCTCTGACCTGATGAGGTGGCTAATTTATGTTTGATCTATAGTCATGGATGTGGAATCGAAAACATAAAAGCCCATCCGAATGCGACAACTTTTATTTTCCTTGGTTTACATCTTAGAACTTCCGCGTTCCATAGTGAACAGGAAACTGGGTTCATCGACCCATGAAGAGTTAAACATCCTTTCTTATTTACATCCATGTGACAAACGCTAGAAAAGCGGGCTCTAGGTCTGATTATAGCTAATTTTGAATTAGTACGTGCTTTTGCTTCTAAGTATGAATTGCAAAATAACAGATTATTTTGTTACTTCACTGTTTTGCATTCAATTCACCTCTATATAATTGTAGAACTCGTACGTATGTTTGCAAGTTTGGAATATACAACTCAAATTAAGTTTTTCGTTCGTAAACTTTATCACAAATCGTTATTGGCATGACGTTTTAGAGGGAGCACTTGATGACCCGGCATGATGATAATCTTTGCGAACTCAAGCAATTATTTGATAATATTATATAATGAGTACCATCCTAAATACGTAAACGTTTAAATTAACAATATTTATAGTTTATTGTATTACAATTACATAAATTCGTTATGGCTATCTATAACATCACTGTAGCGATTGCCAACCGCATATGTAAATTACCCTATACTCTGGTGCATAATGTATTATAATATAAATGCAAATCTTTGTAAACTTCTTGTAATAAATCATAGAGAGGTCGGTAGTCGTGAAACAAGTAACAGAGGGTCGAAGGTCCTGCAATAAAACCTGAGAGGGTAAGCCACCTGCCCCTAATAAAACCAACACGGTAGACCTCTGGCGGTCATAAAATCATGCCAGAAATAGTCCTTTAGGGGACGAGCGATCACGTACCTCAGTAGGTGTGACACCATAAAACACACCATTTTAGGCCAACAGTCATAAACTTAAGGGGTATTGGCCACCTGGGCATTATAAAAAAAAAACCTTTCAGCCGGCTCCGGCTTCCACTAGGAAGAGGATATTATATTTATATCAAGGAGTTTCGCCCTGTAGAGGCACTCTTTCCCAGGCTCCTCATTTAGACAGCCGCTATCACCTGGTCGCGATACTCCAGGGCCCCGGGGCCCTGGAATCTTCTACTATTCTACTCTCTCTCTGCCAACTCTCTGGGGAGTCACCTCGTCTCACAGCCTCTAGCAGACCCTCTGACGACTTGTACTATTACGCTGCCGATATCCCGCCCGAACTCTGAATACTGGTCTTATTCTTTATGCAACCTCTGAACCTCTCTCCTGAACACAGTGTATTGTCGGGACACATCCCCATCAATAAATGGAGTCAGATATTAACGCCTACATGGAACATGGTCCATGTTATAAACTACAACAATCCGCACTTGTTACCAGGGCTAGAGTGATTAGGCACTCCCCTAGTGACGCCCCCGACAATCACTTTCCTAGCATTCTCAGTTTTGGTGCATACCCTCGTTTGACCCTTGTATGGCGAAGCGTTTAACAGAGATGTCATAAAATATGAGTATTATTATCAAGGAGAACATTTATCACAATCACTTATTGCCCAATAAGGCAGATTGTAATTTTATCATAATAAACTTTTTTGAATTTGAATTATTATCAAGAAAGTTCTAGCCACTATAATTTAATTATCAAATACATTAAAAATAAATAGGTAGTATCTCAATGCTATGTTACCAACAAAATTCTTGTTCACTTGCTGAATCACACTTCACTGATAACTTGCACGGAGAACATACTAACGCATGTAACGACAAGAAAGAACGTGGCACTCGTTGAACAACGTTCATTTCTCTTTTTAGAAAACTGAACAATTTACCTGTAACAATTATCACACCGGTATGGTTCTGAGGATTTGAACTATAAGGCATCAAATAGTAATACTGCAAGGATACAGATTATAGAGTCAATAATATTTCAACATATCACGAGCTCCATATGGTATTATCAAACGGAATGTTGCTCTCAGATATCTTAAATAAATGAAGAGGTGGGACACATATACTGTACTCGCCACCCTAACACATTTATAAACTTTCTTCAGCCACACTTCCAAATACTGAGCACAGACTGAAAACACCTTTTCAAAAAAATAAAATTTTTAGTGACAATAAACAGAAATACCAATCGAAATCGGCTGAAACGACGTAAATGTATCATTGTGAGCCCTTAACCTTGGGATTCCTTAAGAATATTTTTACATAAAATGTTTTAAAAATTGAAATTTTAAATATTCACTGAGCTGTGACCGACCTAAAAAGTAAATTATTACAACAACTTTATTATGATAAAATTACAATATGCCTCATTGGGCATGATAAATGATCTCATTCATACCATATTTACAATTTTCATTCACTCACTCATTCATAAAGTATTTACAAATAGCCCAGAAACCTCCCAAGCCCATATGGTTGTCACCTCTCTCGCGTGTGAAAGAGGAAGGGGAGTCCTAGGAAGCCCTCCACGCTCCTCCATCAGCCGCGTCACTGGATACGAGCCAGCGCAGACCAAGAGCGCGAGAGCCACAGACGCTCAGGAAATCAGTTTGTTTGACTTCAGTCATTTTGCATTAATTTTTGGATGTCTTAGTTCAGCCATCTTTCAGCAGGGAAGTAGCCACGGTCAGACAATTTCAATCCGTTGCTTGTCGATTGCTCGGACAAGATCCCAAAAGTCCATGGAGAAAGTAAATCCAGTACTTAAGTACTTACCTTACGTTACAACTACGACATGAAATTGTTTAAAAGGCAAATACTGCTTTAGCCTGGATGTTTTCTTTAAACTACCTTTAAAATTTAAGATCGATTTTATCTGACATGTGCAACAGATGGACAAAAAACGATTGGACTAGGCAGTTTGCAAGCAGAGCCTTTTTCTTCGGACCGGTATTGATGTTTAATTTAAAAAATTTATTCATGTATATATTTTAACATTGACAATTCTAGAAAAAAAATTGTTTATTTTTAGGGGCTTTCAAGTAAGAATAATTGATGTTATAAGTATAATTGCTGGTTGGGGCTTTAAACCGATAAAAAGAAACACACTTCTCCGTCTTCCCACTGAAGTATACATTTCTGTTAAAAAGTGCTTTTGGCAGCACACATGGCTATTTTCAAGGACTGATAATATCTCCTTCCTGAGCAGTTCCGGACCTGTCACTTATAGAGAGTAAAGGTCCAACACTGGTCAGGTGTAGAGCTGACGCAAAGGCTCTTTAATAAAAATATATAATTTAATGGAAGACCTAGGAAGTGACCTCATAATTCAATTTAGCTCTTGTCAAATTAATTATATTACACTCAAGCCAAATTGTCTATTATTTTTCATATTAATATAGTGTTTATTTTGATTTTTGAGTAAAAACACAAAAAATGGATATTTCATGTAGTTAGCTCAATATTACGATCTAAAAAAAATTATAATAGACGATTATCTTGCTATACAATAGGTACGATAGTATAGGTTGATATAGAATAATACAGGTATGATAATAGGTACTTTTATTGTGAATACTTTCTATTTTTGAATGTTGAATAGATTGGTCTCTGCTTAGCCTAGGACCAGGGTTAGTACTCGATATAAATATCTTTAAAGTATTTGAACTTGACATCTTGCCAATAGAGACCCTCAAAGTTTATCCTCTACTGGACTAACGAAAGTATACATATAAATTTACGACACTTCACGATTTACTTGAAGTTACGGCCAAAACAAACGATGTTAATAGTGGCCCTTGTGGAAAAGAAACAGTTTACTGTTGTGCAACTCAGTTGGTTTTCCAATACATCACTAAGGCGGGAACTATCGTTTACTTCATAGTGAAAGTTTGTAACATAGTGGTTCTAATGAAAAGTGTGCATTTGTATTTATTATATTTTTCAATAGCAGTAATAATGTATTAAATCCTTATTAAAGAAGTGGAATAACAAAATTATTGGTTAGCGGGATAATATAAATATAGAGACGTTGAGTGCACGTTGAGAACCTCATGCTTTTTAATAAGAGATATATTAAACTTTAATATAATTTATATACGGATGAAGTTTCGGAATACCAGAAAAGTGATTCGAAGAGATTTAGAAGTGATATGCATACTTTAAGAGGAGGTTGACCGGACTTTTTTTGGAAATTGCGTCTTGTTCAAACGTCAAGGTTAAACTAAAGATGCTTTCCATTTATTATTTTTATTAATTCCAATTTTTTTTTTTGTATAAATTATAATGTAAGTTTTCCTTTAAATCTAAGAAATATTATAAGATAAATAACATTATTCAATTTATCATTCTTCTTTATATAAATGTATGCGTGTGTATGCTTCAGTGTAACTCTGGAATGCCTGGTGAAATTTATACCAGAATGTGTACCCACATGGCTCACAATTTGGAAGAAATACTGAGGAGATAAGACACTCCTAAGAGGGGGTGACGTAAAATTAATCTAAAAAGACCGATACGTTGAACACATAGTTTTTGAAGTCACTGAGATGAATAATTTTGAAGGGCTAATCGTTAGAAAACAAATTGTCGGGTTGCCACTAGGGGAGTGCCTAATCACTCTAGCCCTGGTGACAAGTGCGGATTGTTGTAGTTTATAGATACAAGTCGTCAGAGGGTCTGCTAGGAGGCTGAGTGACAGGGTGACAGGCTCATAGGTGCTGCAGAGAGAGTAGACTAGTAGAAGACTGAGTGGACTAACTTCCAGGGCCCCGGGGCCCTGGCGTAAAGCGACCGAGTGATAGCGGCTGTGGAGATGAGGAGACTGAGAAAGAGTAGTCTTCAGGGCGAAAACCCCTGGTTTAAATATTATTTCCCCTCCCTACCGGAAGGCGGAGCCTGGCCTGAAAGGGGTATGTTTATGATGTCACACCTGCCCCGCGGTACGTGACCCATCGTCCCCTAAAGGACTGTTTTATGGCATGGCTTTTAGATTTTATGACCGCCGGAAAGTGACCCTAGGTCTACCGGGTCGGTTTTATGACGGCCGTGTAGCTTACCCTTTCAGGTTTATTGCTGACGCCCTTTGACCCTCTTGTGACTTGTTTTACGACTGCCGGTCCCGCATGGTTTATTACTAGAAAAAGCTTTTACCATGTTTTACATCTAAGTACAATACATTATATATGCACCAGAGTATAGGGTGGTTTAACACTTATGTAGTTAGGGTCACTACACAAATAAAAGAATATAAAAATTCCCCCACCCCATATGGACTTACTTGCTCCATGGACTTTTGGGAACTTGTCCGAAAAATCGACATGCAAAGCATTAAAATTAAGTGACCGTGGCTACTTCCCCAGGCAATGGAAGAGGGCTGAATTATGACTTATTCCAAAACCAATGCGATTGAAGTGAAAAGTTCGAACATCAGTCGCCCTTCTTATATTGCTGAGTTCAGTCCTAGAGGGTTATCGCTATCATATGGCGTCACCTATGCAGTACTCACAGATCACACCCAGTGGCCCTTCCTCTTAGCAAGGTAGAATTCCTGAATAATTTAAGTAACCTCTACGGCCTAACAGGATGTTACCTAACCGCGAAGTGTGGTCATTAGAGAAGAGTCGTAGAATTAAAGGAGTCTAGAATGAAGTGTCATTCTTAACATGGATACCCAATGATAGCCTGGCAGTGACTATAGTGGTAAAAAAAAAATATAGCTCGCAAAGGGAGAAGTATAGGAGAGGTTATTCAAATTACAACTTGGAATTAGGGTTAGTTTAAAACTTGCACACCACAATGAGCATTTGACATGCAGAGGTATAGTACAATCAATACGCTTTTTAGAATTCCATGCACAATGTGGGAATCAGGATCCCAATCTCGAGAACCCTCTTCCTCGAACTAAATTTTGACATTTTTTGTTTATCGTAAGAAATGTTTCAATGTTATAGTCAAACACAAGAATACATTGGTGGTAAGATGGATCTGGATTTCCCAGTCATATAGAAGCAAGTTATTTGAGTGGAAGAAAAGGCAAAACCTTCACCTTCCACTCCTTGCAGATATTAACTACTATTTCAAGACAAATCGTTGACGATAATAAGACTAACAGTATATTATAAATATTCCTATAACAATTATTATAAATAAAAAAATTTGCTCAATTGATTAACTACAGGGACCTGGATTTCATCCTCAGATCACCTGAGAATTTCGTTTCAAAGGAATAACAACCATAAGAATGACATTAAAAGCAAAAGATTTAAAAAATACTTGTTGCAGAAGTGGTGGCCTGCAGTTGGTATGTAGTTGCCGTGAAGGCAGGTAGCACTTAGCCTTGGGGCCCGCCACCTGTGACGCAGCGCCGCAACCTTGAACTTGGCCGGCAGTCCGCCCGATCTCTTTTTATTTCCCATGTTCTGCTCACTTCAATAACTCATCCATCTCCTGTCAATACTGTTTGTTCAATGGGTAGTGTCTAGTTCCAGCACGAGACAGCTGAGACCTGAAGAGCCTATGTGACATTGAAATACTCCCTTAGGAGGTAATTTATTTGAAAATGAGGGAACCAACTTTTTTTTTTTTCCTCTTAAGTAACAAATAATATAAACAGTTTATCCAAACCAATGTGTGTTAGGATTATCTTCGGGGGAGGAGGATAAATGTTTTGAGGTATAAGAATATTTTTTTTTTGTGAATGGTTGTAAATAGATATAACATGTTTATATAATATAATGTTATTTATATTTGAAATTTAATCTATCTTCTTCAATCCCCTGACGGTGGATCCTGGGACCACCTTGGGGATGCGACCTTGCAGTTCTTTTCTTTTTTTTTGTTATATAAAGGATTAGTTTTTGTTTAATTTGTAAGAATTTTTCTTTTTACATCGATCTAACTAAATT
Source organism: Acanthosoma haemorrhoidale (assembly GCA_930367205.1). Lineage (NCBI taxonomy): Eukaryota > Metazoa > Arthropoda > Insecta > Hemiptera > Acanthosomatidae > Acanthosoma > Acanthosoma haemorrhoidale. The sequence continues at coordinate 125,182,006 of OV884011.1, read as the reverse complement.
TTATTTTATTTTTTTAATGATTACGCCCACCCAGAAACTCCACCCCCTGGTAACCCACTCGTCTTCCGTATGGGCCCCTTATGGTTACTTCCGGTCCTTTATTATAAAAATCAACTGGAGAACGTCCCCTATTGAATTGTCTATAAAGGTAGCGTGACTTAAATTTCATATAATTTTTTTTTAGTGGCGTTGCGTGTGAACCGTAACGTCTAGTAAAAAAAAAACAAAAAAACAAATTGAAACTCTGAGATCCAATCTACCAGTTTGCCAAAATATGTTGAAATAATTGACTTGATATAAATAAATTAATTAAGTTATGTGTTGCAGATGTCTATGGATTAAAATTACTTCACTCGAAACCTCATTTACGTATTAAAATGATATTTAATAAACGCATTAACTCAACCCGTTAGCTTAAAGTAATTTAAATCAGAGAAAAAAAAATGATGATCTCGAAAATTACACATGTTGATCGTTGCTCAGTACAAGATAACCTGAAGCTATTTTTATCCAACAAGGTCTCGAAAATTGCAAGATCAGTGTTATAGTTAAAAGGCACTCCTTTAATAGCTGATTTTTCGTAAACTTGTAATGGATGATTAATAATCTTCAATAAATGTGAGGTCTTCTCTAGTGAACATAAAGTGAGCTGGACGTGATCAAAATATGAACCGCACCGTACTGATTCAAACTATAATTTTCCCTTAAAGAATATTGTTTTTAAAAAGTTTTCAACCCCTGTCAAGTTTTCCGAGAGACTGAAGGTACACACATTCAGTGTACAACTTGAACACCCTTGAGATTTCTCTGCAAACGAGCGGAAATATGTAGGTAGCTCGTTATTTATGTTATTGTGGCGATCTTCCAACCGGAAAATATGCATTTACAAAACCTGGCATTAGTGATATAATCAGTTCGGAAATAACTAACTCCCCAGATAGTGGTTTATATTAAATAGTTCAGCTACAATTGGAGATCATACTACAAAATGAAAAAAAACTAATTCTGCGATTTTGCATGTTTGTTCTATTTTATGCCCTGATGACGCTAAACATAAAAGGTACCCCATGTAAAATAATTGTTAGTCCTTCAACAATCCTCAAGTATTAAGATATTTCCCATTAAGGGGCATACCCTTCCAAGGGTATCAAGTTATAGATCTCTGCGTACTAATGAATAATATTTATCTTGACTTGAGACTTCAATGGGCTATAGTTTACAATAAATCATTAAAACTATTATCGAATTTGTGGTAGCAATTTATTTTGGCATTAGATTAACGGCATATTGCGTAGAGATTTTACTTGGATGATTGGTTATCGCTCTATTATATTTGATATCTTCAAAATCTTTATTGAGATAAAATTAAATTTTCCCTTATTTGGTAATAAGTAATGTTCTCATCCATACTGTTCTCTATTGTATAAAATTGTTTTGTCACATAATGCTAAACTTTTATGAGGCTGTGATTTTAATGATAATGGCTTGTCAATAAAACATAAATAAGATAACAAATCTTCCGTCCTTCCACTATATACATTATTTACCAAAACGTTTTCAACAGCGTACTCTGTGTGGGGGGGTCCCAGAAATGCACATACATTACAACCATGTGAATGTATTTTCTGTATTTAGGAGTGTTATAAAAAATTATAAATTGCAACAATTTAAATTTTATATGGTTAGTTCCGGTCGTGGAAGGATATAATTATTTAACAAACCTTCCGTCTATGCACAATATAGTTTATCTACCAAAAATGTTTTGAATGACATTTGAAATTACTTATATAAAGTCAGGAGAATGAAGTCTGTAAAGGTAACCAAGCTACTTTAAAAGTCTGACTTCAATAAATGTCTTATGTTTTACATGCCATCAATTAGCAACTGAAGATGACAGCTTGCCGCTGTCGAAAACATTTTTGGTAGATAAACTATATTGTGCATAGACGGAAGGTTTGTTAAATAATTATATCCTTCCACGACCGGAACTAACCATATAAAATTTAAATTGTTGCAATTTATAATTTTTTATAACACTCCTAAATACAGAAAATACATTCACATGGTTGTAATGTATGCGCATTTCTGGGACCCCCCCACACAGAGTACGCTGTTGAAAACGTTTTGGTAAATAATGTATATAGTGGAAGGACGGAAGATTTGTTATCTTATTTATGTTTTATTGACAAGCCATTATCATTAAAATCACAGCCTCATAAAAGTTTAGCATTATGTGACAAAACAATTTTATACAATAGAGAACAGTATGGATGAGAACATTACTTATTACCAAATAAGGGAAAATTTAATTTTATCTCAATAAAGATTTTGAAGATATCAAATATAATAGAGCGATAACCAATCATCCAAGTAAAATCTCTACGCAATATGCCGTTAATCTAATGCCAAAATAAATTGCTACCACAAATTCGATAATAGTTTTAATGATTTATTGTAAACTATAGCCCATTGAAGTCTCAAGTCAAGATAAATATTATTCATTAGTACGCAGAGATCTATAACTTGATACCCTTGGAAGGGTATGCCCCTTAATGGGAAATATCTTAATACTTGAGGATTGTTGAAGGACTAACAATTATTTTACATGGGGTACCTTTTATGTTTAGCGTCATCAGGGCATAAAATAGAACAAACATGCAAAATCGCAGAATTAGTTTTTTTTCATTTTGTAGTATGATCTCCAATTGTAGCTGAACTATTTAATATAAACCACTATCTGGGGAGTTAGTTATTTCCGAACTGATTATATCACTAATGCCAGGTTTTGTAAATGCATATTTTCCGGTTGGAAGATCGCCACAATAACATAAATAACGAGCTACCTACATATTTCCGCTCGTTTGCAGAGAAATCTCAAGGGTGTTCAAGTTGTACACTGAATGTGTGTACCTTCAGTCTCTCGGAAAACTTGACAGGGGTTGAAAACTTTTTAAAAACAATATTCTTTAAGGGAAAATTATAGTTTGAATCAGTACGGTGCGGTTCATATTTTGATCACGTCCAGCTCACTTTATGTTCACTAGAGAAGACCTCACATTTATTGAAGATTATTAATCATCCATTACAAGTTTACGAAAAATCAGCTATTAAAGGAGTGCCTTTTAACTATAACACTGATCTTGCAATTTTCGAGACCTTGTTGGATAAAAATAGCTTCAGGTTATCTTGTACTGAGTAACGATAAACATGTGTAATTTTCGAGATCATCATTTTTTTTTCTCTGATTTAAATTACTTTAAGCTAACGGGTTGAGTTAATGCGTTTATTAAATATCATTTTAATACGTAAATGAGGTTTCGAGTGAAGTAAATTTAATCCATAGACATCTGCAACACATAACTTAATTAATTTATTTATATCAAGTCAATTATTTCAACATATTTTGGCAAACTGGTAGATTGGATCTCAGAGTTTCAATTTTTTTTTTTTTTTTTTTACTAGACGTTACGGTTCACACGCAACGCCACTAAAAAAAAAATTATATGAAATTTAAGTCACGCTACCTTTATAGACAATTCAATAGGGGAAGTTCTCCAGTTGATTTTTATAATAAATAATGCAGATTTGTGTCTACAAAGTTTTGCATATTTATTGACTGAGTACGTTTGTATGCAATACACCTTACATTTTTAAACATTTACCAGGAACACATAACGTTTATATGTTTGCAACCTTTACACACTTACTTTGTAGTCATATGGGATATGTTGTTTGTGTCCTGGTAGGGTAAAATGTAACAAATACCTTCCTTATTCAACTCAGAAATCAAAACTGAATTGGAGAATCAAAATAGGCATAAGTAAACAAATTTTTTGAAAGGCTGAAAATAAATACAAGATTCTCAAAAATTCGTACATTGTAAGCTTCCTCAACGCATACGTTATGACTTGGTCGGAGTATTAGCTTATAGGTTCAAATTTCAATGGAGTGCATCAAGTCTTTTCATTTATGAATTAGGCTTAAAGCTTGCATATTGAATTGTGTGGGGGAAATGTGTTTTCTCTAACACGAATCACTATGAACAATCACTTGACTGAACTACAGTGAATGAGTTATTAATTACCAGCCAATGAAAA